>WOXC01005650.1:0-140440 GCA_011680675.1 Gymnobelideus leadbeateri | reverse complement strand
TTTTTAGATTGTCTCTCCTGGATCTATTTTCCATGTCAGTGGTTTTTCCCATGAGATATTTCACATTGCCTTCTATTCTTTCATTTGTTTGGATCTGTTTAATAGAATCTTGATTTCTCATAAAGGCACTAGCCTCCACTTGCTCCAGTCTAATTCTGAAGGAATGATTCTCCTCAGCAAGCTTTTGACACTCTTTTTCCATCTGTCAAATTTGGCTTTCTAAGGCATTCTTCTCCTCATTGCCCTTTTGAGCCTCCTTTGCCATTTGAGTTAGTCTATTTTTAAGACGTTATTTTCCTCAGTCAGGCCGTTGACTCTCATGTCATAATTCTCTTGCATCGTTCTCATTTCTCTTCCCAATTCTTTCCCCACTTCTCTTTTCTGCTTCTTAAGGTCCTCTATGGCCTGTAGCCAGCTCATATTTTCATTTGGGGCTTTTGGTGCAGGAGTTCTGACCTCACAGTCCTCCTCCTGTTCCATGCTTTGATCTTCTTTGCTCCCAAAATAGGAGTCCAATGTTGCATTTTTCTGTTTATTTCTTTTTTCATTTGCCTAGGCATGTTACCACTCAATTACTTGACTTTTGGGCTTGTTGCCACAGTAGGACTTTGCTACCAGCCAGGTGAACTTCTGTCCCAAATGTTAGCGTTTTCTCAACTTCTGGAGATATTAGTTGGGTGGCCTCTGTGAAGCCTCCACACACTCTGGCAAGCTGGTCACACACCCCAAGACCTCCACCTCAGACTCCAATCCAGATCCAAGAAGGGTAAAGCAAGAGTGATTACCCCCCAGACTGATCACTGGATCCCCCTACAGTTTGTAGTCCAGGAGCTGAAGCTGCAATGCAGCAAAGTGGCACAAGCTGGGCCAGCTCTTCAGCTGCTTCTTGCCCCCAGGGGAAGAAGCTGACAAATTCTCCCAACCAGTCCCAAAGTCCATAGGGTACTAACCTCTCATTTTGTCTTAGGCAAAGTGTTGATAATTCTGGAAACTCCACAGCTGCTGGTGTTCTGGGGTCCCTCCAGCTGGCTGCTGGTCTGGCTGCCCTAGGGCTAAAACCACGACTCATAGGGGCCTGTGCTTGGCTCCTAGAGCACTGGGCTGGCCACTCCCTGCCAGGCTACAGGGCTGTCCTCAATGGAAGGTTAGCTTCTCTGTGTCATTTTGTGAGTTCTGAAGCTCCAGAGGTCATTCAGAGTCCCCTTTTACATGATTTTGAAATGGTGTGGGCTGGAGCTCTGCTGAAGTGCTGTTTCTACTCCATCTTCTTGACTCCACCCCCTAGATCAGCTTTTCTAAAGGAAAGAAACTTAAAATCTGTTAACAATCTTACTTTTATAATCAGACATATATCATTTATCTAGTTCAGAGGAAAAAGTCAGCACCCTGAACTTCAAAGAATACAAATAGAATTTACAAGCTGACAAAAAGTACAGACAGAGAAACAGATCAGTAGACAGGGCTTCCCGTTATCTGGTCATTACATCCATACCTAGTTAGTTACAAGAGAAGGAAGCACCAACATCTTGGCTTTCAAAGATGGAGGCCTAATGGCTACCCAGTGACACATAAGGGTATGGATAGATAGATAGATAGATAGATAGATAGATAGATAGATAGATAGATAGATAGCCATCTCCTGGGTCAGAGAATATCACAACCCTCTCGACACACTGTGAAATCACAAAGTAAAAAGATGTTTGTATTCCTGAAAAATAAGCTTCCCACCACAGACTTCATTTGACCACATTCAGCCTATTAGGGGGCAAGGTATATTTTCAAATCAGGGAAGGTTCTCAGATTCACTTAAGCCTATCAAGGGGCTAATGGGCGGGGAAGATCTTCAGATTCCAATTATCATTGCAACATTTCATAGAGCAAATGTGAAAGCTCTTATTTATTAATTGATCAGTTAGATCACTGAATAATTACTGGAAAATATATTTTATGTTTAATCTATGTGTTTTATATAGTCCTTGCAGTTTTGAATATAAATATTCTAAGCATTATCTGGTTGAGTTGTGTCTCACTTCAAAATTTCTACAGGTTCATTTTACCCTCCATTGCTTCTAGCTGTTTTTTTTTGAAGCAACACTGCTTATAATCACCTTCCGTTCTCTTCTACTATTCTTTACAAATTAGTCTTTACTCAACTGGAGTTGAACATGAATGCTTGTTTTTGTACTTACCGGATTTGATTTTCACCAGCTGAGAGTATTCCTGGCCTCTATTAGCCTTTTTATTTGGGTAAATATCAACATGAGTACAAACTGAGGTAGTTTCTTTGCTTTTGACAATTTCTTAATTTTTCAAACAAGTAAAAAACTTTTCTTGATAAGTTATGTTAAAATCGCTTTTATTGTAAAAAGTATCTTCTCAAATTTATTTGTTTTTCCAAATTGATGCGGATAATTTCCATTTCTCAAAAACAAGTCATAGATATCTCTTTCCTTTATGTTAAAATTTCATTTCATTTTATATGTGATTTTTTAAGATTATTATGTTCAATACTTTTAAACTTTTATTCAAAAAACTATTCATGAATATATGAATAAATTTTCTGAGACATATATAAAAATTGTCCTGTTTAATTTCTTAATCTAGAACCATAAATTATCTTATGTTCTTTATTTAGCATTTTGTTTTTCACCAGTCACATGTAAAAACTATTTTTAACATTTGTTTATAAAACTTGTAGTTTCATATGCTCTCCCTTCCTCCCTCCCCAATGTCCTTATTGAAAAAGCAAGCAATTTTATATAGATTATACATTTGTAGTCATGGAAAAAATTTCCATAATAGCCATGTTGTGAAAGAAAGCATAGACAAAAAGAAGCAAGTCAAGAAAACCAAAGTAAAAAGAAAAAAATATATATTTCAATCTGTATTCAAAACCATCAGTTGTTTTTTTTTTTTTTTTTGAGCATGGATAGCATTTTTCATTATAAGTCCTTCAGAGTTATCTTTGGGATTTTGTAATGCTGATGATACCTAAATCATTCACAACTGATCATTGCACAATATTGCTATTACTTTGTACACAGTACATTTCATTTTCCATCAGCTCATGTAAGTCTTTGCAGGTTTTTCTCAGCACATACTCCTCATCATGTTTTATATCACAATAGCATTTCATAATAATCACATACTATAGTTTGTTCAACCATTCCTAATTGGTAGGTATCCCCTCAATTTCCAATACTTTGTGACCAGAAAAGAGCTGCTGTAGTGTGGGGAGCCAAAGAGGTCCGGTTCAGGACCCAATAGTGAACTTTAAAATCCCAAGTGAACTTTAAAACAAGAGCTCTTTGAGATGTGACTTCTTTGTTATCTCCTGAGTTCTTTGTTATGAGTTACACTTATAAGGATGTTGCTTGAGTTCTGAGGTCAATAGGCTATACCCCAAGATTTTAGTTATTAAGAGCTAAAATATTTGATTCAGCATTCAGATATCTTTGGGTGGTCAGCTCTAAACATGATATCTTTGAGGATTGTGGCTTTGGCTTTGAAGTTTGCTCTCAGTTGCATCCATTTGTGACTCCAGCTGCATCAGATGACACTTGAGCCCTAAATCAAAGGTCTTACCCTAAGACTTTAGTCACCTAGATAACAAATCCTTATCAAATTATCTATTCTGTGCTACTTCCAGGATACAACACACTAAGGTAATGATAAGAAAACTTGAGTCCTCTTCTTTTGTTTCTTTTGCTCTATAAAAACCTTGTACTAAGAATCAATAAATGGAGTTCATTGTTCTTGCTTGAACTACCAACATGGTCTGGTCATTCCTTATTCATGTCTCTGAATCATGCTTAAGTGCTGGACACTGAGCAGCCCATGGCACTGTAGATATTTTTGTACATATTGCTTCTCTTTCTTTTGTTTGTTTTTTTTAATCTTTTTTTGGGATACAGACATAGTAGTGGTATCATTAGGTCAAAAGCTACACATGGTTTTCTAGCCCTTTGGGTATAGTGGTACCATATTTTCTTTTTTTTTTTTTTTTTTAAAGCAATTGGGGTTAAGTAACTTGCTCAAGGTTACACGGCTAGTCATTATTTATGCGTGGGTGCTCATTTTCTGAGGCCAGATCTGATCTCGGGTCATCCAAACTCCGAGGCCGACGCTCTTGCTCACTGCGCCACCTAGCCGCCCCTTTAGGGCAATTGGGGTTAAGTAACTTGCCCAAGGTTACACGGCTAGGTTTTTGTTTGTATGGATTAAGTGTCTGAGGCCGGCTCCGAACTCAGGTCCTTCTGATTCCAGGGCCGGCGCTCTATTCACTGCGCCACCTAGCCGCCCGGTACCATATTTTCTAATATGCATTCCAGTCGACTGCCGTTATATTCAACCTCCCATCAAAATTGACATGCTTCAAAGAATATTTTGACTTGATTGGTAAATATTGTCAAGTTTTTTGTAGACTTTCTTTATTTCTTCATTCTCTGCAGTAGATGTTGGCACAAATTTTGCTTATGTTTACCATAAACTCTGTAAGGCATATTTATCAAGAAACTATTTTTTTTGGTTGTACAATGGGGATCATTCCATTGATTCCTGCATTTTTCCTTCCAAAGAGAAGAAATAAATAGTGCTTCAATTTTATCTGAGTATTAATTCTGTATGCTCTTAAAGTTACAATTACTTGTTTTTGGTTTAGACACATGATTTAATTGAGATGGGATTCTTCCAGTGAGGGGCCACTGGGATTGAATCTCAGGCAGAATGGCATCTCCTTTTCAAACTAGTCTTAGAGAATTGCGAGGATATAAGCAGTTAAGTGAATTGCTCAGGTTTACAGACAAGTCTCAGAAATGGTCTTCCAAAAACTCTGTGGCTGACTCTATCAATTACTACATACTGTATCCCTATGGGGTTTTATGGGGAAAGACAAGTTGTCATAATTTTTTTTTACTAATTTATGTAGTAGATATAAAAGTAGTCATCATTTCTACAGCCTTATTCACTTAAAAACTATTATATATCTTTGCCCATCTTCAATGATCATTCTAAGATTTTGTTAGCCAGCCTCTGATTGAAGGTAGACCTTCAAAAGAGAATTCTTTGAATATCAAATGATTAAGAGATGCTATCGATAAAAGAGATGAAACCCTTGAAAATTTAGCAACAAAGAACTTCTTTAAGACAGTGCTACAAAAGTCAAACTTAAAACATGAATTTCATTGTGCTATCACATGATTTTTATGGAAAAAATTATGTTCCACAAAAAATCAATGTATGATTCCTTCTTTCTTCTTTCTAGGAATTAGCATATGATCATCAATATAATCTAAATTAGCACTTCTGAATTAGACTTTCAGAAGCTCTGGTATGTTTCAAATAGAAAAAACATAATTTATATAATTTTGTTCAAACTCAATCACAATTAAAACCAAAATATTATTCAGTATTCTAAGAAAGCTCATTTTCATCATGTTTATTTTTCAAGAGAAAAATTACATTCTATTAAATATAAATGTTGGTACAGACTTAAATGGATTGTCTTTAAGTGACTTCTGTTCTAGTATTATGCTTAGATGACAAAGACTTCCCACATAGCAATATTTTCATCATTATATAATGATAATACTTTTATGATACCAACAATTAAATTGTTTATAGATCATCTAAAATTTGTGCGAGGTTCATCATACTATGTTAGTACTAACTATGCATATTTATGCCTCTGTGCTGTCCTTACTACAAAAGTAAAAGGAAACTGGTGACAAAAGGGTGTGGGCTGTTTTTAAATCTGCATTTAATATCTCATTGGCTAATATCCCATTGTCCAATTCTCAGTCCATTAACTAGTCTGGTTCTAGTTCTTACAAGCACTAAACTTGAAACATTTTCTACTTGACAGAATTTACTAATTGTCATTTCATCTGAAAAACCAGGGTTACTCTCAAGCCATGAGAAGATACCAGAGAAGGGTTTTAGTAGATTGATTATGATGATGAGTCTCATGATGTGGTGATGGTGATGATAATAGTACTGCTGGAAAAAAAAAAAACACTGCTGCTACTGTTACTACTCCTACCATCACCTTTTTATTTATTTATCCACTTATTTACTTAACTTTATTTATAATTTTATCAGTACAGGGAACTCAGAGAGAAACCTTATAATTGAAGATTGAATTCTTTAGTGAAGCTATGCAGTTAAAGATGTATCTGTGACAGTGACAGATTAAGTGACATAGCCACAGTTCCAGTATGTATTGAAGCTGGGACTTGAACACAAGGTTCTTCTCTTATTACTGTATAAATACCATATTGACAAAAATGTTTAAATATTTAACTAGTTTCTTTGTAATAAAGCAGGACACATAAATAAAGCCTTATAGCCAGAGTCCAAGTCACAGTATTCTGGAAGGGAATTCACCCCTCTTCCTTCTTGTGAGAAAACATACTTATCTAAAAATGAAGAGTAAAGGATAGAAGTAAAGTAAGAAAGAAAAAGGAGTGTTTGTGTTTTTACAAGGCATGTTAATAGTCCTTCCAAATTAAGCTTTTAATAATTTTGATGTGCTTATGGTAAAAACAAAAAGCAAAAACAAGCCTTTAAGTGGTTTAAGTTCATTTAAATGTTGAAAGACATCTGATTTATATGTTCATCTGCTAAGTTTCACCAGATTTACTAGTAGGAAGCTTAAAAAATAAAACTCTCAGCTTCTGGGAGCCAACATGGCAGAGTAAGCAGTTAATCACTGTCATTCTCCCATATTGACCTCAGAAAAAAAACAAAATAGCACCCCAGGAAGCATCCTGGTACAACAGAGCTAGTGGAAAGATGGGGTGGAGCAACCTTTTAGCCTGGAAAGCTTGAAGGATTAACAAGAAAGATCCCTCTCCCAAGAAAGGCAAAAGGGGAGTGCATTCCAGTACAGGAAGCATTCCATAAAGCCAGGAACAATCCTCACTTCAACAAACCAGCAGGAGATCCTGAGCCCCAGGGTGATGGAGCATACAAATGACAGCACCAGGTCTTACCACATCCCTTAACATAGCCAGGGAAACTCGCAGACTCCAGCTCAGAGAACCATCAGGTACACTAGTGCAGCCCTGGGCAGGCAGATATCATGTAGCATCAGACTTCCATATGTGGCCCTGAGGAAACACAGATAAAATCTACCTGGATCAGCACATACCAGACACCACCACTAATATCCCAGGTCAGGAACAGGTAAGCTGCCAGAGCCCTACAGCCTGTAGCTTCCAGCACCTGAGGCCCCAGCACACAAAACTAATGACCACCCCCTTGGTCCCCAGCACAAGAAATTTGGGATAGTGCTTCACATGCCCTAGAAGCAGAAGTCAACTGCAAAAGCCAGGAAATAATAAAAAAATATGAGCAAAAAATAAAAATGAATACTGATAATAGAAAGTTTCTATGGATACAAGGAAGATCAAAATGCAAACTCATAGGAGAACCACATTGTCAATATATCTACATACAAAAAACTCAAAGAGGAATATGAATTGATCTCAAGCTCAAAAAAACTTCTTGGAAGAGTTCAAGAAGGATTTTACAAGTCAAATAAGAGAGGTAGGAGAAAAATTGGGGAAGGGAATGAGAAATATGTAAGATATAGTCAATAACTTGGAAAAGGAAGAACAAAAATTGGCTAAAAAAGACAATTCTTTAAAAAAATGCAATTGGCCAAATGGGAAAAATCCACTGAAGGAAACAGTTCCTTAAAAAATATAACTGACCAAGTGTAAAAGGAGGTACAAAACAAGATGGCTTTTTGGGCTTGAGACCAATTCTTATTTCCCTTTGACATTTCAGATGTAGCTATATTAACAATGTTGCCCTCCTCTGAGTTTGATCTTCCCTGTCCACATTGTAACTACATCTGGTTCGACTTTGCATTTTGCTTATATATTTTTTGTTTTTTTGTTTATTTCCTGGCTTTTGTAGTTGAGCTCTGCTTCTGGAGCATAGGAATCACTGTCCTAAGCTTCTTTTCGTGGGGCCAGAGACTTGGTCATTGGCTTTGCATGCTGGGGTCTCAGATTCTGGCAGTTGGAGGCTCTATGAGACCTGGTACTTATATGCAGTCCTAGTGTTGGTGTCTGGCATGTAGTGAGGTCAGACAGGGTTTTTCTCTATTTCCCTAGGGCTATAGTGAAGTATGTGGAGGTCTGCTATTAGAGGTACCTGTCGACTCTGGTCTGCACTGAAGCATGTTTTGATTCTCCTAATTAGAGTCTGCCAGTTTCTTTGGCTATGCTGTGATATGAAGCGGGGTGGAGGGGGAGTGGGGGGGTGGGGGGGAGGGGTCCTGAAATTTGCCTGCTCCAACACTCTAGGGTTCAGGATTTATCGCCAATTTTCTGAAGTGGGGCTTGCTACTAGTTTACTGGGATCCTTCCTTTCCTGGAATGCTCTCCCCTTTCACCTGAGCAAGACAGACCTTTTTTGATGAAGCTCCAAGTTTCCCTGGCTAAAAGACTGTTCTATCTTATGTTTCTGCTGGATCCAGTGTTCCCGGATTTGTTTGGGGGCATTATCTCGTAGTTGTTTGGAGTTGAATAAGGGAGAGAAAGTTATTTACTGCTTGTTCTAACACCTTGGTCTCCAGAAGTATAATTTACATTTTTTCCCCAAACGCTTTATTAACTTCTGATTTACATCATTCATTTCTGCCAGATTTTGAGTTACAATTTTTCCTCATTTTCCCCTACCCACCACCCAAGTCCCACAGGATATTCCCTCATCCAATCTGCTCTCTCCCATATCTTTTCTCATACCCCCTTCAACTTTTCCATTAGGGCAAGGTGACTCTCTTTGCCCCAAAGCCTGCACATCTTATCTCCCAATTGCATGCAAAATAACATTAGTAATAGTATTTGAAACATTTAATTTTAATACTTCAAATTCCGGATCATTCCCTTCATCCCTTGTCACCCACTCCTGCTGGAAATATAAGCAATTCAGTACATGTTGTACATGTATAGCTATGCAAAACATTGCCATAATAGATATATTGTAAATGACTGGCTATATTTCCCTCCCACCCATCCCACCCCCCACCTGGTCCATTCCCTACTTTGATCGTGTAACTCTTCAAAAATGGGTGCCTCCAACCTCCCCTCCCCCCAGCATTCCCTCCCCTCCATCATCCCCCCTATCATGCCCCCCCCCCACTTTCCTGCAGGGTGAGATATCCCATTTAGTATGTATGTCATTCTCTCTCTTAGCCAAATTTAATGAGAATATGGTTTTTCATTTTTTACCTTCCTATTCTTCCCCTCCACTGGAAACACTTCCCCTTGCCTCTTCTACATGAAACTGTTTACCCCCCGTATCTCTCCCCATCTATTCACCACATTCTTCTCTCATCTCTTAACTTCACCCCTTAAGTGTCAATCCCTTCTCACCAAATTGCACCTGTGCCCTCTATCCATGTACATCTGTAAACATATATACATACATTCACATATGTATTCATATGCCCATATACCCTTCTTCAACTATTTTCAACAGTTACAGTTATTATTTTTTCATGTAGGAATGTAAATAGTTTGATAAGTTCCTTCTGATTTCATTTTCCTGTTTACCTTCTCAAGTATCTCTTGCTTCTTGTGTCTGAATGTCAAATTTTCTATACAACTCTGGTTTTTTCCTCAAGAATACTTGAAAGTCCTCTATCCCACTGAATGACCATATTTTCCCCCGAAACAAGATACTCAGTTTTGCTGGGTAGGTGACCCTTGGGTTCATTCCCAGCTCTTTTGCCCTCAGGAATATCATATTCCATGTCCTTTTATCCCTCAATGTAGAAGCTGCCAGGTCCTGCACTATTCTGATTGTTTTTCCACAATATAGAAATTGTTTCTTTCTGGCTTCTTGTAGTATTTTCTCTTTGATCTGGGAATTCTGGAACATGGCTATAATATTCCTTGGAGTTTTCTTTTGGGGATCTTTTTCAGGAGGTGATCGATAGATTCTTTCAACATCTATTTCCCCCTCTGGGTCTAAAACATTGGGGCAATTTTCCTTGAGAATTTCTTGAAGGATGATTTCTAGGTTCTTACTTTGATGATGGCCTTCAGGTAGTCCAATAATTTTTAAATTATCTCTCCTGGATCTATTCTCCAGGTCAGTGGTTTTTCCCATGAGTTATGTCACATTGCCTTCTATTCTTTAATTGCTTGGATCTGTTTAACAGTATCTTGATTTCTCATAAAGTCACTAGCTTCCATTTGCTCCAGTCTAATTCTGAAGGAATGGATCTCCTCAGTGAGCTTTTGAGATTCTTTTTCCATCTGGCAAATTTGCCTTTTTAAAGCATTCTTCTCCTCATTGCCTTTTGAGCCTCTTTTGCCACTTGAGTTTGTCCATATTTTAAGGTGTTATTTTCCTAAGTCAGGCTGTTTACTCTCATTTCATCCTTTTCCTGCATCCTTCTCATTTCTCTTCCCAATTTTCCCTCCACTTCTCTTATTTGGTTTTGAAAATCCTTCTTAAGTTCCTCCATGGCCTGTAACCCACTCGTATTTTCATTTGGGGCTTTTGGTGCAGGAGTTCTGTCCTCACAGTCCTCCTCCTGTTCCATGCTTAGATCCTCTTTGCCCCCAAAATAGCAGTCTAATGTTGAATTTTTCTGTTTATCTTGTTTCCTTTGCCTAGGCATGTTGCCACTTAATTACTTGACTTTTGGGCTTGTTGCCATGGTAGGACTCTGCCAGCAGACAAGGGAGTTTCTGTCCCAAACTTTGGGGTCTTCTCAACTTCCAGAGGTATTGGCTTCCCTCTCTGAAGCGCCCACATACTCTGGCAAGCTCATCCCACACCCCAAGACCTCCACCCCAGACTATAATCCAGATCCAGGGAGGTTAAAGCAAGAGTGATTACCCCACAGACTGATTGCTGGATCACCCTACAGTGTCCAGGCCAGGAGCTGAAGCTTAAACTGAAGCTGCAAAATGTTGGCTGTGCCATGGCTTCGAAGAGGCTTCTAGGCCCCAGGGGAAGAAGCTGACATGCTCCCAAATACTGGTCCCAAACTCCATAGGGCACTAACCTCTCACTTTGTCCTAGGCATCTATGTGTTGATAATTCTGGACAAGCCACAGCAGTGGGTGTTCTGGAGACCCTCCAGCTGACTGCAGGTCTGGCTGCCCTGGGGCTAAAACCTCCAACTCAAGTGGTCCTGGGCTTGGCTCCCAGTGAGCTGGGCTGACCGATCCCTGCTGTGCTGCTGGGCTGTCCTCAGTGTGAGGTTAGTTTCTCTGTGTTGTTCTGTGGGTGCTGGAGCGCCAGAGGTTGTTCAGAGTCCCCTTTTATATTATTTTGAAGTGGTGTGGGCTAGAGTCCCATGGAAGTGCTGTTTCTACTCCACCATCTTGGCTCGGCCACCCTAATTTACAATTTTTTAATAGGAAAGAAAGTTGTTTGTTTTAAATTTAGTGATTTGGAGCCAATTGTACTTGCCTTGAATTTGGTTGCTTTAAAGGAGTACTTATTTATATTTTATAGCAATTGTATGCACTTTTATTTTCTTTACTCTGAATTAGTTCATATAAGACTTCTCAAATGTATCAGAACTCTCAATATTCGTTGACCTTTAAGATACAATAATAGATAATTACATTTATATTATTCAATTTTTTCAGCCTTTGGAAAATCATTGGTAAAACAATTTGTTTCTAACTTTTTACCATTACAAACAGTGTGTATATGAATATATATATATATATATATATATATATATATATATATATATATATATATATATATATATATATATTTTTTTTTTTTTACATATGGGATTTAATTTTTTTCAGCGATCATTTTGTGTCATATACCCAAAGGTAAAGAGTAAGTAAGTACTAGAAACATTAATTCACTAAATTTAGTAAAAGGATTTTATTTTAGATAGAGTGTCTGAGATTTTTCATTCAACTGGTGGAATTAGTTTCACTATGTACCTAAAGGCTAAAAGAATCATAATTTTCTGGCATTTGAACCTTGTGGAAGTCAGAGTAAGCATGGCAACAGCTGGGAATACTTCCTTCCTTGCTTATAAAATGAAAGTGTCAAAGCAGAGGATCTGCAAGGACCCTTCCTTCTCTGTGTCTATAATACTATTAACTCCTTCCCCCTACATATTCTGTATATATTTCTCATTTCACTTATGAGTACTTTAACTATAAGTATCATATATTTGTTCCCTTAAGTGACCTCAGACAAAATGAAACTTCTTAAAAAAAAAAAAACTGCTTTTTATCCTTCGTTTAGTTCATATATTAATGTATCTCAGCAACCTCTCTCACCCATCCCTGACTTGTTTTATTTGAATGACCTTCATTTATGCTGCTTTTTTTACCTCCATTCTTTCCCCTCCCCTTGGATATTTTTTATTTGATCCATTTTTATGAGTTTCACCCATAAATATGCTATCATTATTTTCTCAGTTACCTTCACACAAGGTGAAAATTCTAAAAGACATGTCATATCTCCTTTTTTGAAGTATGTTTGATTTATTGTGACTATGAGAAAGACATTGATATATCTGTTTAATCTTTTCATATGGACTAGTTTGCCTTTCTTAATTTTCTTTTTTTTCCATTAATTCCCAGGTCAAATATATATCACATAATTGGTTTCTACTTTATTTTTTTAAAATTAATTTATTTTTAGTTTTCAATATTCACTTCCACAATGTTTTGAGTCCCAAATTTTCTCTCTTCCCTCTCCTCACCCCAAGATGGTATACATTCTAATTACCACTTCCCTCAATCTGCCTTCCCTTGTATTACCCCTCCCTTTTTCTTACCCCCTTCCATTATATTTTCCTATAGGGAAAGATAGATTTTTATACCCCATTGCCTATATATCCTCTTTCTCATTTGCATGTAAAAACAAATTTTAACATTCATTTTTAAAACTTTGAGTTCCAAATTATTTTCCTTCTACCCTTGCTCCATTCCTACACAATCTCATTGAGAAGACAAGTAATTCAGTATAAGTGATACATGTATAATCATGCAAAATATGTCAATAATAGTCATTTTGTGAAAGACTAATTATATTTCCCTCCATCCAATCCCACTTCCAATTTACTTTACCATCTTCTTTGATCCTGTTTCTCCTCAAAACTCTTTACTTCTGATTACCCCCTCCCTCAATCTGCCCTGCCTTCTATTAGCCCATTGCCCCTACTTTCCTGTAGGATAAAATAGATTTCTATACTCATTTGATTGTGTCTGTTATTCCCTCCTTAACCAAATCCAATGAGAGAAGGTTCACTCATCCCCTCTCCTCTCCTCCATTTCCCCTCCCCTGCAAAAGCTTTTTCTTACCTCTTTTATGTGAAATAACTTACCCCATTCTACCTCTTCCTTTCTCCTTCAACCAGTACATTCTTCTCTTACCCCTTAATTTTATTTTTGGATCTATATTTTTTAGATATTCAACTTACCTTGTGCCCTCTGTTATTGGGGATCTCCTTCAGAAGGTGATTAATGGATTCTTTCAATTTCTATTTTATCCTCTGGTTTTAAAACATCAGCACAGTTTTGCGCATTTATTTCTTGAAAGATTATGTCTAGGGTTTTTTGTTGTTGTTGTTGTTGTTTGTTTGTTTGTTTTTATCATGGCTTTCAGGTAGTCCAATTATTTTTCAATTAACTCTACTGAATTTATTTTCAGGTCAGTTGCTTCACCAACTAGATATTTCACATTTTCTTTTTTTTCATTCTTTTGGTTTTGTTTTATAATTTCTTGATTTCTTGTAGAGTCATTAGCTTCCATTTCTTCCATTCTAAGTTTTAAAGAATTATTTTCTTCAATGAGCTTTGGGGCCTTCTTTTCCATTTATCCAGTTCTGCTTTTTAAAGGCATTCTTCTCCTCATTGACTTTTTGGATCATTTTTGCCATTTGGGTTGGTCTATTATCTAAAGTGTTATTTTCTTCAGTATTCTGTTTTGGGTCTCCTTTAGCAAGCTGTTGACTCGTTTTTCATGATTTTCTATTATCACTCTCATTTCTCTTCCCAATTTTTCCTCTACTTCTTTTACTTGATTTTCAAAATCCTTTTTGAACTTTTCCATGGCCTGCAACCAATTCATATTTTTTCTTGGAGTCTTTGGATGTAGGATCTTTGACTCTGTTGATTGCTTCTAGTTGTATGTTTTGATCTTCTCTGTCACCAAAGTAAGATTCTATAGTCTGAGATTTTCTTCCCCACTGTTTGCTCATTTTCCCAGCCAATTACTTTTTAAAGCTTTACGGTAGAGCTCTGCCTCCAATGTGGAGTGTGTACTGCCCCAAACTTCAGGGATACAGTGTAGCAGTTTCCAAATAAAAGGACCTATAACTTTTCAGTTCTTCAAAGGTGTTATGATCAAAGGAGGGGTGTTTATTCTTCTTCTGACCTGTGCTCTGGTATGTGAGTGACCACTAGCACTCTTTTCTGCCTTGGAATTCTGAGGAGTATTCCATGTCCACTACTGCCACAAGTTCTGCCACACTACTGATCCTCATTACCCTAGGACCACCACCCAGGACTGTGACCCAGATCCAAGCACAAGCAAAGCAAGAAAATTCTGCTTCAGTGCCAGTGAAGAGATCCTTGCAATGCCCCTCTGATCAGTCACTTAATCTCCCCACCATCTGTGAGCCGAGATCTCCAAAAACAGCCACCATCATGGCCTCTGACAGAGCCCTGGGGCTGAGGTCAGACAACTCTTCTCTATCACCCAGATTTGTCAGACCTTTACTACTGACCTTCTAAGCTGTCTTTGGCATTTGTCAGTTGAGAAGTCTGGAAACTGCCATAGCTGCCACCAATTCAGGCCCCTGAGGTCTGCTCTGGATTTTCCGGGGCCTAGTCTATGTTGGTGCATTTTGCACTCCACTGTGCTCCTCTCCCAGCCCTGTGCAATAGAACTTTACTATTGACCTTCAGGTTGTCACAGGCCAGAAATTTGTTTCACTCTGTCATTTTGAGGGTTTTGCTACTCTAGAATCTTTTTAGAATCATTTTTATAAGTATTTGCAGGAGCTTATGGGAGACATGATGCAAGTCTCTGCTTTTACTCCATCATCTTGACTGTGGAGTAGGAGTATAGTCATGTAAAAGTCATGCAAAATATGTCCATAATAGTCATTTTGTGAAAGACTAACTATATTTCCATCCATCCTAATCCTACTTCTAATTTATTTTATTATCTTCTTTGATCCTGTTTCTTTTAAGTATAAATGATCCACATTCTTCCTTTCTGCCAAAAATCCAATTTGTTTTGATACTGAGTTAAACATTGTGAGAGTGGTTACTGTTGTGGTATAAGATTTCCTTTGTTTTCTAGAATATCACATTTTAACTTTTATTTATTATAATAAAATTAGTTGTATTATTTTCCTTTAATATGCCTTTAAAATATATATCTTCAGACTTACTTCTCTATTTATGTCTGTTCTGTCATCTTTAGGTGCCTATCGTATCTCTACTTGAATGTCTTAGTGACATAAAATTAAACTTGTTTAAAACTAAATTTAAAATATTTCCCTGAAATAGTACAATATGACCTTGCTTCCTGACACATGTTAAAGTTAAGCAATATACTCTAGAAACTGTGACAGTTTTCACTGTCTTGTGATCTCACCTGATATTAATCCCATGTTCAAAGAAATGACTATCAGATAAATATAGCATCCAGTGTGATATGGTCTCATTATAAAAATATATTTATTGCAGTCTTGTGAACTAAGTGCCAAATCTGGTAAAACCAAGTGTTTGTATCAAAAGGAAGAAATGGTACATATCAAAAGTGGTTTAAAGTGGTTACACCATTTGGAGATTAATTGCATAGGTCGAGAATTTAATCATTTTACTCTAGCCTAAGTAATTCACATCCCACTTTCAAGAATGAAGAGATGCATTTTAAGTAGAATAATATTTGGTGAATTATTCATTTTATGTAAACAGGTGAAATGACAAAAAAGTCCTGAGTTTTTTCTAACCTCTACTGCATCTTTAGTAACAGTGGAAGTAATGGGAAAAGAGAAAAAAATACTAGGTCCAACAAAGTTTTTAGATCATCTATAAACTTTGATTTTCCTTTGATGTTCCAAATGTGATGTCTTTCTCCAGTGATCAATGATGACTAACTACTGAATATATCGATTTGACGGTCTAACTCTAACTGATACCAGAAGAAAAAATATCAGCTAAATGGAAGGCTAGTTCACAGATTCTAAGTGGATAGCCAAATAAAGGAGTTAGCAGAGTGGAATTTATGATGAACTCTTAAAACTTACTTAGCTATTTACAATGCCTCTGTTTGGTTAGCTTAATTGAACATCCAGTTACATAGTTTTCTTCTAACCTAGTCACTGATTTTTACCTAAAAAAAGAGATAACAAAGCTACTTGCTTAAACACTAAAACTTTTTTTTAGTATTCCTGCCATAAATACACTAGCTAACTTAATATGTTTGTGTATGGGGGTGGATGTGGGTTGGAAATCGAATATCTCCCCTAAAAAGAAAGAACATAGACACAATTAAAATTAATCTAATATAAAATTTTAGCCAAATAATTTTTGGTATACCAAATTTTGGTATGCCAATAATATTTTGGAGCCAAAAAGTACTTTAGGAAGTGAATAATTGCTTCTTGTTGTTTTGCTTGTTGTTGTTTTAAAATAATAGCTAACTGCTGACATTTGCATAGTGTTTTAATTTTTGCAAAGTACTTTATAAATACTATCTCATTTGAGCCTCACAATAACTCTGGAATTTTGGTGTTATTGTTATATGTATTTTACAGCTAAGGAAACTGAGGCATTCACCTTGGGATTAATTAACTTGGCCAGGGTTATACAGCTAGTTAATTGTCCAATCTAGAATTTTAACTTAGATCTTTTTGAGTCAAGGTCCAAAATTCTATCCAGGCATGGTACACCATTATTCCAGGCCTGCTGTTAGTGTAGCACAAAAGAGACAAGGCAACTATGGCCAATTGTAGCTGAGAACTCATTTTTTTTGTAAAATTTAATGTATAAAGATGGTGGAAGACCATGGACTCTATAAACTCATCAAGGAAAAGAGAAGCAGTAAAGAACAAATCCACTTTAAACAAAGTTGATGGAGAGATGCAATAATGACATTCACCCTGATGACACCTGAGATTGAAAACAAAAGGACAGCAAAAAGTAGAAAAATGAAAATCACTTGCAAGGGTTTTTATACTAAATCTGCTTCAATTTCAAGGACAACAGGCCATGTTTGGCCTTTCACTTGTTAATCCCAAATGTTGTCACGGAAGAGGTAAAAATGGTAAAAACAAAGAAGGAAAAAAAAGTTTTATAATAAGATGTATAAACTCATGCTGGGAGTGACACGATTGTGAGGGCAATAAAAGATTTATTTAAAAGGCACTTTAAAGAAGAGGAAGATACCAAAAGCGTAAGGGGGAAAATACTGTATTTTATTAATGCTTAAAAAAGACACACGGGAGACCATTAATAAGTGCTGATTGTGCTTCTTTTCTCACCTACATACACTTTTTTTTTTTTTGCTTTTTGCAGGGGGGAAGACAGGGCAATTGGGGTTAAGTGACTTGCCCAAGGTCACATGGCTAGTAAGTGTTAAGTGTCTGAAGCCCGATTTGAACTCTGCTCCTCCTGATTCCAGGATGAGTGCTCTATTTACTGTGCCCTAGCCAACCCCATATACATTTTTATGATAATAATCTGCACACCCTTTGAAAGCATCATTATTGAGGATATTATTACAGAACCATCAGGAATTCATAAATGGTATTCCACAATACACCACATCCTACCATTACACAATTGACTGAAAGATGTAAAGATCATACTGCATTTATCATTTGTTGATTTTTTTTAGTAATTGGTTCAATAAAGAAAAACATGTCCTTGAAGTTTCTCTTCCAAATAGTGATTTCCAGCCCATACATCAAAATTCTACAAAATTCATCATAATATGTTGCAAAAGACCTAAATGTGAACTAATTCTGTGATCATTACTATGTAGGAATAAAACAGACATTTCTGCTAAACAGAGTTTTCTTTTCTACTATGGAGGAGATATAACAAGGAATAAATATTTAAGAAAGATTCCCTGTGGAGAGTGAGGTGCTTCCAATGTTTTGTTTGTTTGTTTGTTTGTTTTTTGCTGATGGTATTGAGTTGGTTGCTTGGAGTCCTAGAATATTGCAGTGTCATGTAAAATAGATCTGTAACCACTCATAATTGCTTTGTCTAGCCATCCAAACAAGAAAAGGCAAGCACTTGAATAATGGCTTTTATCTAGATTATGACATGCAGTTAGGCAGAAAACCTATAAAATTCAATCATCAGTATACATTTGATAGACAATAAAAATGGACAGTGAATTAGAATCTGTATTAAACAAGTTGATGCTATTATTATCCCCATTTTCCAGTTGGGAAAACAGAGACAGAGAGCAATGAAGTGAGTTGCCTAGAGTCACAGACCAAGTAAGTAAATATCTGAGGCTGCCTTTTAATTCAAGTTGACTCCAGGCCTAAAGATCTATGCGCTGCACCACCTAGCCTTTTCTGTAATTTTCATTTCTCACTTCTCTCCTTTTTTCTCTTCTTCTAATCTGTCCCATTCTTTCTTGTCTCCATGCCTTTGCTCATGCTCAGATAAGCACCAGCCTCCCCTCATGACTAGTTCTCTGCCTTCCCTTCTTTGAATATTAAAATTTCTTCTGACCGTCAAAGCTTAACTCAGGTGCCATCTCTCAATTCTGTCATATATGTGACTATCTCTGCACATGTATGTGTTCTCTCCTTCATAAAAAGCTTAGTATCTTATGTTTTTCCTACATAAGATATCACAGTCTGATTTGCATTAAAGTTGTTCATACCTCTTTCTTAGACACCCTATTAAATTTCATTCTTCTTGAATACAAGGATTGTCCCTTCCTTATTTTTTTTTTAATAACCTGTGCCTAGGATTGTGCTTTACATGAGGTTATCACATAATACATCTTTCAAGGTGAACTGAAATTTCACAATCAGGAATTCTAACTTGAAAAATCAGCTAAAAGTTTAAAAATGAGAATGATGTTCTGATATGATGATTTGTACTAAACAAATAGGAAAGGATGGAGGTGACAGAAGACTAAAGTTTTCAGTAGGGGGGGGTTTATGATCTCAGACTATGATATATAAGAGGAACTTGATCCAAGAAATACTATATAGAGAATATTTGCAGAACCTGGTGATGGACTGAAAGCATGAAGGTAATTAAAGGTGACTATAAAGTTAAGCACTTGTAGACATAGCAATGATGTACTCTTTTGACAAAATATTCTTTTCACATTTTACAAGGGTTTTACTTTAATTTGAAACTCTCCCTTTGTCTCATACCTGCCTTCCAAAGACATATCCAACACTAGTCTTGAAACAAGGGAAAACAGGATAAACAAAGAAAATCCTGAGAATAGTAATTCTCTAGTCAACAAAAGGAAGAACTCAGGAAGGGCATGATTCTAGCCCCCAAATAATTTTAGTATAATAATATTAATGAAGCAGATGGATGATTAATAGTGAAAATAGTCAGTGAACTACATAGAAATATGCATTTTAATGGAATGCTGGGAAAACAGATATATTTTGTGTTTTCAAATCTAGACATGTTCAAGTATCTAAATGTATGTTTGCCAGAAAATTTACATATCATTGAAAGAAGCAATTAGTAGGAATAGCTAATCTATCAAGGCCCAGCAAAGTGTCATGAACTTAGCAGGTGCTTAATAAGTGTTTGCTGAATTTGAATGCTTAATGTATGCCCACCACTCAATAAATGTTTTAGGCAAAAAATGTACAGGAAGTTTGTGCAGTATGTAGGGAGAAAAAAGTAGCAATATAAAAGCCACCACATTGAGAGCACTATCATTTGAATCTTAGCCAAGATGTAGAATCAAATGGTCAATTGATGCAAGGACAGAAAGAGTTCCCAAAGGTTAGGGATAGTGTTTTATTCCCTCTGTTTTCATAATAGTGTCTACAGAAGTGCTGTGTTGTAAATGTCATTCAAATGTGCCACAGTATCTAGGAAAATGGGGCTGTAGTCAGGGATACTTGAGTTCAAATCCAGTCTTACACCCTTACTATCTCTATGACCTTGAGCAAGTAACTTAACATCTATTTGCTTCAGTTTCTTAATCTGTAAACAGGGGATAATAATAGCAACCACCTCCCAGGGTGGTTGTTATAGTAAATGAGATAATTGTAAAATGCATAGCACAATGCATGACAGATAGCAGGTGCTATATTCTTTTTTGATTATTGGTATTATAACAAAGAAAGTAAATAGTAATAACTTTAATTCCAGAAGTAAATTCTCTGGTATTTAGCACAACGGAACCAATCCATTCTCTCAGTAGGCAATACATAAGATTTTATATATGTATATGTAAACATGTATGCATGTGTGTTTGTATATACTACATGCATAATACAGATATAAACTAGAATTTAGTATGACATTTTAATTTTTGCTAGAGTTGTATCTATTAATCTCTTTAGATTATAGATTCCTTGAGAGAGAGGACTAATCTAGTTTTCATCTTTATGTCTGCAGGGTCTTGCCTAATGCCTTAAGCATAGTAAATTAAAAAAAATAATTTTATTTATTTACTTACAGTTTACAACATTCAGTTCCAAATTTTCTCCTCCTCCCTCTTCTTTTCCCCTATATCCTCATGGTGGCATACAATCCAATATAGGTTCTATAAATACCCTCACATTAAACATTAGTCAAATTGTAAAGAACGATTATGACCAATGGAATGAACAATAAGAAAGATGGAAGAAAACAAAACAAAAAAGAGAGAGCAAGCATTTTGCTTCAATCTGAATTCAGATTCACTAAATCTTTCCCTGGATATGGATGGCCTTTTTCATTTTCAGTCCTTTGCAGTTGTCTGATAGCCTTGCATTGCTTTGATGGCCCCGTTCTATCAAAATCAGTCATCACAGATATGATGTGTCTATAATTGTGTACAATGTTCTCCTGGTTCTGCTCCTCTCACTCAGCATCAGTTTACATATGACCCTCCTGGTTATTATGAAGTCTGCATGTTCTTCATTTCTTTTAGTACAATAGTATTCCTTTACATTCATATACCACAACTTGTTCACCCATTCCCCAATTGATGGAAACCCCCTTGATTTCCAATCCTTTGCCACCAGAAAAAGAGCTCCTATAAATATGTTGGTACATATGGGTCCTTTTCCCACTTGTATGATCTCTTTGGGATACAGCTCTAGAAGTGGTATTAAACTGTGTCAAAGGGCATGTACATTTTTATAGCCTTTTGGGCATAGTTCTAAATTGCTCTCCACAATGGTTAGGTAAGTTCTCAGCTCCACCAACAACACATTAGTGTTTCAATTTTTCCACATCCTCTCTAGCATTCATCATTTTCCAATTTTGTCATGTTAGCCAATCTGACTTGTGAGATGTGGTGTTTAAGAGTTGTTTTCATTTGAATTTCTCTAATCAATAGTGGTTTAGTACAATTTTTCATATGAATATAGATACCTTTAATTTCTTCCTCTGAAAACTGCCTGTTCATATCCTTTGACTATTTATAAATCATGGGAGTTACACTCTATTCAATAACAAAAAAGAGCAAAACATTCAGCAAAATCAAGGCACAGCATTCACAATGTTACAACGTATCACAGAAAATCAGAATACAGTATTCACAGCAACTTATTACTAACTTTACTAACTTATTACTAAGTGGGCCACATAGTTTTCATGACTCAATAATTCAATACCACTTCAATCATCCTTAAGGAGGCTTGCCTCCTTAAGAGTCATAAAATACAATAGTCAAAGTTCTCCACTCATGGGGCACACTAAGTTACAAATCAGTCACTTATTCAGTCATCAATCACTATTCAATCATCAGAAGATATACAAGTCCTCCACCCCTAGGTCACTAGTAAATTACAGTTTCTCAGTCAGTACACAGTATCCAAGTAAAGTCTTCTTTCAACTTGACTTGGGGTGGTCTGTCAGATTCCCTGGATCCTTTCCATGCTCCTGGGTCCTACCTCGATTCACCAAACTGTCACCTTGGTTCAAAGGTGGACAGATCCCAGATCCTTTTCCAGCTTTCCACACACTTCCTGTTACATGCTGAAGCTCACCATGTCCAATCCACCTTAAATCCTTCACAGTCTCTGTTCCCAGGAAGTCAAGGCTTAACAAAGGCACAAACAGGTTCATACAAAGTACCAGCATCACAGTAATTCTTGTTCAGTCTCCAGCTGGCCCTTGGATGTCTTCAGTAGCTCCCAGAAGCTCTGGCTGGACCCTCAGACTCTGCAGCTCTTCAGCAGAAGTTCCAGCTGATTCCCAGAATCAAAACCACTTCACCCAGGTTCCCAAAATCAAAATCATTCTCTACAAACTGGGGGAGGGGTGCTTTCCTCTTCAACTTCCCTAGTGGCAGCAGCTTCTGCCTCTATGAAGCTTGCTTCAAGAAGATCTGTCTGACCCATCAGGGACTTCTCCTTATAAACAAATGGCATTAGCTCCTTCCTGGTTCAGCCAACTCCATACTGTTACATCAGCAACAGGGTTTCATAGGTTCTGTTTCTTTAACAGATGTTTGATTAATTACTAAGTGCTATGTACTTCTAAGCTTAGCAGTACAAGAGGAACTTCAAATTCAAATTCCATTACCATTACATTTAATTCTAAAACTTCTTTCACAATTTTCTGCTTCCCTCCTAATCTTGGTTACACTGAATTTGTTTGTACCAAACCTGTTCAATTTAATGTAATCAAAATTATCCATTTTGCATTTCATAATGCTCTCTATCTCTTGTTTGGTCATAAATTTTTTTCCTTCTCCATAAAACTGACAGGTAAACTATTTCTTGCTCTCCCAGATTACTTACAGTATCAGCCTTTATATCTAGATCATGAACCCATTTAGACTTTATTTTGGTGTATGGTGTAAGACTTTGGTCTATGCTCAGTTTCTGCCATACTATTTTCTAATTTTCCCAGCAGTTTTTGTCAAATAGTGAGTTCTTATCACAGAAGCAGGAGACTTTGTGTTTATCAAACAGAATATTACTATAATCATTGACTACTGTGTCTTGTGTAGTTAATCTCTTCCACTTATCCACTGCACTATTTTTCAGTCATTACCAAGTACCTTTGATGATCGATGCTTTATAGTACAGTTATCTGGTATGTTAAATCCACCTCAATTAGTATTTCATTTCATTAATTCTTTTGATATTCTGAACCTTTTGTTCTTCCAGATTAATTTTGTAACTATTTTTTCTAGCTCTATAAAATAATTTCTGAGTAGATTAATTGGTATGGCACTAAATAGATAAAGTAATTTAGGTAGAATTGTCATTTTTATTGTATTAGCTTGGCATAAACATGAACAACTTGTTTTTCCAATTATTTAGATCTGACTTAATTTATGTGAAAAGTGTTTTATAATTGTGTTCATATAGTTCCAGAGTTTATTTTGTCAGCTAGGTTCCCAAATATTTTACAATAGTTATAATAACTTTAAATGGAATTTTTCTTTTTTCTTTCATGACATTAAGCTTCATTAGAAATATAGAGGGATGCCAAGGATTTATGTAGGTTTGTTTTATGTCCTGCAAATTTGCTATAATTATTTATTATCTCAAGTAGTTTTTTTTTATTTGATTCTCTAGGATTCTCCTAAGTATATCATCATATCATTTGCAAAGACTGATAACTTAGTCTCTTCTTTACCTAATCTGATTACTGCAATTTCTTTTTCTTCTCCTATTGGTAGAGCTAAATTTATAGTACCAAATTGAGTAACAGGGGTAACAGTGGACATTTTTGTTTCACCCCTGCTCTTATTGGAATTGCTTCTAACTTATCTCTATTACATATAATACTTACTGATGGTTTTAGGTAGATGCGACCTATTTTTCTTTAAGGAAGAATCAGTTTATTCCTCTATTTTTTGGTGTTTTTAATAGTAATGGTTGTTATATTTTGTCTAAAGCTTTTTTTTGCATTTGTTGAGATAATCATTGGTTTCTACTAGTTTTATTGTTGATATGATCAATTATACTGATAATTTTCCTAATATTGAATGATACTTACATTCCTGGAATAAATCCTACCTGATCAAAGTGTATTATTTTCATGATAAATTGTTGTAATCTTTTTGCTCATATTTTATTTAAAAATTTTGCTTCTATATTCATGAGAGAAATTGGTCTGTAATTTTCTTTGTCTGTTTTAGCTCTTCCTGATTTAGGTATCAGTACCATATTGGTATCATAAAAAAATTTGGTAAGACTACTTCTTCTCCAATTTTCCCAAATAGTCTATAAAGTATTGGAATTAATTCTTCTTTAAAAATTTGATAGAATTCTTTTCTAAATCTATCCAGCCCTGGAGATGTTTTCCTAGCAAGTTCATTGACAGGTTTTTCATTTTTTTTTCTGAGATGGGGTTATTTAAATAATTTGCTTGGTGTTCAGATAACCTGGGCAATTTATATTTTTGTAAAGATTCATCCCTTTCATTAAGATTGTCAAATTTATTGTAACTCATAACATTTTTCTCACAATTCAGATAGTTAAAGAGAATATATATATATATGTATGTATGTATATATATATGCATATATGTGTATGTAAAGAAGGGTGTATGTGCATATAAATAGGTATGTGAGTGTGGGTATATGTATGTTCATGTATACATAGACAGAGGGCACAGGATGAGTTGAATATGAATGGATGATATCTAAAAATAAAATTAAGAGGTGAGAGAAATTTATTAGGGGAAGGGGAAAGGAAGAGATAGACTAGGGTAAATTATCTCATATAAAAGAGGCAAGAGAAAACTATTACAATGGAGGTGAAGAGCAGGAAGGTGAAAGGGAATGGGACAACCTGGTTCTTCTTGAATTTGGCTTAAGGAGGGAATAACATACATACTCAATTGGTTATCTTACCATACAGGAAAATAGGGGGAAAGGGGATAAGAGGAGGCATGATAGAAGGGAGAGGAGATTGGAGGAGAGGAGAGTTAGAAGTAAAGATTTTTGAGAAGTGATAGAGTCAAAGGAGAAAATAGAATGTGGGGAGTGGGATAGAATGGAAGGAAATATAGTTAGTCTTTCACAATATAACAATTATGGAAATGATTTTTGTAACTACACATGTACAACATATATTGAATTGCTTATCTTCCCAGTGGGGGTGGGTGAGGAGGGAAGAAGGAAAAAAAATCTGGAAGTCAAAGTTTTAAAAACAAATGTTCAAAAATTTGCTTTTTACAGGCCATTGGGAAATAACATATACAGGCACAGGGGTATAGAAATACATCTTGCCCTATTAGAAAGTTAGGGGGATGGTATAAGAGAGAATAGATTGAGAGAAGGGGTATTCAGTAGACTTGTTATGTTGGGGTGGGGGTAGGGGAAAGATGGGGGGAAATTGTAACTCAAAATCTTGTGGAAATGAATGTTGAAAACTAAAAATTAATTAAGAAAAAAAGATTGTCAAATTTATGGGAATGCAAATGGTCACAAATTCCTAATTATTGTTTTAATTTCTTCATTTGGAGGTAATTTCCCCCTTTTCATTTTTATATGGGTGTTTTGCTTTTCTCCTTTTTAAAAAAATCAAATTGACTAAAGGTTTATCAAGTTCATTTTTTTTCATAAAACCAGCTCTTAATTTCATGTATTAGTTCAATAGTCTTCTTAATTTCAATTTTATTAATCTCTCTTTTGATTTTCAATATTTCTAATTTAGTATTTAATTGGGGATTTACAACTTGTTCTCTTTCTAACTTTTTCAGTTGCATGCTCAATTCAATTGATCCCTTTTTTCTCTGTTTATTTTTTCATGTAAGCATTCAGAGATATAAAACTCCCCCTAAGAACTGTTTATGCTTCATCCCACACATTTTGGTAGGTTGTCTCCTTATTGTCATTCTATTGAATGAAGTTACTGATTGTTTCTATGATTTGTTGTTTGATTCACGCATTCTTTAGGATTAGATTATTTAGTTTCAAATTAGTTTTGGGTCTGTCTTTCCATGAGCCTTTATTACATAGAATTTTATAGTATCATGATCTGAAAAGGATTAATTTAATATTTCTGCCTTTCTGCACTGCATTGTGAGGTTTTATTCCCTAGTTCATGGTCAATTTTTGTGTATGTGCCATGTACTGCAGATATATTCCTTTTTATTCCCATTCAATTTTCTCCAAAAATCTATCATATCTACCTTCTCTAAAGTTAAATTAGCCTTCTTAACTTCCTTCTTGTTTATTTTGAGGTTAGATGTATCAAGTTCAGAGAGGGGGAGGTTGGGGTCCCCCACTAGTATAATTTTGCTATTGATTTCTATCTCTAACTCCCTAAATTTCTCCTCTAAGAATTTGGATGCTCAAGATGCTGTTAAGCAGATCCAAACAAACGAAAGATTAGAAGGCAATGTGAAATATCTCATGGGAAAAACCACTGACCTGGAGAATAGATCCAGGAGAGACAATTTAAAAATTATTGGACTACCTGAAAGCCATGATCAAGGAAAGAACCTAGAAATCACCCTTCAGGAAATTCTCAAGGAAAACTGCCCTGATGTTTTAGATCCAGAGGGCAAAATAGAGGTTGAAAGAATCCACCGATCACCTCCTGAAAAAAGATCCCAAAAAGAAAACTCCCAGGAATATTATAGCCAGGTTCCAGAATCCCCAGATCAAGGAGAAAATACTACAAGCAGCCAGGAAGAAACAATTTCAATATTGTGAAACACAATCAGAATAGCCCAGGACCTGGCAGCTTCTACACTGAGGGATCGAAGGGCATGGAATATGATATTCCAGAGGGCAAAAGAACTGGGAATGAACCCAAGGGTCACCTACCCAGCAAACTGAGTATTTTGTTTCAGGGGAAAATATGGTCATTCAGTGGAATAGAGGACTTTCAAGAATTCTTGAGGAAAAACCAGAGTTGAATAGAAAATTTGACATCCAGACACACGAAGCAAGAGATGCCTGAGAAGGTAATCAGGGAAAAGAAATCAAAAGGAACTTATCAAAGTTGAACTATTTACATTCCTATATGGAAAAGCAATAACTGTGACTGATGATATCTTTCTCACTATGAAAATAATGGAAGAAGGGGTGTGGTCATATGAATACATATGTGAATGTGTGTGTATATGGTTACAGTTATATATGGATAGAGGGCATAGGTTGATTTTGTTGGGAAGTGAGAGTACTCAAGGGATGAAATTATGAGGTGAGAGAGGAAAGTGGCAAGAGGAGATGGGGAGAGACATGGTAGGGTAAACTATCTCATGTAGGGGAAGTGGGTGCAAAGGAGGGGGAGAATAAGGAAGGCTAAAAAGGAAAACCCACATTCACATTGAATTTGCTTCCGGGAGAAAATGACATACATACTAAATGGGATATCTCAACCTGCAGCAGGATAGGGGGAAGGGGGATGAGAGGAGAGATGATGGATGGGAGGGCATCCTTGGGGTGAGGGGAGGTTGGAAGTACCCACTATAGAAGAGGGACAGGATCATGTAGGGAATGGACCAGGTGGGGGTGGGATGAGTGAGAGGGAATTATAAGCAGCCTTGTACAATATATCTACTATGATAATGTTTTGCATAGCTAGACATGTACAACATATACTGAATTACTTACATCCCAAGAAGGAATGGGTGACAAGGGAGGAAGGAAATGGATCTGAAATTCAAGGTCGTAACATTAAATGTTTCAAATATATATATATAAATACTATTATTAATACTCTTTTGCCTATAATTGGGAGATAAGATGTGCAGGCATTGGGACACAAAGATTCATCTTCCTCTAATGGAAAAGTCGATGGGAGTTATGGGAGAAGGTATGGGAGAGAGCAGATTGGAGGAAGCGATATCTTGTGGGACTGCTATTCTGGGAGGTTGGGTAGGAGAATAATGGGGGGAAAATGATTGTAACTCAAAATCTGGCGGAAATGAATGATGTAAAACAGAAGTTAATAAAAAAAAATAAAAAAAAAAGAGGTAATCATCGTAAAAAAAAAGAAAAAAGAATTTGGATGCTATACCACTTGGTGCATATTGATCCCAATTGTCAGTGGTGCCTTTTAGTAGGATACAATTTCTTTCTTTCTCTGTTTTAATTTGATCTGTTTTTGCTCTTCCTTTTTCTGATTTTAGGATTGCTATCCCTGCTTTTTATTACTTTAGTTGAAGCATAATGTGTTCTACTCCAACATTTTACCTTTACCCTTTGTATCCCCCTGTTTCAAATGTATTTTTTTTTTTGTGGCAAAGGTTTATTTTTTTTATTAATTTTTTTTAAACAAATGATTTATTTACTTCTGTTTTACATCATTCATTTCTGCCAGATTTTGAGTTACAATCATTTTCCCCGCGTTATTCCCCTACCCCACCTCCCAGAACAGCAGTCCCACAAGATATCGCTTCCTCCAATCTGCTCTCTCCCATACCTTCTCCCATACCCCATTCGACTTTTGCATTAGAGGAAGGTGAATATTTGTGTCCCAATGCCTGCACATCTTATCTCCCAATTATATATATATTTGAAACATTTAATCTTAGTACCTCGAATTTCAGATCCATTTCCTTCCTCCCTTGTCACCCATTCCCTCTTGGGAGATAAGTAATTAAGTATATGTTGTAGATGTCTAGCTATGCAAAACATTATCAAAGTAGATATATTGTACAAGGCTGCTTATAATTCCCTCCCACTCATCCCACCCCCCACCTGGTCCATTCCCTACATGATCCTGTCCCTCTTCCATAGTGGGTACTTCCAACCTCCCCTCCCCCCAAGGATGCCCTCCCATCCATCATCCCTCCTCTCATCCCCCTTCCCCTATTCTGCTGCAGGTTGAGATATCCCATTTAGTATGTATGTCATTCTCTCCCTGAACCAAATTCAATGAGAATGTGGATTTGCCTTTTTCCCCCTTTCTATTCTCCCCCTCCCTTGCAACCACATCCCCTTGCTTCTTCTACATGAGATAGTTTACCCTACCCTGTCTTTCCCCATCTCCTCTTGCCACTTTCCTCTCTCACCTCATAATTCCATCCCTTGAGTATTCTCCCTTTCCAACAAATTCAACCTATGCCCTCTATCCATATACACACACATTCACATATGTATTCATATGACCACACACCCTTCTTCCATTATTTTCATAGTGAGAAAGATGTCACTCACAGTAATTGTTTTTCCATATAGGATTGTGAATAGTTCAACTCTGATAAGTTCCTTTTGATTACTTTTCCCTGATTGCCTATTCAGGCATCTCTTGCTTCTTGTGTCTGGATGTCAAATTTTCTATTCAATTCTGTTTTTTTCCTCAAGAATGCTTGAAAGTCCTCTATTCCACTGAATGATCTAAAACATCAGGGCAATTTTCCTTGAGAATTTCTTGAAGGTTGATTTCTAGGTTCTTTCTTTGATCATGGCTTTCAGGTAGTCCAATAATTTTTAAATTGTCTCTCCTGGATCGATTTTCCAGGTCAGTGGTTTTTCCCATGACATATTTCATATTGCCTTCTAATCTTTCATTTGTTTGGATCTGCTTAACAGCATCTTGATTTCTCATAAAGTCATTAGCTTCCATTTGCTCCAGTCTAAGGCCAGATAGAGGAATTTTGGTCCCGAATGTGTGGGGGGCAACTTCCGTTTCTGGCAAGCTGTAAACCCACCCACAACTTCCACCCTAGATCACAATCCAGATCCAGGGAGGTTAAAGCAAGAGCGATTACCCCCCAAGACTGATCGCTGGATCTCCCTACAATTAATTGCAGGCCAAGAGCTGGAGCTGCCTCTGAAAACTGCAAAATGGCATGTCTCCTCAGTGGCTTCTAGCCCCCAGGGGAGGGAGCCGACGCATTCCCCAAATACAGGTCCCAAAGTCCATAGGACACTTACTTCTTACTTTGTCCTAGGATGTCTATGTTGATAATTCTGGAGTCGCCACGGCTGCTGGTGTTCTGGGGTTCCTCCAGCCGGCTGCTGGCCCTGCTGCCCTGGGGCTAAAACCTCTGCTCACGTGGACCTGGGCTCAGCTCGGCTCTGCTTCCTGTGCTCTGCACATTGCTCGCTGCTGGCTCCCAGACGCTGCTGGTCCTTCCTGCAGGGCTGCTGGGCTGTCCTCAGCGGGAGGTTAGCTTCTCTGTGTCATTCTGTGGGTGCTGGGGCTCCAGAAGTTGTTCAGAGTCCCCTTTTACATAGTTTTGGAGGAATCTGGGGGCAGAGTGGCTTGGATGAGCTGTTTCTACCCAAATGTATTTTTTTTAAAGATCATATTGTAGGATTATGGTTTTTATTGCATTCTCTTCTCTCTCCGTTTTATGGGAGAGTTCATCCCATTCAATTTCACAGTTATAATTATCATTTCTTCATCCTGTTCCCTCCTCTGCTTGTGCTTTTATTTCTCCCTTCTGCCTTCTTCTCCTTAAGAGTTTTTCTTTAGGGGGCAGTGTAATGGTAATGGGATTTGAAGATCGTCCATGCCCCTTGTATTGGCAGGCTAACAGGTTCTTAGCACTTTATTTCAGGTTCATGGTTGTGCCAGGTATTGAGGCCCAGAGCTTGGGAGTACCTCAGTGAGATGAACTTGATGATGTAGCAGGAGGGGGTGGGCCAGGAAGGAGCTAATACCATGCATAAGGAGAGGCCCAGGACAGGAAGAGGAGATACTTTGAGAACAGAACTTGTGGTGGCAGAAATCCTGAAAGCCAGCATGAACTTCTCCTGAGGACTTCTACTGAGAACTACCTAGAACGAGAACTGCTGGGAGCCAGGACTGCTGGGAGCTAGCAGAGTGGAGGCTGGGCAACTATTGTGAGTGAAGAGAGAAGGATCTTTGCCTAAGGGAGCCTGTGTTTTTTTGAAGTAGGAATGTGGGTGTTCACTACATTAACTATGTGTACCAACTCTATGGCTACTGTAATGACTTTGACTTTCTGGTTTTGGGACTTATCTTTCTAGTATTTGAATAAATGATATGGCTTTGTCCTTCATGTGGAGAGCCTGTTACATTTTGTGATTCACAACTACACCAGCATATATATAGTCATTGTGGATGTTGTGAATATTGCTTTGTTGTTATAGTCAGCTAGGCGGTACAGTGAATAGAGCACTGGCCCTGAAGTCAGGAGGACCTGAGTTCAAATCCAGCCTCAGACACATAATACTTACCAGCTTTGTGACCTTGAGCAAGTCACTTAACCCCGATTGCCCTGCCTTCCCCCCCCCTCCAAAAAGACCAAAAACAACAAGAAAAAACAACAACAACAACAAAGAGTTTTCCTTTGATGCTTGCCTCCCTCAATACTCCTTCTCTATCAGCCACCCTCCCTTTTCCTGCCTTTCTCCTTACTACTTCTTCACTCCCTTATAAACAACCCCTCCTTTTATTTACACCTCCTTTTATTTCCCCTTTCCATTCCTCCTACCTGTAGGTCATGTTAGATTATTATACTTAACAAAGTATGTCATTCCCTCCTTGAACCAAATCTGATGAGAGGAAATATCGAACAATGTTCCTCTTCCTCCCTTCTTTCCCTCTAATATAATAAGCTTTTATATCTCTTCACATTAGATTCCTATACTTAACTGAGTATGTTATTCCCTCCTTGCACCGAAAGCATTGTGAGTAAGGCTCTTACAATGTTCATCTCCCTTCTTTCTTTCTCGATACTATAATGTTTTTCTTCCTCTTCCTGTAGCATCATTTATCGTTTTCTGCCTCCTATTTTTCTTTTCTCCCATCACAATCTCATTGAACCCCTTAATAAAGTTTTTTTTTTAATTTTTACATCAGTCAATTTATGCTCCCTCCCTCCCTCCCTCTCTCTCTCTCTCTCTCTCTCTCTCTCTCTCTCTCTCTCTCTCTCTCCTTTTAAAATGTCATGATATTTATAGAATTCTCAATATTGACAGACCATGCTCCCATATATGGATGTAAACAGTTCACTTTTATTGAATAACAAATTGTGTGTATGTGTGTTTGTATTACCTGTTTACCTTTTTATGTCTGCCTTGAGGTTTGCCTTTAGAGAGCAAATTTTCCACTAAGCTCTGACCTTTTCATCAGGCAGGTCTGGAAGTCCTTCATTTCAATGAATGACCATCTCTTGGCCTGAAAGATTACGCTCAGTCTTTCTGGGGAGCTGATTCTTGACTATAGTCCAAACTCTTTTGTCTTATGAAATATCATATTCACATCCCTCTGATCTTTTAATGTCAAAGCTGGTAGGTGCTATTTGATCCTGATGGTAGTTCTGTGATATTTGAATTCTTTCTGACTCCTTGCAGTATTTTCTCCTCTCGGCCTGATAATTCTGGAATTTGGCTGCAACATTCCTTGGACATTTCAATTTGGGATCTCTTTCAGGAGGTATTCATCGGATGCTTTCTATAAGTAGTCTACCGTCTGATTCTAGGACCTCAGGGCAGTTTTCTTTGATGATTTCTTGTAAGATGTTGTCCAGGCTGGTTTTTTTTTTTCATCATGGTTTTCTTGTAGACCGATAATTTTTAGATTTTCTCTCCTGGATCTGTTTTCAGTTGTTTTTTCCAATGAAAGTGTTTTACAGTTTATTTTATTTTTTCATTCTTTAGATTTTGTTTGACTGATTATTAATGCCTTATAGAGTCATTAGTTTCAATTTGTCCTATTCTAATTTTCAGTGATTTTTTTATTCAGTCTTTTTAATCTCCTTTTCCACTTGTTCAGTTTTTAATTTGAAGGAGTTATATTCTCCAGTTAGATTTGAATATCCTTCCCCATTTCAAAATGTTTACTCTTTAAGCATCTGTTATTTTCAGTGATGGCTTTTTCTCTTTTTACAATTTTACAATTACATTTGTAAAATAATTGGTCAGTTTATCTTCTACCTCAATAATTTAGTTTTTAAAAAGAGCTCTCTTCCAGAGCTTCTTGAGCTCCTCCAAAAATGTTTTTGAGCTTAAGACCAGTTCATATTCCTTTTGGGGTTTCAGATACGAATTTAGGGTCTTCTGAATTTGATTCCTCTCACTCCACCATCTTGTCTCTGCCTCTGTAAAGTCCTAATATGTTTCTCTTTAAGTAAAGTCCTGATGTGAATTATGTTGATCTAAATTTTCACTTTTTTCTCCTAATTAATTTTTTTAAAGAACTCTGAACTAGTAAATAAAAGATCATCTGGGTTCCAGAATTTAATTGATAAATGATTTTGGGCAAGTCCTTTAATATTTCTGAATCTTATCAAAGGAGATTTTGTATTTGCCCTGCTTATTCACCAAACTATAGGGATCAAATTATGTAGAGATAGGGATTTGACTTGTGGCTCCACTGGAACAGAGAAGTAGAGGATGAGAAAACTCCCTTCACCAATGCTACTTGGCATCTGCACTGCCACTTAACATAAAGTTTTGCTTGGGGTCATCAAGACAGTTCTGTGATTTGGCCATTATAACCCAGGTAATATGTATTAGAGGCAGGAATTGAACACAAGTCTTACTGGCTTTAAGACTAGAGCTTTATTCACCATATCATACTACCAAATTAAACTGCTCTGTAACCTGTAAAGTCTATACCTATATAAGATATGACCAAGATGATTTATTCTTTCTCTTGTCTTTAAATATCAAGGCAGTCTTGCATTATGTCTGCACTTTATTATGCTTTTTAACAATTATTATCATGGGCTTAAATGACTCAAATGCATTCTTTAGATGAGGGGAAATTTTAAAGACTATCATTTAAATTGCAGATAAGAACTTATTGTAGCTATTCAAACTACTGCATTTAAACTGAGGAGCATCTAGTAGTGTTCAGATTCTTTAATCATCTTCAAGGTTAGAAATAATAATGAGATGATTATACTCATTCACTTTAAGGGAATTGTTTCCATTTGTTCAGGTTATATAGCTTTTTTCTTTCTTTCCCTTCAACTGTAACTTCATCTAAGTATTACTGTGACTGAATGCTGAGGGCAATGCTTTAAAAAGAGCTCAATGGCTATCGGGGGATATATGTATGTTTTCCCCTTATTTTTGAAGTTCATGCTACTATCTCTGAAGCCAGATATAAGATTCAAAAGTAAAAGCCTCAATGTCATCAGCTCATAATCCTGCCTTTTGCTTGACAGAGTTGCTGGATGCTGGATACTATGCCATGAAAAATGATGATAGAAAAGACAAAAGCAGTCTTTTGCCATGCCATGTAAACTCAATTTAGTGACTATTGAAGTGACTCAATGTCATCATATCTTGCTGGCTTTTTTTGGGGGGGGGTTCTTTTTGTTCTTTATTAATTGTTTACTTTGAGTTACAAGATTCAGTTCCCCAGTTCTTTGAGTTTCAAATTTTCTCCCCCACCCTCCCCTTCTCCATGGTGGTGTACAATCAGGCATAAGGATCTGCAGATACTTTCACATTAGACATTGGTCAGGATGAAAAGAAGGATTGTAATGGATGGAATGAACAATGGGAAAGAGGAAACCAAACTTAACAAGAAAGAGAAAGAGAGCAAGTAATTTGTTTCAATCTGCATTTGAATGTTCTTTCTAGTTCTTTCTCTGAATGTAAACATCTCTCTCCATCATAAGTCTTTTGGAGTTTACTTATAGCCCTGCATTTCTGAGAAGAGTCCAGTCTATCAAAGTTGGTCATCACACATATGTTGTGTCTGTAAGTGTGTAAAAAATTTTCCTGGTTCTGCTTTTCTCACTCAGCATCAGTTCATATAAGCCTCTCCAAGTAGATATGAAGTCCTTCTGCTCTTCGTTTCTTATGGTGCAATAGTATTCCCTCACATTCATATACTATAACTTGTTTAACCACTCCCTAATTGGTGGATATCCCCTTAATTTCCAATTGCTTGCCACCACAAATAAAGGTGCTACAAATATTGTTGTACATATGGATCTTCCTCTTACTTCTGTCATCTCTTTGGGATACAACCCTAGAAGTGGTATTGCTAGGTCAAAGGATTTGAAATTACTTATAGCCCTTTGTGCATAGTTCCAGACTGCTCTCCAGAATGGTTGGATCAGTTCACAACTCCACCAGCAATGTATTAGTGTTCCAATTTTTCCACATCCTCTCCAGTATTTATCATTTTCCCATTTTGTCATCTTAGCCAATCTGACTGGTGAGATGTGGTACCTCAGAGTTGATTTCATTTGCATTTCTCTAATCAATAGTGATTTAGGGAATTTTTTCATATGCTTATAGATATCTTTAATTTATTCCCCTGAGTAACTTGCTGGCTTTTATCCTTTATCCAGATGTTGCCAGGCTTACTTTCCAAATAGTCACTCTCTTCATTATTCCTTTTTCTTAGAAATGTCCACCAGTGAAGAAAGTCCCTTATGGATTTGCTCAGTACAAAGAGGCAATTGATTGTGAATGAATTTTCCTTCTTCCAGCAAATTCCTCACTGGATATGGTTAGATCTGTCTTGGGAAAGGAAATTCTGAGAGAAATTGATATTAAGCCTCTCTCCCATTCTGATGAAATGGTAATACAGTATCAAAATTCATCCAAAAGGATGAATAAATTCACAGAAACACCATCTGTGAGGATTGCTTATGGTTGTAAATGGTTTACAAAGATGAGATATGAAATTAATTGCATTTCTGTCAAAAATAACATTTTTAAGAAACTGGCTTAATTCTGGTTTTGTACTAACATGATGCATCATTTTTCTCCTCTAGGTCAGAATTGTTTCTTTATCAGGTTCTTTTGAGGAGACAAAGATGTGAGTTTATATTCCTGTAAATTTCCCAGTCATCAGGCAGTCATAAAACAACAAAAGTAGAATTATTGAATATGCTGCGAGTGGCCATGCCAGTGAAGAAATTTAAAGTTATACAAGGATGGACACTTTGTTTCTCATCACCTCATTTCTCCAATGTATGATTGATGAAAATGGCCAGAAAATTCTATGGCTCTTTTTCATGACTTTGTAGAGGTATAGTTGTTCCAAAATTGATATGTAAATTTTTATGTACCATTTTTACTTGAAAGGGAAGCAAAGGAAGCAAGGAGGTTGTTCTTAGAATGACATCTATACAGAGAAAAACATTCTCTTTTTTCTTCTTGGGTTCCAAAATTCAATCTCCCAAGTACAGGTTGAACACAGATGACAGTAGGTTATTTTTTAAAATTCAGTGTTTTTAGTGGACCTCAAACTCCATATGTGTCAATACTCTTATTAATTAAATGAGTTAAATCTTGGGTTGCATTTAGAAAGTCAACAAGGTAGTACTTTTTCCATACTATTCCTTGGTCTAACCACACTGGGAGTATTGTGTTCAATGCTGGGCAACATATTTTTTAAATGTTTATTGATAAGCTGAAGGGTATCTAAGGAAGTTCAATAGGATGCTTGAAGGGCCTTTGTTATGTGAGCATAGGTTGAAGGAATAGAGGGAATTTGGTCTGGAAAAAAAAAAGGCTCCAGAAGGAAATGATAGTTGTGTTCAAGGAATTGAAAGACTATCATAAAAAAAGTTCAAAGTTGCAAAGAAGTAAATTTAGGTTTGATGTCAGGGAAAGCTTCTTAATGATTAGAGATAACCAAATTAAGAATGAATAGATTGAACAGATATTTTCTATGCCACTAGTGATTTCCAAATAGAGGCCAGATGATCAATCACAGGGTATGGCTTAGAAAAGATTCCTTTGGAGTGTGATTTAGATATACTGGTGGATGAGTTCATTCCAACTTTGAACACCTTTGATTCTGTGAATGTTTCATATTGCAAGATTTTGATAAGGAGCCTGGTAAACCCGCATTTTTATAACACAGGACCAGGAAGGACTTTAAGATCTTGTTTAATCCCATTCCTCAAGTTAGGACTGTACGTTTGCCATTTCAGACATTAAGTGTTAATTTTACTAATGATAACCTCTAGGGAAAAAAGAATTAGCAATCTCCCCCAGAAATTCTTTCTAGTGGCTAATGACCTTTACAAGACAGAGGTTCTAATTAAATCTGCTTGAATCTTCCTCTTGTAATTTAAGCCTAGTTTCTTCTTCTCCTCAATAATAAGCCACATATGTATAAGGATTATTGCTTTATTCTTTAGTCTTCTTGCCAAAGCCTGATATAGCTACTCTGCTTCATGAAATGTTTTTCCTGTACTCAAAGTTAACAATGACACTTTCTCTGGTTTTTAAGTCTGTATATTAGAGTCTCATTAAATATAACTAGCATAAGATGGGATAAATCACAGCCACAGCCACCAATTCTAATTTATCATACATTTCTCTAGATGAAAAACTGTCTACAATTCCTTCATTATTTATCAGAAGAATTTGGCCTAATCACCCAAACTCATTATTGTATTCCTTCTAATCATTGCTAAATGCACAAGAAACTTAATAGCTACTCCCAAAAGACGAAAATTTGGAAAAGTCACATATTCGATGGCCTTGATAAGTTTGGATTAAGTAAGAAATCTACTTTCTTTTCTCCCACAAAAATTATGTTAATGTTTATGGATTACATATATTTTTTTGTAAATATCCCACATGTTTGCATGTCCTCCACCTTCCACATTCTTAAACTTTCTAAAACCAGAGTCACATAAAATAGTGGTATAGTGGGAAAGAAGAACTGAAACAGGCATAACAATGCACTGTTTAAAGTCTTAGCTTCGTTATATACTATTTATGTTACCGCAGACATATCACTTAATCTCTTAAAATCTCAGTTCCCTTACCTTTAAAATGAGAAAAATAAGGGGTGGCTAGGTGGCACAGTGAATAGAACACCAGACCTGGAGTCAGGAGGACCTGAGTTCAAATATGGCTCAGACACTTAACACACACAAAATAACTAGCCGTGTCACTTGGGCAAGTCACTTAATCCCAATTGCCCTGCAAAAAAGCAAAAAAATAAAAATAATATAAAATGAGAAAAACAATGCTAGATGACCTTTGTAAATTGACAAAAAGTATTGTAAAACATGACCTACTGTCATTATTACATATTGAACTAATGACCAATAAACTAACAAAAGTTTTAAAAGTAAAATTTTCAAATACATTTTGCTACAGTAGCCACACAGCAAGTATTCAATAATTGATGAAGTAGAAAGAGCCTTGGCTTTAGAATCAGATCTGCATATGAATCCTATAGAAATCTTTTAGTAATATGATTGTGTGGAAAGAGTATCAAATTTATACAGAGAGGACCTCAGTTCAAACCCTAGCTCTGAAAATTAATACTTAAGCAATCTTTCAAAAATCACTTCACTCTGTATTTCAATTTCCTCATCAGTAAAATGAAAGAAAGCAGTGAAATGAATATTTAACATCCTATCCAATTCTACATTCTATGATCCTACAAAAGCATTTCCCACATTTTAGACATAATGTATGGTCAAGAATATGAGGTGATCGTATGTTAAAATCATCTTTGGCTCAAGCATTTCCACATGGTCTCTAGTGTATGGGGGAAAGAAAACTTGACTATGGTGAAGCAACTTTATCCTTTTCTATGTACTCTTCTGATTAAAAAAATCAGGCCAGTTCTTTGATGATATTTTATCACAGAAAGAATATTCATTTTCCCACCAAAGTGAAAAAAAAAATTTCTACTTAATCACATGGATTTGGAAAGAAAAGGTAGAGAGAGCAAATAGAGTTTGGTGTGAAGAAAAAGCTGCCATTTCTTGAAATAAGCAGGAGAGATGATCATACCAGTGTCATGCTTCCTGTTGCTACTGCTGCTAATATCAGGCATTGAAGCATGTCTGCTATGAACATGTTAAAATTGTGAAATGCCACTGCATGTGATCATGCTGTTACTAAATAAATTATCTGGTGAGATTTTTTTTTGTTTGTTTGGGATCTTCTCACACCAATCCTATGTGATAAAATATACCATCCTGCTGCCAATCTGTGAGTGTTTTATTTATCCTTGAATTTTTTTTTTTTAATTTCTCGGCTCCATTGTATCAGGCTTGTTTTTGCCAACTGCCTTATATTTGAAAATTACTGGCACCTGTAGAGGTTATCACCTTCTCATAGGTCTGAACAGTCTGATTTACAGTCTGTATCAGTTGAGAAATTGTTGTCTTCTAGTAGGAAGATAGAGTGTCAACTGTGTTTATTTGTTCCCTGAATACATTTGACTTCATTGTAGAAATGAAGCAGGGGACTCTAGATGTCCAGCACAACAGCAAATATTTGACTGAAATTAACAATAGTAAATTTTCCTTTAAGGAAAAACATCAGGGAGAAAGTTGTATCTGTATTAGAATTTCACAGCCCAGGAAAATATCACTTCTATCAGTCAGACTGGTTCTCTCTACCATGTGTCCACCTATTTAATAACTATATCTGTAATTCCTTCATTCTTTTCTATTAGCTTAGTAGACCTGTCTAATGAAATAGGAGTTAAGTTGATATTTACACCCCCAATGCTTTTGCAGAAAGTAATGACTAACAGCATGGAAGGACTGTGTGATTTGCCCACGGAAGGCTTCAAAGATGAATACTCCACACTGTGTCACTGTGACTCAGAATTTCAATATAATCTTTTATTAGTTTTAGTACTGCAATTATTATGATTATAGCTACAGCTCTGATCAAGGCTTGCCTTCCATCGGGTGATCATTCCTGATGAGATGATCTTGAAGTGTGCTATAGAGGTCTTTGGGTGAGCAGTAAAAGGACAGAGCATGAAGAGTGACCTTTATAATCTGTCAGGTAGTCTCTCAGTCTTTACCCAGGATTTTCTATAACTTTGAATTCCCAGACGGAAATATCACTGAGATATTTTTATAAAAATTCTGCAACCCTCAAAACTTAAAATGTTTTCCAAAAAAGGGGAAAGGAACAGGGAAAAAAACAAGAAAACAAAGTAGCTTATAACAAACAGGTTTGCTTTATTCAACCAGCAAAAGCAAGTAGATTGGTGTCCACTGAGAATTGTTTTCTATGTTCTTTTTTATGCAAATAAAAAGAATTAAAATTCTCCAGAGTAAGACATTATAAAAGGATTGACTGGATCTCTATTGATCTATATGAATTTTTTGTTGTTGTTGTTGTTGTTCAAAAACATAATGGTGAGGGGAAGGATAAGGGATGAGACTAGAAAAAAAGAGATTAGATAGTCATGCTCTTAAAGGGAAAGCAATATGATAGTAGTCCCATCAGACCTGTTGAGTGAAATGAACTTATAGGGCTCAGCTGTCTTTCCCAACATTGCTGTTACACATTGACAAAAACAAATATCATGCCTGCCTTGACAAATAGGAGCTCCCTAAGCTCAGGAAAACACTGCATTCTTGCTTAATACAATAACGTACCTTCACCCTGTGGATTCTTTGAAGAGTGGGAGGATACCTGCCAAGAGTCAATTGAAGGGGAGCACAGAAGTATTGCTAGAGATGAATGCGCTTGTTATAAAACACTCTCTGTTTCATAAGATGGAGCTGGGACTCTTTGAAGGAGGAAAAACCTTTCAGAGGCTCCTATGACAGAGACTTATAGTAGAGGCCTTTATTACTCTGTTAGTTTCTACCTGACATTTGAAGCCCCTAGTGACACTGAAAACATTGTTTCCCTCCAAAATCTGCATAACTACTGTAGCTGATCTCACAGAACATTATAAGGAAAAAGTCAATATAAATCAGATATGACACGCCAATAACCATTAGATTACAATAATCTTGAGCTTTCCTGATAAATTTTAGAATACAAAGCACTTTAGGATTCTAAATGTATAACTGAAATACACTTTTGGCCATCTAATCCAACCCCTCATTTTACAAAGAGGAAAAAATGAGGCCCAGTATGATTAAGTAATTTGTTGAAGATCAAACAGGCAGTAACAAATCTTTTGATCCCATATCCATGACAATTTTCCATAGCATTCTGATGCCCTAAATTTATCCTCACTATTAAGTAAGTAATAACTCACATTAATATTGTACTTTTCTCAAAATTATCCCAAGTGGTGGGGAGTGCAAGTGTTATCCTCATTTTTGAACTAAGGATATTGGAGCTCAGATTAGTTAGATGTTAATTAATGAAAGAGTCATAACATGAGCCTTTCTTCCACATAAGAGTCCAATGTTGTTTGCACTAAATACTAGGTTTCTAAAATCTTCACAAATTAGATATTTCCCTAAAGTATCCCAGAGTTGAATTGTATCAAAGGTATTACAAATTCCTGGGGGTGGAGCCAAGATGGTGAGTAAAAACAGAACCTCTGTGAGGCTCCAGCTCCCACCACCTCCAATACAGTTTAAAAAATGAATCTAAACAAATTTTAGAGCTACAGAGTGCAAAAAGTGATGGAGAGAAAGAAAACACCCACTGAAGGCAGTTTGGCAGGGTGAAAGGAAGGGTCTATCAGGTCTATCTACCAGGCTGCCAGCAGAACACAATCCCATGTGAACCATGCAGTTCTGGTCAGAAAGTGGCCACAACCAGCTGCAGCCAGAGCAGACTTCAGAGAGTGAATCACTAGCATCTCTGATGGTTTCCAGACTTCTCAAACAATAAACACCAAAAAGAAAGAATAAAAGTCAATGACTAACTCTTGGAATTCAGAATCTGGCCCCTGCCCTCAGAGCAAGAAGTGGTGGAGGTACAGTGGCCGCAACTGCTGCCCCGTGGCTGCATCAAGAGCTCCTGGCTTGCAAATTGTGGGGAACCATGCAACCACACAGAAGGTAATCACTCTTGCTTTAACCTGCTTGGATCTGGATCACAATCCTAGGTGGTGGTCCTGGTTTGTGTAGACAGTGTGCCAGAGCTTGTGGGGGCTGCAGAAAGTGCACCCTCCTAATAGCTCTGGTAGCTACAAAACCCCAGGAATTTGGGACATGTCTCTCTGCAATCTGGGGGCAGAGCACTACAATGGAAAGGGCTCAAAAGTCAAGTAATTGTATGGCAATATGAGCAAGCAGAGGAAACACAAACAGACCATAGAATCCTTTTTAGGGGACAAAAAGGATCAAAGCATGGAATAGGAGGAAAACAATGAAGTTAGAACTCCTGCATCAGAAGCTTCCAAAATAATATGAACTGATCACAGCCGATGAAGGACCATAAGAAGGATTTTGAAAACCAAGTAAGAGAAGTGGAGGAAAAATTGGGAAGAGAAATGACAATGATACAAGAAAATCATGAAAGATGAGTCAACAGCCTGGTAAAGGAGACCCAAAAAAATTCTGAAAAAAATGATGCCTTCAGAATATACTAACCCAAATGGCAAAAGAGGCCCAAAAAGCCAATGAGGAGAATAATGCCTTAAAAAGATGAATTTGCCACATGGAAAAAGAATTTCAAAAACTCACTTAAGAGAATAATTCCTCCAAAATGACAATGCAGCAATTGGAATGTAATGACTTTGTGGTATCAAGATACTATAAAACAGATCTGAACAAATGAAAAAAAATTGAAAAAAAAATGTGAAATATCTCATTGGAAAAACCACTGACCTGGAAAATAGAAGCAGGAGAGATAATTTGAAAATTATTGGACTTCCTGGAAGGCATGATCAAAAAAAAAAAAAAGCGTACATAGAGGTGACTAGGTGGCGCAGTGAATAAGAGCGCTGGCCTCGAAGTTGGGATGACTTGGATCAAAGCCAGCCTCAGAAAATGAGCACCCACACAGAAATAATGACTAGCCATGTAACCTTGAGCAAATTACTTAAACCAAATTGCTTTAAAAAAAAGAGCCTACAACACTTGAAGGGGCAGAGCCAAGATGGCGGAGTACAAACAGCTTATCCAAGCCACTCTGCCCCCAGATTCCCTCCAAACTATGTAAAAGGGGACTCTGAACAACTTCTGGAGCCCCAGCACACACATATTGACACAGAGAAGATAACCTCCCACTGAGGACAGCCCAGCATCCCTGCAGGAAGGACCAGTGCAGAGCTCTAGGAACTGGCAGCTCGAAGCTCCCAGAGTGTGGGGAGCCGAGCCGAGCCAAGCCCAGGTCCCTGTGAGCTGAGGTTTAAGGCCCAGGGTGGCAGGGCCAGCAACCAGCTGGAGAGACCCCAGAACACCAGCAGCTGCGGCGACTCCAGAATTATCAACAAAGACATGCCTAGGACAAAGTGAGGTTAGTGCCCTATGGACTTTGGGACCAGTATTTGGGGAATGCATCGGCTTCCTCCCCTGGGGGCTAGAAGCCACTAAGGAGACACGCCATTTTACAGTATTCAGAGGCAGCTCCAGCTCCTGGCCTGCAAACTGTAGGGAGATCCAGCGATCAGTCTTGGGGGGCAATCACTCTTGCTTTAAACTTCCTGGATCTGGATTGGGATCTGGGGTGGAGGTTGTGGGTGGGTTTACAGCTTGCCAGAAACAGAAGTTGCCCTCCCACACGTTTGGGACAAAAATTCCCCTATCTTTCGGCAAAGCCATGGTGTGGCAACAAGCCCCAAAGTAATTAAGTGGCAACATGCCAAGGCAAAGGAAACAGAAAAATGCAACCCTAGACTCCTATCTTGGGGGCATAGAGTGGGAAAAGGAATGTGAGGACAGAAGTCCTGCTCCAAAAGCCCCAGGGGAAAACATGAGTGGGTTGCAGGCCATAGAGGACCTTAAGAAGGACTTTAAAAATCAATTAAGAAAAGTGGAGGAAAAATTGGAAAGAGAAATGAGAAGGATGCAGGAAAAGTATGAAATGAGGGTCAACAGCCTGACTGAGGAAAACAACACCTTAAAAAATAGACTAACTCAAATGGCAAAGGAGGTCCAAAAGGGCAATTAGGAGAATAATGCCTTAGAAAGTCGAATTTGCCAGATGGAAAAAAAATCTCAAAAGTTCACTGAGGAGATTCATTCCTTCAGAGTTAGACTGGAGCAAATGGATGCTAGTGACTTTATGAGAAATCAAGATGCTGTTAAGCAGATCCAAACAAATGAAAGAGTAGAAGGCAATGTGAAATATGTCATGGGAAAAACCACTGACCTGGAAAATCGATCCAGGAGAGACAATTTAAAAATTATTGGTCTACCTGAAAGCCATGATCAAAGAAAGAACCTAGAAATCACCCTTCAAGAAATTCTCAAGGAAAACTGCCCTAATGTTTTAGGTCCAGAAGGCAAATTAGAGGTTGAAAGAATCCACAGTTCACCTCCTCAAAAAGATCCCAAAAAGAAAACTCCCAGGAATATTATAGTCAGGTTCCAGAATCCCCAGATCAAGGAGAAAATACTACAAGCAGCCAGGAAGAAACAATTCCAATATTGTGGAAACACAATCAGAATAGCCCAGGACCTGGCAGCTTCTACACTCAGGGATCAAAGGGCATGGAATATGATATTCCTGAGGGCAAAAGAGCTGCGAATGAACCCAAGGGTCACCTACCCAGCAAAACTGAGTATTTTGTTTCAGGGGAAATATGGTCATTCAGTGAAACAGAGGACTTTCAAGCATTCTTGAGGAAAAAACCAGAATTGAATAGAAAATTTGACATCCAGACACAAGAAGCAAGAGTTGCCTGAGAAGTTAATCAAGGAAAAGAAATCAAAAGGAACTTATCAAAGTTGAACTATTTACATTCCTATATGGAAAAGCAATAACTGTGACTGATGATATCTTTATCACTATGAAAATAATGGAAGAAGGGGGTGTGGTCATATGAATACATATGTGAATGTGTGTGTATAGGGTTACAGTTATATATGGATAGAGGGCATAGGTTGAATTTGTTGGGAAGGGAGAATACTCAAGGGATGAAATTATGAGGTGAGAGAGGAAAGTGGCAAGAGGAGATGGGGAGAGACAGGGTAGGGTATACTATCTCATGTAGAAGAAGCAAGGGGAAGTGGTTGCAAGGGAGGGGGAGAATAGGAAGGCAAAAAAGGCAAAACCACATTCTCATTGAATTTGGTTCAGGGAGAGAATGACATACATACTAAATGGGATACCTCAACCTGCAGCAGAATAGGGGGAAGGGGAATGAGAGGAGAGATGATGGATGGGAGGGCATCCTGGGGGGGAGGGGAGGTTGGAAGTACCCACTATAGAAGAGGGACAGGATCATGTAGGGAATGGACCAGGTGGGGGGTGGGATGAGTGGGAGGGAATTATAATCAGCCTTATACAATATATCTACTATGATAATATTTTGCATACCTAGACATGTACAACATATACTGAATTACTTATCTTCCCAGAGAGAATGGGTGACAAGAGAGGAAGGAAATGGATCTGAAATTTGAGGTCCTAAGATTAAATGTTTCAAATATATATATATATATATATATATACATATATAAATACTATTATTAATACTCTTTTGCTTGTAATTGGGAGATAAGATGTGCAGGCATTGGGACACAGAGATTCACCTTCCTGTAATGAAAAAGTCGAAGGAGGTACGGGAGAAGGTATGGGAGAGAGCAGATTGGAGTAAGCGGTATCTTGTGGGACTGCTGTTCTGGGAGGGTGGGTAGGGGAAAAACAGGGGAAGGAAATGATTGTAACTCAAAATCTAGCGGAAATGAATGATGTACAATAGAAGTTAATAAAGCATTTGTTTAAAAAAAAAGCCTACACACCACCATCTTTCAAGAAATTCTCAAGCAAAATTGCCCTGATATTCTAGAACCAGAGTGCAAAATAGAAATTGAAAGAATTAATTGATCACCTCTTTACAAAGATCCCCAAATGAAAACTCCTAGGAATGTTAAAGTCAAATTTCAACATTCCCAGGACAAGGAGAAAATACTGCAAGCAGTCAAGAAGATACAATTTGAGTATTTTGGAAACACAATCAGGCTGTGACATGATATAGCAGTTTCTACACTAAGGTCTCTAAGGGCTTGGAATGTGATATTTTGGAGGTCAAAGGAGCTAGGACTAAAACCAAGAATCAACTACCCAGAAGAACTAAGTATAAGGCTTCAGGGAAAAATATGATAATTAAATGAAATAGAGGATTTTAAGCATTCTTTTTTTTAAAATGCTTTATTAACTTCTGGTTTACTTCATTCATTTCCATCAGGATTTTGAGTTACAATTTTTCCCCATTTTCCCCTACCCATGACCCCAGAGTAGCAGTCCCACATGATATCCCCCCATCCAATCTGCTCTCTCCCATCTCTTCCCCCATATGCCCTTTGAATTTTCCAGTAGGGCTCGGTGAATCCCCGTGCCCCAATGCCTGCACATAGTATCTCCCAATTATATGTAAAATTGTATTAAGAATAGTATTTGTATATTGATTTTAAGCATTTGTGATGAAAAACAAGCAGAGCTGAACAGAAAATTTGACTTTCAAATACAAGAAGCAAGAGAAGCATGAGAAGGTAAATGGGAAAAAGAAATTATAAGGGTCTTATTAAAGTTGAACTATTTACATTCCTACATAGAGAAAAACATAATTGCAACTCAGACTTTCCCCAGTATGAAGACAGTTGAAGGGAATATATATATATATGTATTATGTATATGTACATGTACATATATATATGTACATGTACATATATAGGTATGTATATATGTGTATACACACATACACATATATGTATGTATAAGAGGTTGTATGGGTATATAAATAAATATATATGTATATATATACACACACATATATACATATGTGTATATATGTATATGTGTATATATACATATACATATATACACATGTATATACTTATTTATATATACATACATATATATACATATGTATATATACATACATATATACACATATATATACATATATATATATACACACGTGAGAGTGTGCCCATGCATCCACATGTATACATAGACAGAGCAAAGGATAAGTTGAATATGAAGGGATGATATGAAAAAAATAAAATTAACAGGTGAGAGAGGTATATATTGGAAGAAGGGGAAAGGGAGAGATAGATTAGGATAAATTATCTCATATAAAAGAGGCAAGAGAACACTATTACAATGGAGGGGAACGGCAGGAACTTGAAAGGGAATAGGTCAACCTTAAACTCATTGAATTTGGCTTAAGGAGGGAATAACATACACTCTCAGTTGGGTATCTTACCCTACAGGAAAATAGGGGGTAAGGGGGAAAAAGGTAAAAAAAGGTCAAAAAATGATAGAATAGAGGGCAGATTGGGGGAGATGGTAGTTAGAAGCAAGTACTTTTGAAAAGGGGCATAGTTGGAAGATGACGCCAGGTGGCACAGAAACCCAGATGAGGCCTGATCAACGTGCAGGCAATTTGACCCACCAACCACAAGGGCCACTGCTAGGCCTATCACTTCAGGTCTGGGATTGGACAGAGCAGGGTAAGAGTCAAATTCAAGGCCCCTAGCAGGGGCAGCAGCTAACTCTGGGACCCCTAATCCACAGCCTAGAAATTTAAAAAGCCCCTATCTGGACTTCCAGGGACCAGGAAGGCAGAGTGAACCCTGGATGCTCCAATATCCCCCCCCCCCCCGGCCCTGAAAATATAGTAATTATTGCCCCAGGGCAAAACTTTAAACTGTAACTGCTTGGGAGCCCTAGAGGAAGGGCATGGCTAGGGCCCAGCCTCAAAATGGTTAAAAAGCAGACTGCAAAGACAAAGACTATGGAGTCCTACTATTGTGAGAGGGAGGAAACAAAATCAGAGGAAGACAGTGTTGACTCCACACCCACATCTGAAGTCTCAGCAGAGAACTGGTCTCAAGCACAAAAAGCATTCTTAGATGAGATCAAAAAGATCTTTGAAAACTAAATTAAAGAGATAGAAGACAAAATAAATAATTATTTTAAAATCAAAATTGCAAAATTAGAAAAAAAAACATTACAATGAAGAAAACAGCTCCTTCAAAAGAAAAATCAGTGATATGGAAAATGAGCTCCAAGAGCTAAGCAAGGAAAACAATTCGCTAAAAACTAGAATCAATGAATTTGAAGTGAATAACTCTATGAGGAACCAAGAATCAGTCAGACAAGACATCAAGAATGAAAAATTAGAACAAGAGGTAAAATATCTTAAAGAAAAAAATGACCCAGAAAACAGATCCAGGAAATATAATCTGAGAATCATAGGCCTACTGGAAAATCATGATGAAAAAAATGAGCCTGGAAAACATCTTCCAAGAGATCAACAAGGAAAACTGCCCTGAGATACTAGAACCAGATGGTAAAATAGAAATCGAGAGAATCCACGGTCATCTCCTGAAAGAGATCCCAAATTGAAAACTTCGAGAAATGCTGTGGCCAAACTCCATAACTACCAGGTAAAGGAGACAATACTACAAGCAACCAGAAAGAAACAATTCAAATATCAAATAACCACCATGAGGATCATACAGGATCTGGCAGCCTCTACACTAAAAGACTGGAGGAAGTGGAATATAATTTTTGCAAGGCAAAAAAGCTTGGGTTATAACCAAGGGTCACCTACCCAGTGAAACTGAACATATTCTTCCAGGCAAAGAGATGGTCATTCCATGATATAACAGATTTCCAGACCTTCCTAATGAAAAAGCAAGAGCTCAATGGAAAATTCAACCTCCAATTAGGAGACACAAGAGGGACATAGAAAGGTAAACAAGGAAAACACACACACACACACACACACACACACACACACACTGTTATTTAATAAGAGCAAACTATTTATAGACAGAGGATATGGTTATAAATTACAAAAATGATGATAAAAACCCCTATTAAGGGCTGCAAAGGGACTGCAATGGAAGAAGAGGAAAGAATGAAGCGGAAAAGGATAAATTATGCCATACAGTGAGGAATAAAACCAATATAGTAGAGGGAAATAAGGGAGGCTGATGAGCGTTATATGAACTTGTCCCTCATTGGCTCTGCTCAAGGAGGGAATAACACAACCAGTTAAGTATAGGACTATATCAAGGACAGATCAAAAGGTATCATATAATAAAGGGAAAGAGGGGAGGGAGAAGAGATTTGCATGAGATTTGTTCTGGTCAATCTTGGTGCAAAGAAGAAATAACATACTACACTAAGTATAAAAATCTATAATATCCTACGGGCAGTAGGAGGGGGTAAGGGCTGAGAAGAGAGGGGGTTAGAAGGGAGGGAAGAAGTAAGGGGAAAGGCAGGAAAAGGAAGGGAGACTGATAACAAGGGAATACTGAGGGAGGTGGTACTCTAAAGGAAAACACTTAAGGAGGGAAAGGAAGAAAGGGAGAAAAATAAAAGCATAAACAGGGGAGGGAATAGAATGGAGGGAAAGAGACAGATAGTAATCATAACTGAGAATGTGAATGGCATGAACTCTCCCATAAAATGGAGTTGGATAGCAGGATGGATTAAAATCCATAATCCTAAAATATGCTGTTTACAAGAAAAAACCATCTGAATCAGGGGGATACACACAGGGTAAAGGTAAAAGGCTAGAGTAAAATATATCATGCCCCAGCTAAAATAAAAGAAGCATGGGTACAAATCCTTATCTCAGATAAAGCAAAAGCAAAAAAAAAAAACCAACATGATCTAATTGAAAGAGATAAGGAAGAAAACTATATCCTGCTAAAAGGCACCATGGAGAATGATGTAATATCATTACATAACATATATGCAACAAGTGGTATAGTATCCAGATTCCTAGAGAAGAAAATAAGGGAATTAGAGGAAGAAATATATAGCAACACTATACTAGTGGGGGACCTCAATCTCTCCCTCTCTGAACTTTATAAATCCAACCTCAAAATAAACCAAAAAGAAGTTAAGGAGGTGAATATAATTTTAGAGAGGGTAGGTATGATAGATCTCTGGAGAAAATGGAATGGGGATAAAAAGTAATATATTTTATTCTCAATGGTAAATGGCACATACACTAAAATCGACCATGTACTAGTATATAAAAACCTTACAATTCAGTACAGAAAGGCAGACATATTAAATGCATCATTCTCAGATCATGATGCAATAAATTGCCAAGGAAAGACAGAATAAAAACTAACTGGAAATTAAACAATTTAATCCTAAATAATGAATGGGTCAAATAAGAAATTATAGAAATAATCAATAACTTCATTCAGGAGAATGGCAATAATGTGACAGCATACCAAAACTTCTGGGATGCAGCAAAGGCAGTTCAGGAAAGTTTTATATCCCTGAGTGCATACATGAATAAATTAGAGAAAAGGGAGGTCAATAAATTGGGCATGCAATTGAAAAAGCTAAAAAAACAACAAATTGAAAATCCTCAATTAAATACTAAATTAGAAATAATAAAAACCAAAGGAGAGATTGACAAAATTGAAATTAAGAAAATGTAATGGGGGGGCGGAGCCAAGATGGCGGAGTAGAAACAGCTCTTCCAAGCCTCTCTGCCCCCAGATTCCCCTCAAACTATGTAAAAGGGGACTCTGAACAACTTCTGGAGCCCCAGCACGCACAGAATGACACAGAGAAGCTAACCTCCCGATGAGGACAGCCCAGCAGCCCTGCAGGAAGGACCATCGTAGTCGTCTGGGACCTGGCAGCTCGCAGAGCTCAGAGCACAGAGCGCAGGAGCCGAGCCCAGGTCCGCATGAGCCGAGGTTTTAGCCCCAGGGCGACAGGGCCAGCAGCCAGCTGGAGGAACCCCAGAACAACAGGAACCCTGGCGACTCCAGAATTATCAACATAGACATGCCTAGGACAAAGTAAGAGGTTAGTGTCCTATGGACTTTGGGACCTGTATTTGGGGAATGCGTCAGCTCCCTCCCCTGGGGGCTAGAAGCTGCTGAGGAGACACGCCATTTTGTAGTTTTCAGAGGCAGATCCGGCTCCCAGCCTACAAATCGTGGGGAGATCCAGCGATCAGTCTTGGGGGGTAATCGCTCTTGCTTTAACCTCCCTGGATCTGGATTGTGATCTAGGGTGGAAGTTGTGGGTGGGTTTACAGCTTGCCAGAAACGGAAGTTGCCCCCCACACGTTCGGGACGAAAATTCCTCTAGCTGGCCTTAAAGCCATAGTGTGGCAACAAGCCCAAAAGTCAAGCAATTAAGTGGCAACATGCCAAGGCAAAGGAAACAGAAAAATGCAACCCTAGACTCCTATTTTGGGGGCATAGAGCGGGAAAAGGACTGTGAGGTCAGAAGTCCTGCTCCAAAAGCCCCAGGGGAAAACATGAGTGGGTTGCAGGCCATAGAGGACCTTAAGAAGGACTTTAAAAATCAAATAAGAGAAGTGGAGGAAAAATTAGAAAGAGAAATGAGAAGGATGCAGGAATAGTATGAAATGAGGGTCAACAGCCTGACTGAAGAAAATAACACCTTAAAAAATAGACTAACTCAAATGGCTAAGGAGGCCCAAAAGGGCAATGAGGAGAAGAATTCCTTAAAAAGTCGAATTTGCCAGATGGAAAAAGAATCTCAAAAGTTCACTGAGGAGATTCATTCCTTCAGAGTTAGACTGGAGCAAATGGAAGCTAGTGACTTTATGAGAAATCAAGATGCTGTTAAGCAGATCCAAAGAAATGAAAGATTAGAAGGCAATGTGAAATATCTCATGGGAAAAACCACTGACCTGGAGAATAGATCCAGGAGAGACAATTTAAAAATTATTGGACTACCTGAAAGCCATGATCAAGGAAAGAACCTAGAAATCACCCTTCAAGAAATTCTCAAGGAAAACTGCCCTGATGTTTTAGATCCAGAGGGCAAAATAGAGGTTGAAAGAATCCACAAATCACCTCCTGAAAAAGATCCCAAAAAGAAAACTCCCAGAAATATTATAGCCAGGTTCCAGAATCCCCAGATCAAGGAGAAAATACTACAAGCAGCCAGGAAGAAACAATTTCAATATTGTGGAAACACAATCAGAATAGCCCAGGACCTGGCAGCTTCTACACTGAGGGATCGAAGGGCATGGAATATGATATTCCAGAGGGCAAAAGAACTGGGAATGAAACCAAGGGTCACCTACCCAGCAAAACTGAGTATTTTGTTTCAGGGGAAAATATGGTCATTCAGTGGAATAGAGGACTTTCAAGCATTCTTGAGGAAAAAACCAGAGTTGAATAGAAAATTTGACATCCAGACGCAAGAAGCAAGAGATGCCTGAGAAGGTAACCAGGGAAAAGAAATCAAAAGGAACTTATCAAAGTTGAACTATTTACACTCCTATATGGAAAAGCAATAACGGTGACTGATGATATCTTTCTCACTATGAAAATAATGGAAGAAGGGGGTGTGGTCATATGGATACATATGTGAATGTGTGTGTATATGGTTACAGTTATATATGGATAGAGGGCATAGGTTGAATTTGTTGGGAAGGGAGAATACTCAAGGGATGAAATTATGAGGTGAGAGAGGAAAGTGGCAAGAGGAGATGGGGAGAGACAGGGTAGGGTAAACAATCCCATGTAGAAGAAGCAAGGGGAAGTGGTTGGAAAGGAGGGGGAGAATAAGGAAGGCTAAAAAGGCAAAACCACATTCACACTGAATTTGGTTCAGGGAGAAAATGTAATACATACTAAATGGGATATCTCAACCTGCAGCAGGATAGGGGGAAGGGGGACGATAGGAGGTATGATGGATGGGAGGGCATCGTTGGGGTGAGGGGAGGTTGGAAGTACCCACTATAGAAGAGGGACAGGATCATGTAGGGAATGGACCAGGTGGGGGGTGGGATGAGTGGGAGGGAATTATAAGCAGCCTTGTACAATATATCTACTATGATAATGTTTTGCATAGCTAGACATGTACAACATATACTGAATTACTTATCTCCCAAGAGGGAATGGGTGACAAAGGAGGAAGGAAATGGATCTGAAATTCGAGGTCTTAACATTAAATGTTTCAAATATATATAAATACTATTATTAATACTCTTTTGCTTGTAATAGGGAGATAAGATGTGCAGGCATTGGGACACAAAGATTCACCTTCCTCTAATGGAAAAGTCGATGGGGGTATGGGAGAAGGTATGGGAGAGAGCAGATTGGAGGAATCGATATCTTTAGGGACTACTATTCTGGGAGGTTGGGTAGGGGAATAATGGAGGGAAAATGATTGTAACTCAAAATCTGGCGGAAATGAATGATGTAAAACAGAAGTTAATAAAGCATTTGTTTAAAAAAAAAAAGAAAATGTAATGGAAATTCCAGTTCAAATATCTTCCCTGCTGCTAGGCCCTTTGATATGCTTAAGAGACTCTGAGAACCTTCCTTGATTTGAAAATACACTCTGCTCCCTAATAGGCTCAATGTGGTCACATGAAGCCTGTGGGAGGAGGCTTGGTTTTCAGGAATGCCCACACCTTGATGCTGTGTGATTGGGCAGTGGGTCAAGAAGGTGGTTACATTCTCTGACCCAGGAGAAGGCTATATAATCCCTGATGTGAGGCTTTGCTTTGGGGCTCACTTTGAGAAGTGTTGTGTGATTTGACCAGAAGAGACTCTGGGCAGCCATTGTTGATCCCCCCCTCCCCAGCTTTGAAAACCCAGATGTTGATGGTTCCCTCTCTGGGAACTGTGATTTGGTATGGATGTAATGGTTGGACAGTTTGGAAGTCTGTGTGCTTGGTCTGTTTCTGTCTTGTCACTTTTGTCTACATACTCTGAAGTTTGGAGTGCTCACCTTTTTCTCCTGAACTAGGTAAACTATATATGTTTGATGGATTAAAGTATGCTTGTTAACCCATTTTGAGTTGCTTTCCTTTAGAAAAGCAGATCTAACAGCCACCCTGGGGATGCTGGGTGTTTGCTGCTACAGAAAACTATTGAATTAATAAATAAAAGTAAGAGTTTGTTTTATGAAAAAAAAATAAAATTGATAGAAATTTAGTCAATATGATAAAAAAGAAAGAAGAAAAGCAAATTGTGAGTATCAAAAAACGAAAAGGGTGAATCTAACTCCAATGAAGAGGAAATTAAAACCATAATTAGGTATTATTTTGCCAAATTATATACACATAAATTTGACAATCTTAGTGAAATGGATGAATATTTACAAAAATACAAGTTGCCCAGATTAACTGAAGAGGAACTAAATTACTTAAATTTCCCCATCTCAGTAAAAGAAATTGAACAAGCCATCAGTGAACTCCCTAGGAAAAAATCTCCAGGGTTAGATGGATCTACTAGTGAATTCTATCAAACATTTAAAGAACACTTCATTCCAATACTCTACAAACTATTTGGGAAAATTAGTGAAGGAGTCCTATCAAATTCTTTTTACGACACAAATATGGTACTGATACCTAAATCAGGAAGAGATAAAATGGAAAAAGAAAATTATAAAACAATTTCCCTCATGAATATAGATGCAAACTTTTTAAATATAATATTAGCAATAAGATAATAGCACCTTATCACAAGAATAATGCACTTTGATCAGGTAGGATTTATTCCAGGAATTCAAGGATGGTTTAATATTAAGAAAACCATCAGTGAAATTGGTCATATTAACAATAAAATTAGCAGAAATCACATGATTATCTCAATAAATGCAGAAAAGGCTTTTGACAAAGTACAACATCCATTCCTATTAACAACATTAGGAAGTATAGGAATAAATGAAGCCTTTCTTAAAATAATAAGTAGCATCAACTTAAAGCCATTAGCAAGTATTTTATGCAATTGGGGTAAGCTAGAAGCATTTCCAATAAGATCAGCGGTGAAACAAGGGTGTCCACTATGACCCCTCTTATTTAATCTGGTACTAGAAATGTTAGCAGTAGCAATTAGAGAAGAAAAAGAAATCAAAGGAATCAAATTAGGCAAAGAAGAGACCAAGTTATCACTCTTTGTGGACGATATGGTGACATACTTAGAGAATCCCAGAGTATTAAGTAAAAAACTACTTGAGGCAATAAATGAATATGGAAAAGTTGCATGATATAAAATAAACCCACATAAATTCTTGGCATTCCTGTATATTTGTAATGAAATTCAACATCAAGAGATAGAGAAATCCCATTTAAACTTACTGTAGACATTACAAATATTTGGAAATCTACCTGCCAAAACAAACCCAGGACCTATACGAACACAACTGCAAAACACTTTTCACACAAATAAAGTCAGATCTAATTAATTGGAAAAACATCAATTGCTCATGGCTGGGTCAAGCTAATATAATAAAAATGACAATTTTACCTAAATTAAATTACATATTTAGTGCCATCCAATCAATACTTAAAAATTACTTTATAGAACTAGAAAAAATAGTAATAAAATTCATTTTGAAGAATAAAAGATCCGGCATATCAAGGGAATTAATGAAAAGAAATGCTAGGGAATGTGTCCTAGCTATACCAGATTTTAATCTGTATTATAAAGCAGCAGTCATCAAAACTACTTGGTACTGGCTGAGGAATAGAGCAGTGGATCAATGGAGTAGATTGGGTACACAAGACTAATCAGTCAATGAGTATAATGATCTACTCTTTGATAAACCCAAAGACCCCAGATTTTGGGATAAGAACTCACTATTTGACAAAAACTGCTGGGAAAACTGCAATATAGTTTGGCAGAAACTGATATACACTGTAACACGATATACCCAAATTAAGTCTATATTAGTTCATAATCTAGGCATAAAGAATGATAGTGTAAGCAGTCTGGGAAAGCAAGTAATAGTTTACCTGTCAAATTTATAGAAAGGGGAAGACTTCATGAGCAAACAAGAATTAGAGAGCATTATAAAATGCAAAATGAATAACTTTGATTACATTAAATTGAAAAGCTTCTGTACAAACAAAGCTAATGTAACCAAAATTAAGAGGGAAGTAGAAAATTGGGGAAGCATTTTTACAACAAATTTCTCTGATAAAGGCCTCATTTCTAAAATATACAGAGAACTGAGTCAAATCTATAAGAATATAAGTCATCCCCCTATTGATAAATGTTCAAAGGATATGAACAGGCAGTTCTCAGAGGAATAAATTAAAGATATTTATAAGCATATGAAAAATGCTCTAAATCACAATTGATTAGAGAAATTCAAATCAAAACAACTCTAAATTGATTAGAGAAATTCAAATCAAAACAACTCTAAGTTTTGTTAGATTGGCTAAGTCAGGTTGGCTAAGATGACAAAACAGGAAAGTGACAAATGCTGGGGAGGATGTGGAAAAATTGGAACACTAATGTGTTGCTGATGGAGTTATGAACTGATACAACCATTCTGGAGAGCAATCTGGAACTATGCACAAGGGCTATAAGTAATTTCATATCCTTTGACCCAGAAATACCACGTCTAGGGCTGTATGCCAAAGAGGTCATAGAAATGGGAGTAAGACTCATATGTACTGTATAGCAACTCTTTTTGTGGTGGCAAGCAATTGGAAATTAATGGAATGTCCATCAGTTGGGGAATGGCTAAACAAGTCATGGTATAGGAATGTAATGGAGTACTATTGTGCCATAAGCAACAAGGTGCAGATTGACTCCATATTTACCTGGAGAGCCTTTTGATAAATGTACCGAGTGAGAAGAGCTGAACTATGAGTAATCTGCACACAAGTATAGACATGACATATGTGTGACAACCAACTTTGATAGAATTGACTATTCTCCACAATGCAGGGCTTTAAGTCAACTCCAAAAGACTTATGATGGAGAGAGATATCTACATTCAGAGAAAGAACACTGTTTGATTGTATGTTGCCATGGCAGAGGGGAGAGGAGGGGGAGAAAGAAAATTTGAAACTTAAAGAACTGTGGAAGTGAATCTTGTAAACTAAAAGTAAATGAGCAAAGTAATAAAGACCAAAAAATTGAAAATAAAAGAAAATTAAAAAAAGAAAAGTGACACTGGATTTAGAGTTAGGAATGCCTGAGTTCAAACACTAGCTCAGACCCTAGGCAAGTCACTTATCCTCTTGGCCTTAGATTGCTTATTTTTGAAGTGGGAGAAAAAATAGTATTTAATTAAAATAATATGCTTAATTTTTAATACCACTGTCTGATATAATACCACTTAATCCTGACATTACTTAGAGTAATATCATAGGTAATAATAATAGCTAATAATATAGCACCTAATAGCTGTCAGGCTCTTTGATAAATAATTTACAAATATTATATCATTTTAACCTCACACCAACCCTGGGGTATAGGTATTGTTACTATCCCCATTTTTCAGATGATGAAACTAAGGCAAACAGATGTTAAGTGACTTGCCTAGGTACATAACTAACACATATCTGAGGTGGGATTTTAAACTACATCTTCCTGACTCCAGATCTGGTGTGCTATCCATTTTATCAACTAGCTGTCCCAAAAAGAAAAGAAAATAAATTTTCCAAGAAGAAGAATAAAATAAATTCAAAAAAAATTTTCTAAAGCAAAGGACAAATAAATTTTCCAAGAAGAAGAATAAAATAAATTCAAAAAAAATTTTTAAAGCAAAGGTGAAGCCAAGATGGCAGAGTAGAAAGAGTACTTCCATGCCACTCCTGCCCACACCACTTACAATATATATAAATGGGGACTCTGAAAAAACTCTGGAACTCCAAAACCCACAAAATGACACAGAGAAGCTAATGTCCCACTGATTACAGCCTGGCAGGGGGCAGCCAGGCCAGTGCTCTGGGAGCCCAGGCCTGCTTGAGGCAGAGGTTTTAGTCCTAGGGCGGCCAGACCAGCAGCCAGCTGGGGGGACCCCAAAACACCAGCAGCTGTGGCATTTCCAGAATTAGGATAAAGTGAAAAGTCAGTGCCCTATGGACTTTGGGACCAGTATTTGGGAGCACTTCAGCTTCTTCCCCTGGGGGCCAGAAGCCACTGAGTAGGCTCAGCACAACCTGCATGTTGCAGCTTCAGTTCCTGGCCTGCTATCTGTAGGGGGACCAGGTGATCAGTCTTGGGGGTAATCTCTCTTGCTTTAACCTTCTTCGATCTGGATTATAGTCTGGTGTGGACTACTTGGGGTGTGTGACCAGCTTGCCAGAGCATGTGGGGGCTTCAAGGAGTGCACCCAACTAAAACCTCTGGCCACTGATAAAACCCCAGCATTTGGGACTGAAGCTCCCCTGCCTGGTGTCAGAGTCCTACTGTGGCAACAAGCCCAAAAGTCAAGTAATTGAGTGGCAACATGCCTAGGCAAAGGAAACAAAACATGCAGAAAAATTCAACATTAGACTCCTATTTGGGGGGCAAAGAGGGTCAAAGCACGGAACAGGAGGAGGACTGCGAGGTCAAAATTCCTGCACCAAAAGCCCTAAATGAAAACATGAGCTTGTTACATGCCATAGAGGACCTTAAGAAGCAGATAAGAGAAGTGGGGGGGAAATTGGGAAGAGAAATGAGAAAGATGCAAGAAAAGTATGAAATGAGAGTCAACAGCCTGACTGAGGAAAATAACACCTTAAAAAAATTGACTAATGGGGCGGCTAGGTGGCGCAGTGAATAGAGCGCCAGCCCTGGAGTCAGAAGGACCTGAGTTCGGAGCCGGCCTCAGACACTTAATCCACACAAACAAAAACCTAGCCTTGTAACCTTGGGCAAGTTACTTAACCCCAATTGCCCTAAAGGGGTGGCTGGGTGGCGCAGTGAGTAAGAGCGCCAGCCACCCACACACAGATAATGGCTGGCCGTGTAACCTTGAGCAAGTTGCTTAGCCCCAGTTGCTTAAAAAAAAATCGACTAATTCAAACGACAAAAGAGGTTCATAAGGCAATGAGGAGAAGAATGCTTTAAAAAGCTGAATTTGCCAAATGGAAAAACAATCTGAAAAGCTCACTGAGGGGAATCATTCCTTTAGAATAAGACCGGACCAAATGGAAACTAGTGACTTTATGAGAAACCAAGACACTATTAAACAGATTGAAACAAATGAAAGAATAGAAGGCGATGTGAAATATTTCATGGGAAAAACCACTGACCTGGAAAATAGATCCAGGAGGGATAATTTAAAATTATTGGACTACCTGAAAACTACAATGAAAGAAAGAACCTAGAAATCATGCTTCAAGAAATTCTCAAGGAAAATTGCCCAGATGTTTTAGAACCAGAGGGCAAAATAGAGGTTTAAAGAATACACCAATCACCTCCTGAAAAAGATCCCAAAAAGAAACCTCCTAGGAATATTATAGCCAGGTTCCAGAATTCCCAGATCAAGGAGAAAATATTAAAAGCAGCCAGGAAGAAACAATTTGAATATTGTGGAAACACAATCAGGATAGCACAGGATCTGGCAGCTTCTACACTGAGGAATTGAAGGGCATGGGATATGATATTCAGGTGGGCAAAGGACCTGGTATTAAAGCCAAGAATCACATACCCAGCAAAACCGAGTATCTTGTTGCAGGGGAAAATATGGTCACTCAATGCAATAGAGGACTTTCAAGCATGCTTGAGGAGAAAAGCAGAGTTGAATAGAAAATTTGACATTCAGACACAAGAAGCAAGAGATGCTTGAGAAGGTAAACAGGGAAAAGAAATTAAAAGAAACTTATCAAAGTTGAACTATTTACATTCATATGTGGAAAAACAATAACTGTAACTGGTGAAACCTTTCTTAGTATGAAAATAGTTGAAGAAGGGTATATGGGAATATGAAAACATATGTGAATGTGTGTATATATGTTTACAGCTATACTTGGATAGAGGGCACAGGTCGAATTTAATAGGAAGGGATGATACTTAAAAAGTGAAATTAAGAGGTGAGAGAGGAATAGAACAAGAGGAGATGGGGAGAGACAGAAAGGGTAAACTATCTCATATTGAAGAGGGAAGTGGAAGTGGTTTCAAGGGAGGGGAAGAACAGGAAGGCCAAAAGGCCAAACTATATTCTCTTTGAATTTGGCTCAGGGAGAGAATGACATACATACTAAATGGGATATCTCACCCTACAGGAGAATAGGGGGGAGGGGCATGAGTGGGGGGATGATGGAAGGGAGGGCAGGCTGGGGGAGAGGGAGATTGAAAGGACCCACATTTGAAAAGGGAAAGGATGAAAGTAGGGAATGGAACAAGTGGTGGGGTGGGATAGATTGGAGGGAAATATAGCCAGTCTTTAGCAATATATCTACTATGGTAATGTTTTGCATAGCTATACATGTACAACATATACTGAATTGCTTATCTTCCAAGCAAGAGTAGGTGACAAGGGAGGAAGGGTGTGAATCTGGAATTTGAAGTATTAAAATAAAATATTTTAAATAAATAAAAAATATATACTATTATTAATACTATTTTACACATAATTGGGAAATAAGATATATAGTCATTGGGGCACAGAGATTCACCTTGCCCTAATGGAAAAGTTGAAGGGGGTATGGGAGAGAGCAGATTTGAGGAGGGGATATCCTGTGGGACTGCTATTCTGGGGTGTTGGGTAGGGGAATAATTGTAACTCAAAATCTGGTGGAAATGAATGATGTAAACCAGAAGTTAATAAAGCATTTGAAAAAAAAGCAAAGGACAAATTAAAGTATTAAATTCTGTTTATCCCCAAAATTATTTATTTTTAGTTTTCTACATTCATTTCCACAAAAATTTTAGTTACATTTTTTCTCCCTGTCTTTTCTCTTCCCCACCCCAAAATAGCTAGCCTATTGAATACCCCTTTCCCCAATCTGTTGTCTCTTATATCCTCCCCCATTTCCTCTCCTAAAATTCTAGTGAGGCAAGATGGATTTCTATGTCCCAGTGCCTGTATATCTTATTTCCTAGTTGCATGTAAAAACAAAACAAAACAAAACAATTTTTATACACATTTAATTTTAAAACTTTGTGTTCCAGATTTTTTCCCTTCTTTCCTCTTCATTCACCCCCACTGGGAATATAAGCAATTCAATATAGGTTGTATGTGTGTATTTATGAAAAACCTTTCCATAGTAGGTATATTGTGAAAGACTAAATATACTTCCCTCCATTCTATCCAACATGCGACTTATTCCATTTTCTCCTTTGACCCTGTCCCTTTTCAAAAGTATTTTCTTCTAACTACACTCTCTCCCAATTTGACTTCCTGTCTATCATGCCCCTCCTATCGCCTTTCCCCTTATTTTCCTGTATGTTAAGATATCCAATTGAGAATGTATGTTATTCCCTCCTTAAGCCAAAACCAATGAGATTAAGGTTGACACATTCCCTTTCACATTCTTTCTGTTCCCCTCCATTGTAAAAATTTTCTCTTGCCTCTCTTATATGAGATAATTTACCTTAACTTATCTCTCCCTTTCTCATTCTCCCAATATATTCCTCTCTCACCTCTTAATTTTATTTTTAGATATCATCCCTTAATATTCAATACCTCTGGTGCCCTCTGTGTATGCTTATACATACATATGCAGACCCTCACATATATTTATACACACCAATACCCTCATATATACATATTCCATATAATAACGTAAATATTTCAACTTTAATAAGTTTCTGATGAATTCTTTTCCCTCTATAAATTCTCATGCTTCTTGTATTTGAAAGTCAAATTTTCTGTTAAGCTCTCCTTTTCTCATCAAGACTGCTTGAAAACTGGGGGGGCAGAGCCAAGATGGCGGAGTAGAAACAGCTCATCCAAGCCACTCTGCCCCCACATTCCCCCCAAACGATGTAAAAGGGGACTCTGAACAACTTCTGGAGCCCCAGCACCCACAGAACGACACAGAGAAGCTAAACTCCCACTGAGGACAGCCCAGCAGCCCTGCAGCAAGGACCAGCGCAGTGGGCTGGGACCTGGCAGCGTGCAGCGCGCAGAGCGCAGGAGCCGAGCCGAGCCGAGCCCAGGTCCGCATGAGCCAAGGTTTTAGCCCCAGGGCAGCAGGGCCAGCAGCCAGCTGGAGGAACCCCAGAACACCAGGAGCTGTGGTGACTCGAGAATTATCAACATAGACTTGCCTGGGACAAAGTAAGAGGTTAGTGTCCTATGGACTTTGGGACTGGTATTAGGGAATGTGTCGGCTCCCTCCCCTGGGGGCTAGAAGCCACTGAGGACAAACCCCATTTTGTAGTTTTCAGAGGCAGCTCCCGCTCCCAGCCTGCAAATTTGTAGGGAGATCCAGCGATCAGTCTTGGGGGGTAATCGCTCTTGCTTTAACCTCCCTGGATCTGGATTGTGATCTAGGGTGGAAGTCGTGGGTGGGTTTACAGCTTGCCAGAAACGGAAGTTGCCCCCCACACGTTCGGGACGAAAATTCCTCTATCTGGCCTTAAAGCCATAGTGTGCCAACAAGCCCAAAAGTCAAGTAATTAAGTGGCAACATGCCAAGGCAAAGGAAACAGAAAAATGCAACCCTAGACTCCTATTTTGGGGGCATAGAGCGGGAAAAGGACTGTGAGGTCAGAAGTCCTGCTCCAAAAGCCCCAGGGGAAAACATGAGCGGGTTGCAGGCCATAGAGGACCTTAAGAAGGACTTTAAAAATCAAATAAGAGAAGTGGAGGAAAAATTGGAAAGAGAAATGAGAAGGATGCAGGAAAAGTATGAAATGAGGGTCAACAGCCTGACTGAGGAAAACAACACCTTAAAAAATAGACTAACTCAAATGGCAAAGGAGGCCCAAAAGGGCAATGAGGAGAAGAATGCCTTAAAAAGTCGAATTTGCCAGATGGAAAAAGAATCTCAGAAGTTCACTGAGGAGATTCATTCCTTCAGAGTTAGACTGGAGCAAATGGAAGCAAATGACTTTATGAGAAATCAAGATGCTGTTAAGCAGATCCAAACAAATGAAAGATTAGAAGGCAATGAGAAATATGTCATGGGAAAAACCACTGACCTAGGAAATAGATCCAGGAGAGACAATTTAAAAATTATTGGACTACCTGAAAGCCATGATCAAAGAAAGAACCTAGAAATCACCCTTCAAGAAATTCTCAAGGAAAATTGCCCTGATGTTTTAGATCCAGAGGGCAAAATAGAGGTTGAAAGAATCCACAGATCACCTCCTGAAAAAGATCCCAAAAAGAAAACTCCCAGGCATATTATAGCCAGGTTCCAGAATCCCCAGATCAAGGAGAAAATACTACAAGCAGCCAGGAAGAAACAATTTCAATATTGTGGAAACACAATCAGAATAGCCCAGGACCTGGCAGCTTCTACACTGAGGGATCGAAGGGCATGGAATATGATATTCCAGAGGGCAAAAGAACTGGGAATGAACCCAAGGGTCACCTACCCAGCAAAACTGAGTATTTTGTTTCAGGGGAAAATATGGTCATTCAGTGGAATAGAGGACTTTCAAGCATTCTTGAGGAAAAAACCAGAATTGAATAGAAAATTTGACATCCAGACACAAGAAGGAAGAGATGCCTGAGAAGGTAATCAGGGAAAAGAAATCAAAAGGAACTTATCAAAGTTGAACTATTTACATTCCTATATGGAAAAGCAATAACTATGACTGATGATATCTTTCTCACTATGAAAATAATGGAAGAAGGGGGTGTGGTCATATGAATACATATGTGAATGTGTGTGTATATGGCTACAGTTATATATGGATAGAGGGCATAGGTTGATTTTGTTGGGAAGGGAGAGTACTCAAGGGATGAAATTATGAGGTGAGAGAGGAAAGTGGCAAGAGGAGATGGGGAGAGACAGGGTAGCTTAAACTATCCCATGCAGAAGAAGCAAGGGGAAGTGGTTGCAAAAGAGGGGGAGAATAAGGAAGGCTAAAAAGGCAAAACCACATTAAAACTGAATTTGGTTCAGGGAGAAAATGACATACATAGTAAATGGGATATCTCAACCTGCAGCAGGATAGGGGGAAGGGGGATGAGAAGAGGGATGATGGATGGGAGGGCATCCTTGGGGTGAGGGGAGGTTGGAAGTACCCACTATAAAAGAGGGACAGGATCATGTAGGGAATGGACCAGGTTGGGGGTGGGATGAGTGGGAGGGAATTATAAGCAGCCTTGTACAATATATCTACTATGATAATATTTTGCATAGTTAGACATGTACAACATATACTGAATTACTTATCTCCCCAGAGGGAATGGGTGACAAGGGAGGAAGGAAATGGATCTGAAATTTGAGGTCATAACATTAAATCTTTCAAATATATATAAATACTATTATTAATACTCTTTTGCTTGTAATAGGGAGATAAGATGTGCAGGCATTGGGATGCAAAGACTCACTTTCCTCTAATGGAAAAGTCAATGGGGGTATGGGAGAAGATATGGGAGAGAGCAGATTGGAGGAAGCGATATCTTGTGGGATTACTGTTCTGGGAGGTTGAGTAGGGGAATAATGGGGGAAAATGATTGTAACTCAAAATCTGGCGGAAATGAATGATGTAAAACAGAAGTTAATAAAGCATTTGTTTAAACTAAAAAAAAAAAAGAATGCTTGAAAATCCTCTATTTCATTTAATGACCCTATTTTCCCCTGAAGCATTATACTCAGTTTTGCTGGGTAGGTGATTCTTGGTTTTAATTCCAGCTTCTCTGACCTCCAGAATATCATATTCCAAGCCCTTTGATTCCTTAATTTAGTAATTGCTAGGTCTTGTGTTATCCTGATTGTGTTTCCATAATACTTAAATTGTTTCTTCATGACTTCTTGTAATATTTTCTCCTTGACCTGGGAACTCTGGAATTTGGCTATAAAATTCCTAGGACTTTTCTTTTGGGGATCTTTTTTCATGAGGCAATTGGCGAATTCTTTCAATTTCTCTTTTGCCCTCTGGTTCTAAAAAACAGGGCAATTTTGCTTGATAATTTCATGAAAGTTTGTGTCTAGGCTCTTTTGTTGGTCATGGCTTTCAGGTCATCCAATCATTTTTACATTATCTCTTCTGGATCTATTTTCCATGTAGGTGATTTTTCCAATAAGGTATTTCACATTGCCTTCTATTCTTTCATTTATTTGAATCTGTTTTATAGTATCTTGATTTCTCATAAAGTCATTAGCTTCCATTTGTCCAACCTCATTTTGAAGGAATTATTCTCTTCGGTGAATTTTAAATTCCTTTTCCATCTGGAAAATTCAGCTTTTTAAGGCTTTCTTCTCCTCTTTGGTTTTTGGGTCTTTTTTGCCATTTGAGTTAGTCTATATTTAAGGTGTTAATTTGTTCAGTGAGGCTGTTGACTCACTTTTGTTTATATCATTCTTATTTGTCTTCCCAATTTTTCCTCCACTTCTCTTACTTGTTTTTCAAAATCCTTCTTGAGCTCCTCCATGACTTGTAAATAGTTCATATTTTTCTTGCGAGCATTTGATGCAGGCGTTCTGTCTTTGTTATCTTCCTCCCATTTCATATCTTAATCCTTTTTGTCCCTGAAAAAGAAACTATGGTAGGATTGCATTTCCTCTGCTTGCTCATGTTGCCAGTCAATTACTTGACTTTTGAAGTCTTTGCAATGGTAGAATGCTGCTTTCATCACTGGGGATCTGGGACAAAGCTGCCATAGCAATTAGTAGGGTGCCCTCTCTGCAGACCCTAGAAGCTCTGGCACCTGGCCACACACCCGAGGACCAGCACCCAAGACCATGATCCAGATCCAAGCAGGTCAAAACATGAGCAATTGACCTCTGAATGGTTGCTTGGCCCCCTAAAATCTGTAGAGCAGGATCTCTGGAGGCAGCCATGTGGCAGCTGGGGAAGCTGAGCCTCCACCACTTCTTGCCCCAGGGGCAGAGGCCAGACCACCCTCTTCCAGCAGAGTTCTGGATTGACCTTGTTTTTGCTCTTTGGCATTTATTGGTTGAGAAGTCTGGAAACCACCACAGCTTCTGGTTATTCTCTGTCCTGAAGTCTGCTCTGGTCACTGCTGGCTGCTGCTGCCCTGGGGCCAAAACTACAGAGGTCATGCAGGGCTGTGCTTGGCTCCCAACCAAGTGTGATAGACCCTTCCTGCCAGCCTGATGGGTTGCCTTCAGCAGGAGATTTGTTTCTCTCTGTCACTTTGTGAATTCTGTAGCTCTAAAATTTGTTTATAATCATTTTTACATGTATTGGAGAAGGTGGAAGCTAGAGCTGTGGGGAAATCCTGTTTCTGAAATTATTACATTTTGAATATGATATGATGATTTCCTTAGTGAACCCTAGAAATTCAACTAAAACTTATTAAAATAATATTTTTGTCAGGTCATGTGACCAACAAAGACTAAGTATTTTTTTTCAGATTTTCATGACTTGTCATACTTTTTCCAAAATTAAAATTGTGTGCAAGATGTAAACCAATTGCAAATGTCTCCATAGGCTAAAACACCAAGAACACTAGGGAAGATCTAATGAATTAAGAAGAGAGAAGGTTAAACTCTACCCTGTACTGTGCTCATTCAGCACCCTGTCACCTAGCTAACTTTGGTAGTAAGAGTACTGAGTCATCTGATGTCAGGAATATTTGAAGTCAAATCCAGACTCTAATATGTATCAGCTGTATGACCCTAGGAGTTTATTTGAACTCTGTGCCCTTCAGTTTCTTTATCTATAAAATGGAAATCATAATAGTACCTGCTTAACAAGGTGGTTGTGAGGATAAAATTACACACACACACACACACACACACACACACACACACACACGCAGAAATAGAGATAGATATCACTTTGATAACTTTTAATGCTACATTTGTTAATAATAATAATAATAATAATAATTATTATTATTATTATTATATACGAGTCCTTCCATGATGGCAAGATGGTATAATGTAATTTATAGGCTTTAATGCTGGGATCCATTCACTGATTTCTTTGCTGAAGCTTATTTTTTTTTCTGACAACTATCTCAGCCCTTTCTAAGTCCTCAGCCTTCTATTCTGTCACGGCTGGTAATAGAATTCACATATAATCCTTTCCCCAAATCTTGTATGGAGAACAGATATAGGAAAAGGGGTAGAGGAGGTAAGAAAGTTTTCTGCCTGGAATAGTAGTGGTGTTCATCCATATAGCTAAACAACAGAGGGAACTGAGAATGAACAACAATGTATTGGGTATGTGTGTGGGTGTGGACATTCACCAGGCATGAAGGAAAAGAGACTAAGATCCAGATGAAGACACTTTTGACTCTCCTCCCCTCTCCCAAAGTCACTTGGGACATAAACTGAGGCCAGTGAAAAATGAATTTACTAGCATGGAAGGAAACTGAAGCAGCTTTGAGGTAGCCTAGTTATATCATACCATTTTAATAATTAGAAAGTTTGTTTATTTTTTTCTTTTCATAGGATAAAGAAATAACATCCCCAATGTGCACCATAAAACTATAGTGTTGTGGCTGAGAATTTTTAAATAATTTACACTAAAACATTTTAATGAATTTAACATTTCTTATATAGCTCAATCCCACCTCAGTTTTCTTGCATCCCTCTACAATTTAATTTGTATTGGCATTAAGGAGGACTTAGTAGCAAAGGGAAATAGAAGTGCATATTTCTGCATTTTCTGATTGATTGACCAAACCAACATATCCTGAGGTAGCCATTATGAAATGCCTCTTTTTTTCTTCTATCAGTCTCTCTTCTCCAACTTTCAGCTAATGTGTAAGCTTCATTACTTTCTCTGTTGTCTGACTTCTGATTTCTGGTAGGTTGAGCTACTTGGAGATAAGGGAAGAGAAAAGGAACAGAAAGATACAGCACAACAAAGCAGAGCAGATAGTATAGTGCAACAATGCACACTATAAATTATGAGCAGACCCTGGAGGAAAGAGGTTGTCACTTCTGCAGCTAAGATGCACAGAGAGATGCTGACAAAAAAAAAAAAAATAAGAGAAGAGTTAAACAGATTCACAAAGAAGGGGGAGAAGGAAGAGTGATGGAAAATTTCCCAAAACACAAAGAAGAGTAGATTCCTATGCTGTTTTCTGTTATTTAATGGCAGAAAATCCAAACTTACTATTGAGACCTGGTTGCTAATTTGCTGTGTCATCTTGGACTTTTGACTGGCTCTCTGAGACCAAATTTGCTCTCATGCAAATCATAGATCATGATATTTCTCTTACTGCCTCACATAAGGAGTTGTGAGAATCAAATAATTTATCCAATTTATCAATTAAAATCACAACATAAAGAGGTTATTATTTTTTAAATAATCAATTTGTTCCATGTTTAAAAGAGTGAATGATACCTTGGGGTGTGAATTTCCTGAGATTCAGAAAGGTTAACTAGGCTATCATCACTCAGCTAAATGTTAGCATTTTCTTTACTCCAATGCCAGTATTTTCTCCATTATACCATTCAATTGATTAAAGGTCATCAATAGTCTTGTGAAATGTAGAAAATATATACATCCTACTCATATATAGTATACTTGGTTCCCCTAATTTGTGAGCCTTTAGGGAGTCAAGAGTGTCTTCTACATTTGATGGTATTCATTAATTTCTTCTTAATTATTATGATTAGAGAGTTTATAAGACACATGAAATTTAGAACAAGGAAGACATTGACCCTCACCTTAGTTCTGTGACCCTTTATAAGTCATGACATTCCATAGGCTCAATTTCCTCATTTATAAAATGAGAATTCTAATAGTGCTTATATTTCACAGGGTTTTGAAAAAAAAGTCAAGTGATATCACAGATATAAGTTGCTTTGAAAATGTTAAATATCATATAAATTGAAGCTGGTTTTGGAGTGGAAGATTTGGTTTTTAATTTTTATGTTGCTGCTAATTATCCATGATATTTTGGGCAAGTCCCTTCACCTCCTTGATTTCTAGTTCTCTCATCTTTAAAATGAAAGGGGCAGTATCAGATTTCATGCATGATTTCTTCCAGCTTTCTTCCAATTCTATAGCCCACTTGGTATTTGACTCTGTGTGACACCTGATTCAAGTAACAGGTTTAGCCTTCCTAGATCAAAACATACATATTTATGAAGTATGATGAAATCTTAACAAAATCTCCAATGTATTAGCTAATGCTACTTAGAACATCATCTCGATGCTCTTTTGTCAGCTTAAAAGGCTCTACAGACTTGCCAATAAAATTCCAAATATGAAGTGCTATATGCATGTTGTATTAGTGCAGGTAAGTCATGTGTTGTTTATTTTTTGTTTTTGTTTTGTTGTTGTTGTTTTATTGCAGTTCTCTCTATAAGAAGCATTCATCACACATAGAAGGTACCATGGGTGCAGAAGAGTTTTACCTAATTGTGTTTTCCATCAGAGAACTTACATTTTATTTGTAAAGCATGTTTTAGATCTGAAGAAAAGATCCTGAAAAACTTACCTCTTCTTGAGCTTTCTCCCACAAGTGGTAGCAAATACATTTCACACTAGTCATAGACACAGTATATTTCTAAATCATAACTGTGTAAAGAATTTTTGCTTCTTTACTCATATTCTTCATCACTTCCAATCAATTTTCCGTTCATAGTGGTTGTCAACTCATTAAATCTGGTCTACTTCATTTAGTAGACCATTCTGATGCATCCTGAGGCTAGTTATAAAGAATAGAAGATTTGATTCTTGTCATTGTAGAACTTAGTGCTTGAAAAGTTCTTTTTAATCTAATACCTTGTAACTGATGTCAGAAGATGTCCTATTGGTATCTTCTTGTCATCAAAGAGATCACCATGACTTCATGCGTATAATCACTGAAATGCCCTTCTTTTATAGGTAACAGTCAATAGTTAGTTTTTATACATAGGTCATAGTACATGTCTATACTTTCCAATATTTCAGACAATATTTATAAATACTTTTGTATTTAATCACTTAGTAGACAACGCCATGGAATGTCCTTATATGTATGTTAAATCACACAACTAGTAAGTGTAAGAGACAGGATTTGCACTTACATCTTCCTGATTCCAAGCTTGTCATTCTACTTATTATTCCATGCTGCCTCTGGAGTAACAAGAAATGATAATGCTTTCCCTAAAAATTGTTATTTAAAATCACATAAAATTAATTTATTTCTAAATTATGAAAAAAATCGGCAGAGGCTCAGAAGATGATGGGGGCCAGCACAGAGGCATAGAAGACGAAAGGGGCCAGAACAGAGGACAGGAAGATGACGAGGCATGCAGAGGCCTGGCCACCAGTGTGAGCAGAGGCCTGATCAATGTGGCAGCAAGTTGACCCACCAACCATTAGGGCTATTGCCAGGCCTAACAATGCAGGGTGGAGACGAGACAGAGCTGGCTACCTAAGCCACAAAATGACAGAGAGAAGTTAACCTCCCACTGAAGACAGTCCAGCAGGCTGGCAGGAAGGGGCCAGCACAGCATTCTGGGAGCCTAGCCCAGCCCCACATGAGTCAGAGCTTTTAGCCTCAGGGTGGGCCTGACCAGCCTGACAGCTGGAGGGATTTCAGATTTCATATCACCAGCAGCTGCGGTGGTTTGCAGAATTATCAACATATAGATGTTAAGGACAAAGTGAGAGGTCAGTGGAGTGTGGACTTTCTGACCTGGGAATTTGGGTGTGTGGTCAGCCTTTGCCCCCTGGAGGGAGAAAAGGATGAGGCACTTCAGCCATACAGCAACCACCTCATGGCTGCTTCAGAGTTCCTGGGCTGTAGATTGCTGGGGGAAAATGGGACGAGTCTGAGGGGGTAATTCCTCTTGCTTTTACCTTCTTGGGTCTGGATTGTGACCTAGGGTGGAGGTCCTGGGGTGTGTGAACCAGTCTGCCAGAGTGTGGGGAGGCTTCAGAAAAGCCACCCAACTAATAGCTCCAGAAGCTGAGTGACAAAACTCCACCCTCTGGTAGCAGAGATCTACTGTGGCAAAAAATTCAGAAGTCAAGTAATTAAGTGTCAACATGAACAAACAAAGGAAACAAGGCAAGCAAAGTAATCCAATTTTGGAGACAAAAAGGATCAAAGTATAGAAGAGGAGTAAGACAGCAAAGTCAGAATTCCTGCACCAGAAGTTTCCAAGAAAAGAATAAGTGGCTTACAGGCCATAAAGAAGCTTAAGAAGGATTTTGAAAACCAAATAAGAGAAGTGGAGGAAAAATTTGGGAAGAGAAATGAGAATGATGCAGAAAATTATAAAATGAGAGTCAACAACCTGACTGAAGAAAATAACACCTTAAAAAATAGACTAACTCAGATGGCAAAAGAAGCTCAAAAAACCAACGACAAGAAGAATGTGTTAAAAAGCTGAATTTGCCAGATGGAAAAAGAATCTCAAAAGCCCACTGAAGAGAATATTTCCTTCAAAATTAGAATGGAGCAAATGGAAACTGTTGACTTTATGAGAAATCAAGATACTATTAAACCATCCCAAGCAAATGAAAAAGTAGAAGGCAATGTGAAATATCTCATTGAAAAAATATCACTGACCTGAGAATAGATCCAGGAAAGATAATTTACATATTATTGGACTACCTGAAAGCCATGATCAAAAAAAGAACCTAGAAATCATCTTCCAAGAAATTCTCAAGGAAAACTACCCTGATGTTTTAGAACCGGAGGGCAAAATAGAGGTTGAACGAATCCACTGATCACCTCCTGAAAAAGATCCCCAAAAGAAAATTCCTAGGAATGTTGAAGCCAGGTTCTGGAGTTCCCAGATAAAGGAGAGAATATGACAAGCAACCAGGAAGAAACAATTTGAATATTGTGGAAACAAAATCAGTAAAACACAGGATCTGGCAGCTTCCACACTGAGGGTTAGAAGGGCTTGTAATATGATATTCCAGAGGTCAAAGACCTAGGATTAAAATCAAGAATCACCTACCCAGCAAAACTGAGCATCATGTTGCAGGGGAAAATATGGTAATTTAATGGAATAAAGGGCTTTCAAACACTATTGATGAAAAAAAAACAGAGTTGAATAGAAAATTTGGCATTCAATTACAAGAAGCAAGAGAAGCATGAAAAGTTAAAGAGGGAAAAGAAATCATAAGGAACTTATCAAAGTTGAACTACTTATACATGGAAAATGATAATTGTAACTTATCAAACTTCTCTCAGTATGAGAAAAGTTGAAGGGGATAGAAATGTATATATATATATATATGTTTATATAGGAGGGTATATGGGCATATGAATGCATATGTAAGAATGTATATATATATATATATATATATATGTGTGTGTGTGTGTGTGTGTGTGTGTGTACAGGTTTACATAGACAGAAGGTAGAGGACCAGTTGAATAGGAAGTGATGATACTTAAAAGGTGAAAGTTAGAGTGAGAGAGGAATATAATGAGAGGTGATGGGGAAAGATAGAATGGGCTAAATTATCTCATGTAGAAAAGGCAATGGAAAACTGTTACAATGGAGGCCAAGAACAGTGAGGCAAAAGGGAATGAGTCAACCTATTCTCAATGAATTTAGCTTAGGGAGTGAATCACATACACACTAAACAGGGTATCTCACCCTACAGGAGAGTAGGGGGGAAGGGAATGAAAGGGGTATGATAGAAGGGAGGGCAGGCTGGGGGGGAGGGAATTTGGAAGCACCCACTTTTGAAAAGGGACAGGATCAAAGTAGAAAATAGAACAAGTCCGAGGGTGGGATGGGATGGAGGGAAATATAGTCAGTCTTTCACATTATGTCCACTATGGAAATGTTTTGCATAACTACAGATGTACAGCCTCTGTTGAATTGCTTGTCTTTCCAGTAAGTATGGGTGACAGGGGAGGTAGGGAAGGAATCTGGAATTCAAAGTTTTAAAATGAAATGTTTAAAATATATTATTATTATTATTATTATCATCATCATCATCATCATCATCATTGCTATCATCATTATCATCATCATTATCATCATCATCATCATCATCATTATCATTATTATGTTTCATGTAACTGGGAAATAAGGTATATAGGCACTGGGGCATAGAGATACACCATGACTGGAATGTCAGAGCAGGCATGGGGGAAGACATAGGAGAGAGAAGATTGGGCAAGGGGATATTCAGTGGGAATGCTGTTTTTGGAGTGGTAGGGGGAAATAGGGAGAATGGGGAGAAAAATTGTAACTTGAAATCTTGTGAAATTGAATGATGTAAACTAAAAAAAATAAAATAAAATAAATAAAAAGTCATCAAGTGCCATCACACATGTCCAGGAAGACAACTACTCTGGAGACTAATCTGATGACTACCTATGTAATTCTTCAGTCCATACCTCCTCAGTAGCCACTGCTACTGAAGCTCAGGGAAGAAATTTCTTTTAATAAATGTCATTAACTCTGTTAAAGGATGCACCATCAGAAAGTTATATAGGTTTATCAACCAAAATTACACAAATAAGGCATGAGAGCCTTATTTGTGTTCTAAATACTAGCCAAATTGGATTACTATTACCTGAAGGCAACAGTATGCCAAGTTAAAGAGAATCTTGAGAATTGCAGACCATCAGTCACATAATTTTCTGTGAACTGAGACCTAGATAAACTTTATCTAGGGAAAGTAGCTAACTTTTTAAGCTTTTTATTATATCTCATGCCATTTCACTATAACTAAAGATCCATCTACTTTCCATTATCACGTTGAGATTTGTTTTTTATTCACCATGAATTTAGGACATGGTTTAGCATAGCTTGGACTAGTCTTTTAAGAGGTGGATCACAGAAATTGCCAATAAAGTGTCAAAAACAGTGACTATGAGATCAATGGAGTTCTGGAAAGTCAGGTGGTTAGGTAATAATAATTGCTTAAGCACTTTACCCTGGATCAGACACTGTGCTAAGTTTTGGGGATGACAAAGCTGTGTAAATCAAAACAATATAGCAAGCATTCACGGGAGCAAAGGGAAATCCAGGAAAGTAAAGAATATGGAAGAGATACAAGATAGAGTAGGGAGACAGTAGAACCAAGGCATGATGTCGAGTTCCAGACTCAGATCAACGCAGCACTACCAGCAAAAGATATTAGTAGCCAAGGGGTGGCTAGGTGGTGCAGTGAGTAGAGTGTCAGCCCTGGAGTCCGAAGGACCTGAGTTCAGATGTGACTTCAGACACTTAACGCACAAACAAAAAAACCTAGCCGTGTGACTTGGGCAAGTTGCTTAACCCCAATTGCCCTCCAAAAAAAAGATGTTAGTAGCCCTCCAGTGTTAGGGGGATGAGGTGCCTATCTGCATATATTCTCTATATTTGTTCCCATTCATCATTCTTATATATGAACTCTTTCAGGTACATCTAGCTAAAGTAATAGTTTTGACCATTCACTGTGGAAATTTAATTGACTAAATAAAGTCACTCAGATAGATATGGATATGCTATTAAATTCCAAAATACTATACAACACTCATATTTGAAGTAAGCTGATATTTTCAGAAATCAGGGAAATGGAAAAAAGTTAAGGCCTAAGTGTCTCCAACCATAAATTTTGGACTCCAGTATTTCAGATGTTTCCCTAGGTTAGCAAGAAGTAGTATCCTTTGTCTCAGCTATATGAATTACGTACCTCAACATTTAAGGCTGGATTTTTTTAAAGCAATTGGGGTTAAGTAATGTGATCAAGGTTACACAGCCAGTTATTTTTGTGTGGGTGCTAAGTATCTGAGGCCAGAACTGATCCCAGGTCCTCCCCACTCCAGGGCCCTCGGTCTTACTCAATGTGTCACCTAGTTGCCCCTGGATGTTTTAATATAAAACAGGGCATCACTACCAGGATATCCAGCTTTATGCTCATGATTATAACTTAAGTAATAGGGAAATATGGACAACAAGGGGATTAGAAAATTGATGGGATTTGGATATGAATGAATGAATAAGGACATTGGTGGGGTGTAGACATGAGGGTAGTAGTTTGGTTTATTTAATAGTTTAGGTAGTTTAATGGGTAACTTACTGAAGTGGTTAATATGTAATTCCATATATTACAGTAAAGCAGATGTCTTTGAGGGTAAAAACTAAGAGATGGGGAGAGGATTCTTGGAAGATGGTGGAGTAGGTCAGAAAATTCCAAGCTCTCAAGATTTTCCCCCACAAAAGATTTAAAATGGCAACTTAGGGAAAAGAAAAAGAGACAAATAAGAATAGGGGCACAACCAGAGTCCTCTTGAGACAATTTGGGATGATATGAAGAAAAATCCCATGACCATGTTTTTCCTTTGTGAAGAGAAAATACCTCCATGCTAGGTTCTGTTTTAACAAGCAGTAATCCTTGGGCTTGGCTGGTTTGAGATGCTGCCTCAGCCATAGCCATAGGAACTTTTAACCTGGGGATAGTGAGGGGAGGTGGGAATTTGAGCCCAGGAAAATTGAGGGAACATCTGGTGATAAGGAATGCCAGAACCATCTGTGCTATGAAGAACAATGGGGGTGGGGGTAGGGGAGGTGAGAAGAAACCAGCATAGGGCCACTGAGTGAAGAAGCAGTAGGGCAGGGAGTGTGGGCACTTATAGGAGGTTGGAGGTTTGACTTTGTTTTCAGGTTAGATGGGAGAATTGAAGGTCCAGGGAAAGAGGTATCATTTCCCACACCCCTGGGCTAGAGGTGACTACAAAAACTAAGCTATTACCACAAAAAATGCACAAGCAAAGGAGGAAGAACCCAACCAAAGAAAGTTATTATGGGGATAGATATGACCAGGGTATATCTTCAGAGGAGGATACTGAAGTAAAGAGTCTCCCAAAAGTAATGTAAAATGGACACCTGCACAAAAAGAATTTAGAAGATCTTTAAAAAAGACTTTAAAAATAACATGACAGAGATGAAGGAAAAACTAAAAAAAAAAGAATAATTCAAAAGTAAAAGAGATTAAGTAGGCCCTATATGAAATTTAGGCAGAGTATATTTATTGTTAGTATTCTTAATATTGTTAATTTTTTAAAATAATTTTGTTTGGAACTATATTCTTCCTCTCTCTGCCTAGAAAAAATACATTAATGGGGATTAATTATGTATTATTTTAAAAAAATGTAGAGTCATTGAGTACCCTGAATCTGGTGTAATTATTGAGGGATTCCTTCACATGTGAGAGGGTACACTATTTGTTACAAAGAGATTGATTCTTTAAAAAATAAGGGGTGGAGTCAAGATGGTGGAGTAGAAACAAGATTTCTGTGGGGATCTAGCTTCCAGGTCCCCCAATTCATGTAAAAGGGAACTCTGAACAAACTTTGAAGCTAACTTCTCACTGAGGACAGCCCAGCAGGCCAGTAGGAATCAGTTAGTGCAGTGCTCTGGGAGTGAACCCCAGCCCTATGTGAGCCAGAGGTCTTGGCCACAGGACAGGCTTGATGAACCACCAGCTGGAGGGACTTCAGATCACCAGCAGCTGTGGTGGTTTCCAGAATTATCAACACATATATGCAAAGGACAAAATGAGAGGTCAGTGCAATGTGGATTTGAGGGCCCAGTAGTTGGGGTGTGTTGGCCTTTTCCCCAGGGGCAAGAAGCCACAGAGGCACCATGGCCATTCAGCCACACCCATGTGGAAGCTTCAGCCCCTGGCCTGCAGACTGTAGGGGAACCAAGCAACCAGTCTGAGGGGGTAGTTGCTCTTCCTTTAACCTGCTTGGATATGGATTGCAGTCTAGGGTGGAGGTCCTGGAGTATGTGACCAGCTTGCCAGAGTGTGGGGATGCTTCAGAGTGGGCACCCAACTAATACATTTGGCAGCTGAGAAAACCACAGTGTTTGGTACAGAACCTCTCCTGTGTGGTGGCAGAGTTCTACTGTGGCAAAAAACCCAGGGGTCAAGTGATTGAGTGGCAAAATGAGCATGTAAAGGAAGCAAAATAAACAGAGCACCCCAACTTTACATTCCCACTTTGGCAACAAAATTGATCAAAGCATGGAACAGGAGGAAGACAGTGAAGTCAGAACTCCTGCACCAAAAGCTTCAAAGAAAAACACGACCTGGTTACAGGCCATAGAAGACCTCAAGAAGCAAATAAAAGAAGTGGAGGAAAAGTTGGGAAGAGAAATGACAATGATGTAAAAAAAATAATGAAATGAGAGTCAATAGCCTGACTGAGGAAAATAATACTTTAAAACATAGACTAACCCAAATGGCAAAAGAGGCTCAAAAAGGCGATGAGGAGAAGAATGCCTTTAAAAGCCGATTTTGCCAGATGAAAAAGAATCTCAAAAGCTCACTGAGGAGAATCATTTCTTTATCATTAGAGTGAAGTAAATGGAAGCTAGTGAGTTTATGAGAAATCAAGATGCTGTTAAACAGATCCAAACAAATGAAAGAATAGAAGGCCATGTGAAATATCTCATTGGAAAAACCACTAACCTGGAAAATAGATCCAGGAAAGATAATTTAATTTTTTTCCCAAATGCTTTATTAACTTCTGGTGTACACCATTTACTTCAACCAGATTTTGAGTTATAATTTTCCCCCATTTGTCCCCTACCCACCACCCCAGAATAACAGTCCCACAGGAAATCCCCTCCTACAATCTGCTCTCTCCCATATTTTCTTCTATACCCCCTTCGACTTTTGCAGTAGGAAATGGTGAATCTCTATGCCCCAATGCCTGTATATCTTATTTCCCAATTATACATACAATAATATTAATAAAAGTATTTATATATTTTTAAATATTTGATTTTAAAACTTCAGATTCCAGATTCATTCCCTTCGTCCCTTGTCAACCACCCTTACTGGGAAGATAAGCAATTCAATATATATTGTAAATATGCAGCTATACAAAACAATACCATAGTAGATATATTGTAAAAGACTGCCTATATTTCCCTCCCTCCCATCCCACCTCCCACTTGGTCTATTCCCTACTTTGATCCTGTCCTTTTTCAAAAGTGGGTGCTTCCAACTTCCCTCCCCCCCAGGAAAGATAATTAAAAATTATTGGACTACCTGAAAGCCATGATCAAGAAAACAACCTAGAAATCATCCTTCAAGAAATTCTCAAGGAAAACTGCCCTGATGTTTTAGAACCAGAGGGCAAAATAGGGGTTGAAAGAATGTACCAATCACCTTCTGAAAAAGATCCCAAAAAGAAAACTAGGAATATTATAGCCAAGTTCTTCAGTTCCCAGATCAAGGATAGAATATTACAAGCAATCGGGAAGAAACAATTTGAATGTTGTGGAAACAATCAGGATAACACAGGATCTGGCAGCTTCTACATTGAGGGATCATAGGGCTTGGAATATAATATTCGGGAGGTCAAAGGAGCTAGGATTAAAACCAAGAACCACCTATCGAGCAATACTGATTGTCATGCTTCAGGGGAAAATATGGTCATTCAGTGAAATAGAGGACTTTCAAGTATTCTTGATGAAAAAACCAGAGTTGAATAGAAAATGTGACATTCAGATACAAGAAGCAAGAGAAGCATGAGAAGGTAAACAGGGAAAAGAAATCATAAGGAACTTATCAAAGTTGAACAATTTACATTTCTACATGGAAAAAATGATCATTGTAAATCATGAAACTTTTCTCAGTATGAACATATACATATGTGTGTGTGTCTATATAGAAGGGTATATGGGCATAAGAATATATATGTGAATGTGTGTATATATGTGTACAGGTATACATAGATAGAGGGCACAGAACTAATTTAATAGGAAAGGATGATACTTAAAAGGTGAAATTAAGAGATGAGAAAGGAATATGATGAAAGGAGATGGAAAGAGACAGAATGGGGTAAACTATCTCATATAGAAGAGGCAAGGGACAGTGTTTACAATGGAGGGGAAGAAGAGGAAGGCAAAAGGGAATAGGTCAACCTTTTGCTCATTGAATTTGGTTCAGGGAGGGAATTACATACACACTAAATAGGTTATCTCACCCTACAGGAGAGTAGGGGAAAGGGGATTAGAAAGGGCATGATGGAAGTCAGGGCAGGCTGGGGGGCAGGGAAGTTGGAAGCACCCACATTTGAAAAGGGACTGGATCAAAGTAGAGATTAGAACAAGTGGGAGTTGGTATGGGACGGAGGGAACTTTAATCAATTTTTTACAATTTATCGACTATGGTAATGTTTTACATAGCTACACATGTACAACCTATACTGAATTGCTTATCTTCCCAGTAAGGGTGAGTGACAAGGGATGAAGGAAATGAATCTGGAATTCAAAGTTTTAAAATCAAATGTTTTAAAATATTTATCTATACTATTATTAATACCATTTTACATGTAATTGGGAAATCAGATATACAGGCACTGGGACATAGAGATCCACCATGCCCTACTGGAAAACTCAAAGGGGGTATGGGAGAAGATATGGGAAATAGCAGATTGGAGGAGGGGATATCCTGTGTGATCGCTATTTTGGGGTGGTGGGTAGGGGAAAATGGGGAGAAAATTTGTAACTCAAAATCTGGTGGTAATGAATGATGTAAACAAGAAGTTAATAAAACATTTGAAAAAAATATTGATTGACAGAACTCATTATAAAACCTATTGATCATAGACATTTTAACTGAATATGGTAGTTCACATAGGGATTTCATTTAACTTGTTTTTAACAAAGTAGTTTCCCTGAGGTTGAACTTATCTCCATTGCCATGGTTGGCATCCTAGATTTCTTTTTTCAGTTGTTAACTTTAAGAAACAAATATCCCACAATGTATTGGTATAAATTTCTCTTGCTTTCAGACCTACTTTGCATGGGTAAGTTTTCCATAGGGCATTACCCACAAGTCAGATCTTTCTGATGCCCTTTGAAAAATTCCAAATGAACAGAAAACTATTCAAATCCGTGGCTGTGCACTCTGCTTTCAGCTTGGAAATATTTCAATACTATCACATATTGAATTCAGTAAACACATTCCAATCTCTTATGAATCAATGGTATTGGCTAGTAGCATGTTTGTTTATTATTGGTTTGAACAATATTTGGCCAATGTGAATGTTATTTTTCATTTTCCCCATGAATAGTGGAAAACATAGACACAAGTAAACAAAAGAATAATACTATAATTTTTTTTCTTCCAATTTTTTGAAGCATGTAATGCTGGAAGGAATCACAAGACAGCATCTAGAGGCCTATGAGCTCTGTAACATGAGTAAGAGGCATCTCTTGGCCTCAGTTTCCTTGTTTATTTACACAGAGATTGAAGTACCTGTTCTCCCTCCTTCTCAGAGTTGTATTGGAAAGGCTTGCAATCCTCAAAGTACTGTAGAAATATGAATTATTATAATTATTATCAGGAAGCCAAAAGTTATGATAATATGAACATTTGATATTTATATAAAATGAATCAATTTTCATTAAAGCAAATGGATGTCACTATTACTAAAATATCAGTACTACTTCCATTTTGTCGTTAAAATAGCATTTCATATATTTCTTTGGAATTTAAGAAATATCAAAGAGTACTGTAACTTTTTATTTCTATCTGACAATAAAAGTGATCTGTTAGCTTTTCCTTTGATAAATATATCCCGATATGACTTGGCCTGTAGATGTCTGAATCTCTAACCTGCTGTATTTCTGAATCTGCTATTTAAGAATACCATGCTTCAAGAGCTAGAATTTATACTGCCTGGGGAGAACAATGTGGGATTACTAAAGATGTAGGTTTTGACTTTGTATGTGTCAAAGATATGAAAGCCAAGCAATAGGAGAAAATGACTGTTACAATAAAGCATTGTTCTTCTAAGTGATAATATCTGTTTTTCTGACATTATCTCAGATTTCTGTAAAGTTGTTGGATGAACTCATGTCTTCCAAGTAAACTAATGGTAGCATTACAGCCTTGCTTCTGTTAAAAATAAGGAATGGTTCAATCTATTTATCTTTAAATATTTACTTATTTTTATTGATTTCATTTTTTTTAAATCAACATATCCTCTATATCTGATGGATATACATATGCAGCATTCCATACCTATAATCCCCTACCTTTCCAGTGAAACTCTTCTCTTCCATCTAGCTTAGTAATTATAATTATTCAGGAATCATCTTGTTTTATTGTTCTTGCCATTTAGATTATGCTTGCATTGTATGTGGAATTGTTCTTATTGTTCTCTGTACTGCGTTCCGCATACATACAAACCACTATATTTTACTGAATTCATCATATTCATGATTTCTTTTGTTATGGTAGTATTCCATTATATTTATACAACACATGTTGTTTACCTAATCAAATGGCACAAATTTTATTTCTAGTTCTTCAATTACCACAAGCAGTGCCATTATGAATATTTTGGCCTATATATGTATGTGCATGTGTATAACCAATATTTTTGTTTTGCTTTTAAACTTTTGAGTGATCTTTGGTCATTGATTAGTATAGTACAAGTACATATTTACAGTTTCCAAGGGAAGAATAATATATTTAATCCATTAAAATATGTTTACCTGTAATTGATTGTCTTTTTTAAAGTTTATTTTTTTAGGAATAGAATACTATTTCCTCACTTTCTTGGTCTTTACCATTCCATTGGGTGGGAGTAGGGGGGAAGACAAATTCCTTATATTTTATATTATTTTATTTATTTATTTATATGACTTTTATCTCTTTTATTTTTTAATTTTCATCATTCATTTCCACAATATTATGAGTTACAAATTTTCTTCCCATGTTTCCCTATTAACCACCCCAAAACTGCCATCCCACTGAATATTCCTGCTGCCAATTTGCTCTATCCCACATCTTCCCCCATAACCCCCCAACTTTCCAGTAGGGCATAGTAGATCTCTATGCCCCAGTTCCTGTATATCTTATTTCCCAGTTACGTCCCCAGTAAATAACAATAATAATAATAATAATAATAATACTGATAAAGTATTATTATATAATATATATTATAATATAATCAAATGTATATCTATATATTTTATTTTAAAACTTTGAATTCCAGATTATTTCCCTTCTTCCCTCATCATCCACACTCACTGGGAAGTTAAGCAATACAATATAGGTTGTACATGTATAATTACGCAAAACATTTCCATAGTGGATATACTGTGAAAGACTGACTATATTTCCTATTCCATCCCACCCCACACTTGTTCTATTCTCTACTTTCATCCTGTCCCTTTTCAAAAGTAGATGCTTCTAAGTTTCCTACCCCCAAGCCTACCCTCCCTTCCATCACCCCCCCTCTCATCCCCTTCCCCCCTACTCTCCTGTAGGGTGAGATACCCTATTTAATGTGTATGTCATTCCCTCCTTGAACCAAATTCAATGAGAATAACATTGACTCATTCCCTTTTGCCTTCTTGTTCTCCTCCGCTGTTACAGTTTTCCTTTGCCTCTTCTATGTGATATAGTTTACCCCATTCTGTCTCTCCCAATCTCCTCTCATTAAATGTCTCTCTCACCTCTTAATTTTACCTTTTAAGTATCATCCCTTACTATTCAATTGGTGCTGTGCCCTCTGTCTATGTATACCTGTACACAAATATACATACACTCACATAAGTATTCATATACTCATACAAGATGTACATATACATATATGTGTGTATACATCTATCTATCTACATTTCTATTCCCTTCAACTATTCTCATACTGAGAAATGTTTCATAAGTTACAATTATTATTTTTCCATTGAGGAATGTAAATAGTTCAACTTTGATAAGTCCTTTATGATTTCCTGTCTCTGTTTACCTTCTCATGCTTCTCTTGCTTCTTGTATCTGAATGTCAAATTTTCTATTCAACTCTTTTTTTATCAAGAATGCTTGAAAGTCTTCCATTCCATTGAATGACCATATTTTCCCCTGAAACATGATACTCAGTCTTGGTAGGTAGGTGATTCTTGGTTTTAATCCCAGCTCCTTTGACCTCCAGAATATCATATTCCAAGACCTTTAATCCCTCAGTATAGAAGCTGCCAGATCTTGTTTCCACAATATTCAAATTGTTTTTTCCTGGCTGCTAGTAATATTTTCTCCTTAATCTGGGAACTCTGGAGGCTGTCTATAATATTCCCACCAGTTTTCTTTTTGGCATCTTTTTAGGAGGTGATTGGTGGATTCTTTTAATTTCTATTTTGCCCTATGGTTCTAAAACATCAGGGCAATTTTACTTGAGAATTTCTTGGTTCATGATTTCTAGGTTCATTTTTTTTTTCTTTTCGGAGGGCAATTGGGGTTAAGTAACTTGCCCAAGGTCACACAGCTAGGTTTGTGTGTGTGTGTGTTAAGTGTCTGAGGCCAGATCTGAACTCAGGTCCTTCTGACTCCAGGGCTGAAGCTCTACTTGCTGTACCACCTAGCCGCCCCTCTAGGTTTTTTTTTTTTTTTATCATGGCTTTCAGGTAGTGCAATAATTTTTAAATGACCTCTCCTGGATCTCTTTTCAAGGTCATTGTTTTTCCCAATGAGATATTTCAAATTGCCTTGCATTTTTTTTTTTAATTTGTTTGGATCTGTTTAATAGTGTCTTGATTTCTCACAAAGACACTAGCTTCCATTTGCTTCAATCTAATTCTGAAGGAATTATTCTCTTCAGTGAGCTTTTGGGATTCTTTTTGCCATCTGGCCAATTCAGCTTTTTAAGGCATTTTTCTCCTCAATGCCTTTTTGAGCCTCTTTTTCCATTTTAGTTAATCTATTTTTTAAGGTTTTATTTTTTTCATTCTGCTTGTTGACTCTATTTTCATGATTTTCTTGCATCATTCTCATTTCTCTTCCCAATTTTTCCTCTACTTCTCTTATTTGGTTTTCAAAATCTTTCTTCAGTTTCTCTATGGACTGTAACCAGTTCATATTTTTCTTGAAAGCTTTTGGTGCAGGAGTTCTGACTTCATTGTCTTCCTTCTGTTCCATGCTTTGATCCTTTTTATACCCAAAATAGGAGTATAAAGTTGGATTGTTCTGTTTGCTTTCCTTCCTTTTCTTGCTTCTGTGGCCACTCAGTTATTTGACTTTTGAGCCTTTTGCCACAGTAGGAATCTGTTACCAGGAAGAGGAACTTTATCTCAATTGCTGGGGTTTTCTCAGCTGCTGGAGCTATTAGTTGGGTGCCCTCTCTGAAGCCTTTGCATGCCCTCTGGCAAGCTGTTCACACACCCCAGGAACATAACCTTACCCAGTGATCAAGATCCAAGCAGGTTAAAGCAAGAGCAATTACCCCTCAGACTGGTTCCTTGTTCCCCCTACAATCTGCAGGCCTGGGGCTCTGAAGCAGCCACATGGTGGTGGCTGCACTCCCTTGGAGCCTCAATTTCTTCTCACCCTGGGGGCAAAGGCCAGACAATGCTCTCAAATTCTCTGTTCCCACAAAGTCTACAATGACCTCTCACTTTGTCTTTGGTACCTATGAGTTGATAATTCTGGAAACCACCACAGCAGCTGGTGATCTGAATTCCTTCAACTGGAGGCTGATCAGGCTGCCCTGAGGCTAAAGCCTCCAGCTGGAGCAGGGCTGGGTTTGGCTCCCAGAGCACTGTGCTGGCCGCTTTCTGCTTTCCTGCTGGGTTGTCTTCAGTGGGAGGCTAGCCTCTCTCTGTCATTTTGTGGGTTCTGTATCTCCAAAGTTTTCTAGTCATTTTTTACATGAATCAGAGGAGGGGGAAGCCTGTGTTGTACAAAAGTCCCTGTTTCTACTCCATCATCTTGACTCTGCCCTATTATTCCTTGTATTTAATCTGCTAAAATATGTTTTTAAATATTTCTTTCATCTTATTTCTATCCAAATGGAATTAACCTTGTCATAACTGATTCCTTCATAACTCAAAGATGATAAGTCAGGTATTTCTTAGAATCTAATATTGAGAAGGCATCTCAGGGTCATATAGTTCAACTCATCTTGAACAGGTGACCTATTATGATATCCCAGAGAAGTGGTCCCCACCCTTTGTTTAAAGAGTTCCAGAAAGGGAAACTACCACTTCCAGAAGAATCTTATTCTACTCTTGAAAATGAAGAAGTATCCACCCACACATTTTATAATAGTCAAAACTGTTAGACTTGAGGCAGAGCCAAGATGGCAGAGTAAAAACTGGACTTTTGCACAGCTCTGGCTCCCACCACTTCCAATTCATGTAAAAAATGACTCAAAATAAATTTTAGAGCTACAGAACCCACAAAATGACAGAGAGAAACAAATCTACCACTGAAGGAAGCCTGGCAAGTTGACAGGAAGGATATAGCACACTGCGCTGGAAACCAAGCACAGACCCCTGTGAGCTGCACAGTTCCAGCCCCATGGAGGCTCTGACCAGCTGCAGCCAGAGCAGACTTCAGGAGAGTAAATCACCAGCACATGACATTTTCCAGACTTCTCAACCCACAAACACAAAAAAGAAAGTAAAATGTCAGTCAGGAACTCTGTTGGAAATGAGTGGAGATAAGTGCACACTGACCCAAGCCCTAAGCGCAAGAGGTGACAGAGGCAAGGCTGCTGTAGCTGCTGCCATGCATCTTCCTCCATATCTCCTAGCCTGCAGATTGTAGGGGGAACAAACAACCATTTGGAGGTTAATAGCTCTTGCTTTGACCTGCTTGGTGCTGGATTGCAGTCTTGGGTGGTGGTCTTGGGGTGTGTGGCCAGTGTGCCAGAGCTTGTGAAAGCTGTAGAAAGTGCACCTCCTAATGGCTCCAGTAGCTACATAAAACCCAGTGATTTGGGACAAAGCTTTCTGCAATCTGGAAGCAGAATTCTACCATGGCAAAGATCTCAAAAGTCAAATAATTGGCTGGCAATATGAGCAAGCAGAGGAAGCACAAACAGACAATACAATCCTTTTTTTAGGAACAAAAAGTATCAAAACATGGAACTTGAGGAAGACAATGAAGTTAGAACTCCTGAGTCAGAAGCTTCCAAGAAAAAATATGAATTGGTTACAGGCCATGGAGGAGCTCAAGAAAGATTTTGAAAATCAAATAAGAGAAGTTGAGTTAAAATTGGGATGAGAAATGAGAATAATGCAAGAAAATCGTGAAAAGTAAGTCAACTGCCTGCTAAAGGAGACCCCCAAAATTCTGAGGAAAACAATACCTTAAAATAGACTAACCCAAGTGGCAAAAGAGCCCCAAAAAGCCAATGAGGAGAAGAAAGTCTTAAAAAGCTGAATTTGCCAGTTGAAAAAGGAGCTTCAAAAACTTGCTGAAGAGAATAATTGCTTTAAAATTAGATTGGTACAAATGAAAACAGATGACTTTATGAGAAATCAAGATACTATAAAACTGATCTAAACAAATAAAATGATGGAAGGCAATGTGAAATATCTCATTGGAAAAACAATTGACCTGGAAAATAGATCCCAGAGAGAGAATTTAAAAATTATTGGACTACCTGAAAGCCATGATTAAAAAAAGAGCCTAGAAATAATCCTTCAAGAAATTCCCAAGGAGGGGGCAGAGCCAAGATGGTGGAAAGGAAGCAGTAACCTTGCTGATCTCCTCGGTCACTAAGTCTCAAAGGGTGAATCTGAGCGGATTCCTGGAATTATTGGTCTACCAGAAAGTCATGATGAAAAAAGCAGTCTAGACAACATCCTCCAAGAGACTGTCAAAGAAAACTGTCCTGAGGTCCTGGAATCAGAAGATAAAATAGCTATTGATAGAATTCACCGGACTCCTCCTGAAAGAGATCCCAAAATGAAAACTCCAAGAAATATAGTAGCCAAATTCCAGAATTACAAGATTAAAGAAAAAATTCTACAAGCAGCCAAAAAGAAACACTTCAGATATCGAGGAACTACAGTTAGGATCACACAGGACCTAGCAGTTTCTACATTAAAAGAGCGGAGGGACTGGATTTTGACATTCCGTAGGGCAAGAGAGCTAGGACTACAACCAAGGATTAACTACCCGGCAAAACTGAGCATAATCTTTCAGGCAAGGAGATGGATGTTTAATTAAGTAAGGGACTTCCAGACTTTCCTAATGAAAAAGCCAGAGCTCAATGGAAAATTTGATCTCCAATTACAAGACTCCAGAAGGACATAAAAAGGTAAACAAGGGTAACATAGACTCACACATGCAGAAGTGCACACACCCACACCCACAAACACATGCTCATTACTTGGGATGCAACAAGAGCAAAATGTTCACATCCCTATATGTGGAGCTGATAACTGTCAGTATTCGAAATCATTATGATTATCAGGACCTGCAAAAGGGTTATACTTAGAGGGTGTGGGTATGAATGCAATAACATGGAGTCTAAAAAAAAAAGACTATTAAGGGGATCAAAGGTACTGTAATGGGAAAAAGGAAAGGATGAGCTAGGAAAAGGTAAAATATGCCATCTGAAGAGGCACCAAAACAAACTATAGAAGAGGGGAAAGAAAGAGGGAGAGGAACATCATTTAAACACTATTCTCACTGGTTCTGGTTCAAAGAAGGATCAAATTAATCAGTGAAGTTTAAGATTCTAACGTGAATAGACACATAAATTCATTAAATAGAGGAAAAGGAGGGAGGGAGAGGAGCACTGTTTTAAATTTACTCTCATTGGTTTGGAATCAAACGGGGAGTAATTTACTCTGATAAGTATAAAAATTTATTGTGTCCTATAGATAGTGGGAGGGTAAGGGGGGGTGAAAAGGAGGAGACTAAAGGGAGGGATTAGAAGGGAGGGAAATAGTGGTAAGGGGAGACGGTAGGTTAAGAAGGGGGGTCACTGGGTGGGAACACTGAGGGAGGGGTCAAAAGGGAAAACTTCAAGGAGGGGAAGGGAGAAGGAAGAAACAAAAACATAAACAGGGGAGGGAATAGGATGGAGGGGAAGAGACAGATAGTCATCATTACTGTGAATGTGAATGGCATGAACTCTCCCATAAAACAGAGGCAGATATCAGAATGGATTAAAAACCATAATCCTACAATATGCTGTCTTCAAGAAACACATTTGAAACAAAGGGATACCCACAGGGTAAAGGTAAAAGGTTGGAGTAAAATTTATTAAGCCTCAGCTAAGGTAAAAAAAAAGCAGGGGTAGCAATACTTATCTCAGATAAAGCAAAAGCAAAAATAGATCTAATTAAAAGAGATAAGGAAGGAAACTATATCCTACTAAAAGGCACCATGGAGAATGAAGCAATATCACTACTTAATATATATGCACCAAGTGGTGTAGCATCCAAATTCCTAGAGGAGAAGTTAAAGGAATTAGAGGAAGAAATAGATAGCAAAACTATACTAGTAGGGGACCTTAATCTCCCCCTCTCTGAACTTGATAAATCTAACCTCAAAATAAACAAGAAAGAGATTAAGGAGGTGAATAGAATCTTAGAGAGACTAGATATGATGGATCTCTGGAGAAAACTGAATGGGGATAAAAAGGAATTTACTTTCTTTTCAGCAGTACATGGTACATACTCAAAAATAGACCATGTACTAGGGCATAAAATCCTCACAATCCAGTGCAGAAAGGCAGAAATCTTAAGAGCATCATTCTCAGATCATGATGCAATAAAAATTATATGCAATAAAGCACCATGGAAAGATAGACTAAAAACTAATTGGAAATTAAACAATTTAATCCTAAAAAATTGGTGGGTCAAACAAGAAATTATAGAAACAATCAATAATTTCATTCGAGAGAATGATAATAATGAGACAACATACCAAAATTTGTGGGCTGCACTAAAGGCAGTTCTCAGGGGAAGTTTTATATCCCTGAGTGCATACTTAATTAAAGCAGAGAGAAGGGAAGTCAATGAATTGGACAGTTCTCAGGGGAAGTTTTATATCCCTGAGTGCATACTTAATTAAAGCAGAGAGAAGGGAAGTCAATGAATTGGACATGCAATTGAAAAACCTAGAAAAAGAACAAACTGAAAATCCCCAATTTAGTACTAAATCAGAAATATTGAAAACCAAGGGAGAGATTAATAAAATTGAAATTAAGAAAACTATTGAATTAATAAATAAAACTAAGAGCTGGTTCTATGAAAAAATCAACAAAATTGATAGACCCTTAGTCAATATGATAAAAAAAAGAAAGAAGAAAACTAAATTATGAATATCAAAAATAAAAAGGGGGAATCTACCTCTAATGAAGAGGAAATCAAAATAATAATGAGGAATTATTTTTCCCAATTGTATGCACATAAATATGACAATCTTAGTGAAATGGATGAATATTTACAAAATCACAAATTGCCCAGATTAAATGAAGAGGAAGTGAATTACCTAAATAACCCCATCTCAGAAAAAGAAATCAAAGAAGCCATCAATGAACTCCCTAGGAAAAAATCTCCAGGGCCAGATGGGTTCACTAGTGAATTCTATCAAACATTTAAAGAACAATTGATTCCAATACTCTACAAACTATTTGGGAAAATTAGTGAAGAAGGAGTCCTACCAAACTCTTTCTATGACACAAATATGGTACTGATTCCTAAATCAGGAAGAGATAAAACAGAGAAAGAAAATTATAGACCAATTTCCCTCATGAATTTAGATGCAAAAATTCTAAATAAAATATTAGCCAAAAGACTCCAACAACTTATCACAAAAATAATACACCCTGATCAGGTAGGATTCATTCCAGGAATGCAAGGATGGTTTAATATTAGGAAAACCATCAGTATAATTGAGCATATCAACAATAAAACTAGCAGAAACCACATGATCATCTCAATAGATGCAGAAAAGGCTTTTGACAAAGTACAACATCCATTCCTATTAAAAACACTAGAAAGTATAGGAATAAATGGAGCCTTCCTTAAAATAGTTGCTAGCGGGGTGGCTAGGTGGCGCAGTGAATAGAGCGCCGGCCCTGGAATCAGAAGGACCTGAGTTCAGAGCCGGCCTCTGACACTTAATCCACACAAACAAAAACCTAGCCGTGTAACCTTGGGCAAGTTACTTAACCCCAATTGCCCTAAAGGGGCAGCTAGGTGGCGCAGTGAGTAAGAGCGCCAGCCTCGGAGTTTGGATGACCCGAGATCAGATCTGGCCTCAGAAAATGAGCACCCACGCATAAATCAAATGACTAGCCTTGTAACCTCGAGCTAGTTACTTAACCCCAATTGCTTTAAAAAAAAAATAGTTGCTAGCATCTATTTAAAACCATCAGCAATTATTATATGCAATGGGGATAAACTAGAAGCCTTTCCAATAAGATCAGGAGTGAAACTAGGGTGTCCACTATCACCCCTCTTATTCAATCTGGTACTAGAAACATTAGCAGTAGCAATTAGAGAAGAAAAAGAAATCAAAGGAATCAAATTAGGCAAAGAAGTGACCAAGCTGTCACTCTTTGCGGATGATATTATGATATACTTAGAGAATCCTAGAGAATCAAGTAAAAAACTACTAGAGACAATAAATAAATTTGGCAAAGTTGCAGGATATAAAATAAACCCACATAAATCCTCAGCATTCCTGTACATCTCTAATAAAACTCAACAGCAAGAGATAGAAAGAGAAATCCCATTCAAAGTCACTGTAGACATTATAAAATATTTGGGAATCTACTTGCCAAAACAAACCCAGAATCTATATGATCACAACTACAAAACACTTCTCACACAAATAAAAACAGGTCTAAATAGTTGGAAAAATATCAATTGCTCATGGCTGGGTCGAGCTAATATAATAAAAATGACAATTTTACCCAAACTAAACTATATATTTAGTGCCATACCAATCAATTTACCAAAAAACTACTTTGTAGAGTTAGACAAAATAATAACAAAATTTATTTGGAAAAACAGACGGTCTAAAATGTCAAGGGAATTAATGAAAAGAAATGCTAGGGTAGGTGGACTAGCTATGCCAGATCTTAATCTGTATTATACAGCAGCAGTCATCAAAACTGCTTGGTACTGGCAGAGGTGTAGAGTATTTGAATTTGGCTTAAGGAGGTAACAACATACATACTCAATTGGGTATCTTACCCTACAGGAAAATAGTGGGGTAGAGGATAAGAGGCAGGGTGACAGAAGGGAGGGCATATTGGAGGAGAGGGTAGTTAGAAGCAAATACTTTTGAAAAAGGACAGGGTCCCGTCTCTCAAGATGGCAGACCAAAAGCCACTCAAGGAAAAGAAGGTCAAAAAGGAAAAAAAAGAGAAAAAAAAGGAAGATGTCACTGAAAAGTTCAAAAAGTCTCAAAAGCATTGCAGTCGGAACCCCGTCCTGGCCCGAGGGATCGGTAGATACTCCAGGTCTGCCATGTATTCCCGGAGAGCCATGTACAAGCGGAAATATGCTGCCCCCAAAACCCGGATCGAAAGGAAGAAGAAAGACAAAGTGCCTGCTACTATCTCAAAGCCTGTTGGTGGTGATAAGAATGGAGGAACTCGAGTGGTAAAGATTCGCAAAATGCCTAAGTATTACCCTACTGAGGATGTGCCTAGAAAGCTGCTAAGTCATGGCAAAAAGCCCTTTAGCCAGCATGTGAGGAGACTTCGAGCTAGCATCAAGCCCGGTACGGTTCTGATCATGCTCACTGGCCGCCACAGAGGCAAGCGCGTGGTTTTCCTAAAGCAACTGGCTAGTGGCTTGCTACTGGTGACTGGACCTCTGACCATCAACCGTGTTCCTCTGAGAAGGACCCATCAGAAATTTGTCATTGCCACTTCTACCCGAGTTAACCTTTCAGGTGTGAAAATTCAAATCATCTTACTGATGCTTACTTCAAGAAGAAGAGGCTCCGTAAACCTAGACACCAAGAAGGAGAGATTTTTGACACAGAAAAAGAGAAATACGAGATTACAGAGCAGCGCAAGGCTGATCAGAAAACAGTAGACTCTCAGATCCTACCCCAAATCAAGAAAATTCCTCAGCTCCGTGGCTACCTGCGTTCTGTCTTCTCTCTCTCCAATGGAGTTTATCCTCACAAACTGGTGTTTTAAATGCCTTGCAGAGAACACTTATTAAAATATTTGCAATAGTTAAAAAAAAAAGAAAAAGAAAAAGGACAGGGTCAAAGTGGAAAGTAGAATAAGTGGGGGGAGGGATAGAATGGAGGGAATTATGGTCAGTCTTTCACAATATAACTACTATGAAATTTTTTTGTGTAACTACACATATACCACCGATATTTAATTGCTTACCATCCCAGTAGGGGTGAGTGAGGAGAGAAGAAGGGGAAAAAAATCTGGAATTAGAACCTTAAAAACAAATGTTTAAAAAATTGATTTTTTTTTGCTTTTTGGAGGGTGGAACATAGGGCAATTGAGGTTAAGTGACTTGCCCAAAATCACATGAATAGTTTGTGTGTGTGTGTGTGTGTGTGTGTGTGTGTGTGTGTGTGTGTGTTAAGTGCCTGAGGTTGGATTTGAACTCAGGTCCTCCTAACTCTAGGCCAGTGCTCTATTCACTGTGCCACCTAGCCTTGTCCCTCCCCCCAAAAATATTCCTTTTTACATATAACTGGGAAATAATATATACAGGTAATTGGGTATAGAAATCCATCTTGCCCTACTAAAAAGTTGGGGGGTGGGGGAGGGAGGATATAAGAGAGAACAGATTGGGGGAAGGGATATTCAGTAGGCTAGTTATTTTGGGGTCAGGGCAGGGGAAAGATGTGGGAAAATGTGTAACTCAAAATATAGTGGAAATTAATGTTGAAAACTAAAAACAAATAGAGGGAAAATTATTATATTCTCGCTTGTACTAATTCATAGAACTTAACAGTCTAAAAGGAAGCATATTAATTTTTAAAGCAATATTTATCCATTTTAAAAAGTTTCATTAATGCCTGAGAACATAATAATTTCTCATTATCTAACCCCTTTCTACCCACTCAAATAATAATCCCCATTACAAAAAAACCCAAATCTAAAACCATCAGTTTTTGCAACTGCATCTGACAGTGTCCAAAATATTCCAAACCAGTAATTCTCCACTTCAGCAGACACATTCCATCATCTGTTCTCCAGAACCAAAATTTATTGGCACAATTAATCAGTTTGGCTGATTCCTAAGTGTTATTTACCTATTCTGTGCTATATTTCTTGATGCATCACTTCATGCAAGTTTATTTTTCTTTGAACCTCTAATTTTCATCACCTATTAGAGTATGGTAACACTTCATTAAATTTGTGTATCACAATTTCTTCACCACTGTCAAATTGCTGGGTACCTGTTACTTCAGATGTTAATGACTACATTACAACAAGAAGAGAATTTACATAACTGTTTAAGAAGAAAAACAATTTTACAAATATTATCTAATTTAAAGTTTACAATAGTCCTGAGAAGTCTTATTATTGTTCTCATTTTCCAGAGGAGAAAAATGAGGCAAATAGATGTTAATTGACTTACCCACGGTTACAGAGCTGTCTCTGTGATGGCATTTGAACTCAAGTCTTCCTGACCCCCAGAACAGCAATCAATCTATTGGGCCAACTCCAGTATATTTTGTTATGTATGAACCTTTCTTTCTTATTTTTATCTTTAGCTTTCTTGAAGTATATGATTAGTATGACATCTTTGTGTCAAAGGCTATGATGACTTTACAGACAAACTTTTTTTTTTTTGAGGGCTATTGGGGTTAAATAACTTGCCCAAGGTCACATGGCTAGGTTTTTGTTTGTGTGTGCGTTAAGTGTCTGAGGTCGGATCCGAACTCAGGTCCTTATGGGGGCCGACACTCTACTCATTGCGCGACCTAGCCGCCCCACAAACTTTTCTCATATCATTCTAAATAATTTTTTAGATCACATAGATTAATTCAGTGTCAAGGATGTGTAAATTTGCTAATATTTTTAAACAAATTCTTTATTAACTTTTGTTTTACATCATTCATTTCCACCAGATTTTGAGTTACAATCATTCCCCCCCCCCCCCGTTATTCCCCTATCCACCCTCCCAGAATAGCAGTCCCACAAGATATCACTTCCTCCAATCTGCCCTCTCCCATACCTTTTCCCATACCCCTTTCGACTTTTCCATTAGAGGAAGGTGAATCTTTGTGTCTCAATGCCTGCATATCTTATCTCCCAATTACAAGCAAAAGAGTATTAATAATAGTATATATATATATATATATATATATATATATATATATATATATATATATATATATATATATATATATATATATATATATATATATATATATATATATATATATATATATATGAAACATTTAATGTTAAGACCTCGAATTTCAGATCCATTTCCTTACTCCCTTTTCACCCATTCCCTCTTGGGAGATAAGTAATTCAGTATATATTGTACATGTCTAGCTATGCAAAACATTATCATAGTAGATATATTGTACAAGGCTGCTTATAATTCCCTCCCACTCATCCCACCCCCCACCTGGTCCATTCCCTACATGATCCTGTCCCTCTTCTATAGTGGGGACTTCCAACCTCCCCTCACACCAAGGATGCCCTCCCATCCATCATCCCTCCTCTCATTCCCCTTCCCCCTATTCTGCTGTAGGTTGAGATATCCCATTTAGTATGTATGTCATTCTCTCCCTGAACCAAATTCAATGAGAATGTGGTTTTGCCTTTTTTGCCTTCCTACTCTCCCCCATCCTTGCCACCACTTCCCCTTGCTTCTTCTACATGAGATAGTTTACTCTACCCTGTCTCTCCCCATCTCCTCTTGCCACTTTCCTCTCTCACCTCATGATTTCATCCCTTGAGTATTCTCCCTTCCCAACAAATTCAACCTATGCCCTCTATCCATATATAACTGTAACCATGTACACACACATTCACATATGTATTCATATGACCACACACCTTTCTTCCATTATTTTCATACTGAGAAAGATTTCATCAGTCACAGTTATTGCTTTTCCATACAGGAATGTAAATAGTTCAACTTTGATAAGTTCCTTTTGATTTCTTTTCCCTGATTACCTTCTCAGGCATCTCTTGCTTCTTGTGTCTGGATGTCAAATTTTCTATTCAACTCTGGTTTTTTCCTCAAGAATGCTTGAAAGTCCTCTATTCCACTAAATGACCATATTTTCCCCTGAAACAAAATACTCAGTTTTGCTGGGTAGGTGACCCTTGGGTTCATTCACAGCTCTTTTGCCCGCTGGGATATCATATTCCATGCCCTTCGTTCCCTCAGTGTAGAAGCTGCTAGTTCCTGGGCTATTCTGATTGTGTTTCCACAATATTGAAATTGTTTCTTCCTGGCTGCTTGGAGTATTTTCTCCTTGGTCTGGGGATTCTGGAACTGGCTATAATATTCCTGGGATTTTTCTTTTTGGGATCTTTTTCTGGAGGTGATCAGTGGATTCTTTCAACCTCTATTTTGCCCTCTGGATCTAAAACATCAGAGCAATTTTCCTTGAGAATTTCTTGAAGGGTGATTTCTAGGTTCTTTCTTTGATCATGGCTTTCAGGTAGTCCAATAATTTTTAAATTGTCTCTCCTGGATCTATTCTCCAGGTCAGTGGTTTTTCCCCTTGACATATTTCACATTGCCTTCTAATCTTTCATTTGTTTGGATCTGCTTAACAGCATCTTGATTTCTCATAAAGTCATTAGCTTCCATTTGCTCCAACCTAACTCTGAAGGAATGTATCTCCTCAGTGAACTTTTGAGATTCTTTTTCCATCTGGCAAATTTGACTTTTTAAGGCATTCTTCTCCTCATTGCCCTTTTGGGCCTCCTTTGCCATTTGAGTTAGTCTATTTTTTAAGGTGTTGTTTTCCTCAGTCAGGCTGTTGACCCTCATTTCATACTTTTCCTGCATCCTTCTCATTTCTCTTTCCAATTTTTCCTCCACTTCTCTTAATTGATTTTTAAAGTCCTTCTTAAGGTCCTCTATGGCCTGCAACCCACTCATGTTTTCCCCTGGGGCTTTTGGAGCAGGACTTCTGACCTCACAGTCCTTTTCCCGCTCTATGCCCCCAAAGTAGGAGTCTAGGGTTGCATTTTTCTGTTTCCTTTGCCGTGGCATGTTGCCACTTATTTCCTAGACTTTTGGGCTTGTTGCCACACTATGGCTTTGCTGACAGATAGGGGAATTTTCATCCCGAACATGTGGGAGGGCAACTTCCGTTTCTGGCAAGCTGTAAACCCACCCAAGACTTCCACCCCAGATCACAATCCAGATCCAGGGAAGTTAAAGCAAGAGCAATTACCCCCCAAGACTTATCACTGGATCTCCCTACAGTTTGCAGGCCAGGAGCTGGAGCTGCCTCTGAAAACTACAAAATGGCGTGTCTCCTCATTGGCTCCTAGCCCCCAGGGGAGGAAGCCGATGCATTCCCCAAATGCTTGTCCCAACTTCCATAGGCCACTAACCTCTTACTTTGTCCTAGGCATGTCTATGTTCATAATTCTGGAGTCGCCACAGCTGCTGGTGTTCTGGGGTCTCTCCAGCTGGCTGCTGGCCCTGCCACCCTGAGACTAAAACCTTGGCGCACGGTGACCTGGGCTCCACACTCTGCGCTCTGCATGCTGCCGCCTCCCAGAGCACTGTGCTGGTCCTTCCTGCAGGGCTGCTGGGCTTTCCTCAGTTGGAGGTTAGCTTCTCTGTGTTGTTCTGTGGGTGCTGGGGCTCTAGAAGTAGTTCAGAGTCCCCTTTTACGTAGTTTGGAGGGAATCTGGGGGCAGAGTGGCTTGGATGAGCTGTTTCTACTCCTCCATCTTGGCTCCACCCACGTACATTTGCTAATATTAATTAGCCATTATCAAATATCAAATATTAAGTAAATGTGATTTTTGTCAAATGCTTTATAAACTCTTGAAACACTATATACATACCACTGCATTTATTTTGGTACTGATTATTTGAATCTTTTGTAATCTTTAATGTATTACTAAGTGGATATGAAATCCCCAAATTATTTGTGTTCATTTCTTTTGTAATTAGTGGTTTGCTTTGTTTTAAACTAAGCTGTAGGCAGCAAGTCAGTGCCTTGGATAGGGTGCAGACCTTAGAGTCATGAAGATATGAGTAAAAATCCTCCCTCAGACACTTATTAGCTGTGTGAACCTGCATCACACAGTTTTCTTGTGCCTCAGTTGCCTCTTTCTTTTTGTTTCATTTTCCTTCCTTCCTTCCTTCCTTCCTTCCTTCCTTCCTTCCTTCCTTCCTTCCTTCCTTCTTCCCTCCCTCTCTTTCTCTTTCTTTCTTTCTTTTGTCTTTTGTTCAAGTATTTTTGAACAAAATGACTAATATGGAACATGGTTGGACATGTATAACCTATATCATATTTCTTACCATCTCAAGGATGGGGGATGAGAGGGAGGGATAGAGTAAAAATGGAACTCAAAACTAAAACAAATGTTAAAATTGTTTTAAAATATGATTGGGGAAATTAAAATATTCTTTAAAAAGAGGAAGCAAAAAGAGGGGAGCAGAGAGTGGGAAGGATCAAGAGTATAGTGAAGGCAAATTCAGTTAAATAGGGCTAAGTGTGAGAGATGCACATATCTTAAACAGTGCTACAAGTTTACTCTTTTAGCTGTATCCATCAAAATTCTTAAGGAGGGTTACTGATAGGATTCCATAGTCAGTGGTAACAAGAGTCAAGAGGTTGTATATTTAAGGGGGTCTTAAATCCTAGGGAGCACATTCACTTGATAATCCCTGATAGTAGTGTTGGCAGCAGTGAGAGTTATGCCTCTTCTCTCCTCATACCTGACAATGCCCAATACCTGTACCACAGGTAGAAAGGGGACTGGAGATAATGTTTTCTCAGATTGCAATATGAGGTTTCACTTAACCCTGGTGGAGATATTGGCCAGTGACAATGGGTTTGTTGTCCGAGGTGACTCCTCACTCTTTAGAATTGTCAATTCCATTTACTTTACACCTTGGAGATGAAGGAGAGCTCAAGGTGAGCTTCCCATTGAAGGTGAAATGATGAAAAGTTTTTTGTAAATAAAAAGAGAATTGCCCCCATGGCCTTCCTGGAAGTATTAAAAATAGTTTTGTAATAGAACTTCATTTAACATGGATTTGTTGTATGTATATCTATCAGTGTTTTTTTTTTCTTTTTGGAGGGCAATTGGGATTAAGTGACTTGCCCAAGGTCGCTAGTTTTTTGTTTTTTTTGTTTTTTTTGGGTGTTTTTTTTTTTTTTTTTACTGGATAGAGATGGAATTTCTAGTTTTTGTTTTGGGTCTGAGGCTGGATTTGAACTCAGGTCCTCCTGACTCCAGGGCCAGTGCTCTATTCACTTGGCCACCTAGCCACACCATATCAGTGGGTTTTTTTTTTTTGTTGTTGTTGCTTTGTTTTGTTTTTGGAGGGCAGTTGGGGTTAAGTAACTTGCCCAAGGTTACATGGCTAGGTTTTTGTTTGTGTGTGTTAAGTGTCTGAGGCCGGATCTGAACTCAGGTCCTTCTGACTCCAGGGTCAGTGCTCTACTCACTGCACCACCTAACCGCCCCTAGTGTGTTTTAAAACATAAATTCTTGTATCATATTTCATGTACACACTCTACCGCTAAGGATTTAAATTTGGTGAATTTGTGGACTTCTTGATGCAACATTATGTGCATTAAAGGGTAATAGGGAAAGAAGGTAACTTGTTTTTATATTATGCAGAAAATTTACTCTTCAAATTAAAACAATACAGATCATTACTTGTCAAGGAATCTCTGTTACTTTCCTATCTGAGGGAGCTCAGGAAAAATAACCTAGAATATTTATCTATGGATAATATTTAATGTTACCTTAAAGACATAAAAGTCACCAAAAACTACAATTTCCTATAAATATAATTCTGATTCTTTAATTCATTTTTAATTGTTTTATGCACTCATTTGTGAAATAGCAGCAATTCAAATTGGCAGTTAAGTGGGATTGTAATCCCAACTGGTAAAATTATTGTTTTCTCTCCCATTTATCTCAAAGTTTTTGTGGCCTCATGAAGTCAAAAGATTTGAAATTCAGGAGCACGGATACTTGAGAATGAGATATGTCAGTGGAACAGAAAATGATAGGGCTAAAAATATTTAAGTAGGGAATCTGTTGCTGCCAAAAAAATGCTCAGAGTTCTTTTTTTTATCCTATTTTATTGATGTTTAGAAAAAGACTCAGGAAATGATTCTATTTACTGCTATCTCTTCTTCAGTGTATTGCACTTGTAAGGGGAATCTATACCCAGTGTAGATAAGGGATCATAACAAAACAAAACTCCAAATGGCAAGATGTCTTTTTGCTATAATTTTCCAGAGATAAGGAAAGCAAGATAACAGTCTTAATTTCCAATCAAAGTTGTCCTGATTTATGTCAAGTTCAGATATTTCTCCAGCAAACATAATTATCAGATTGGGAGAAGGGAAGAGAATAATGTAAAGAATATTAAAATGCTTAATTATAGTTCACTGGGTTAAATGCTCATTTATTCACAGAAAGGGGGTTTTCATCACTTATGTTCCTACTCTTTATTCTCTCCTCTGACTAAAAAAGCAGCTAAAGTTAACCTCAGTTCAGTGTTATTAATGAAATCATATCTGAGTGTCCACTGTATGCCTAATGCACTCTCTCAAAGAAGTTAAGAACCATTTTCATGTCTCATTTCATTAGTAAATGAAATGAAAAATTAATTTAGAAACAAAATTACATAAAAAGCAAGATTCATATTTTTCTTCTTTTATGAGTCAATATTAAAAAAATAATTAAACTACCAGTGAGACCTAACTTTCATTGTGGTATTTTAATGTTAACCAATGTCTTTGCTTCAATGACAGGTAGAACCAAGAGCAATTTAAATTTTTCTGACATTGTTATAATCTGTCAGCATTGAAGAATATAATTACGAAGTTGTTATTGAGGGCCATGTTATAATTCTCTTTCTAGCCATCTGCAAATGTCTGGAAAGTGTGTGTGTGTGTGTGTGTGTGTGTGTGTGTGTGTGTGTGTGTGTGTGTGTGTGTGTGTGTTCAAAGAGGTCTAGCACTTCTGTTGTGAGCACTTGCTGAGCCCTTTGCAGGGATACTCACCCCTCTTTAGTGTAAACCATTCACTGAATTTTCACTTGTGGTTTCAAGAAGCTAGAGTAAGCAGAGCAATCACCCCCTAGTAAAACTATCTTGACAGACAAGCTAAACTAAGTTAAGGGTAGCTGAAAGACCTTAAACCCATCATTTAGTTAAAGGGATGTCTACCCCAAGCAGGTGAAGACTTCCCCCAGTGGAATGCGTAGATGAGAACAATTTGTTCCAATGACCATGAAGGGTGCTAAAGGAACTGCTGAAGAACGCATAGAGGTCAGTCAGGCAATGAAGATGCCAAAGTCATCTGATACATCCCAGACCGTCATTAGTTGTCCTGAATTTTGTCTTACCACTGGACTTTGATGACTCTGAAAGAGAGAAAGATTGATGACTGTGTAATTCTGACTCACTTAAATGCAATCCATGTGCAAGCCAAGACTACAACATGATGGCATTTGGTCCTCTTAGAAATGAAGGAAAGCAAAAAATTAATTATGTTTATATGTATATGTAAGTGTATATGTATGTATGTGTACACATATATATGTATGTATATACATATGTATCTGTATAGATGTCTGTATATATTTTAGGAGAAAAGGCACTAATAGCTGGGGGATTAATTAAAGCATCATGTAGAAAGTGATACTTGGTCTGATTCTTAGTGAAATAATAGATCTAAAAAGTAGATATGAGAAGGAAGTGCATTCCAGGCATGGGGTAAAGACAATTCAGAATCATGGTGGTGGAAGATGAATTCTAAATACTAAACTGAAGATTTATATTTGATTCTAGAGACAATAGGAAAGAAGTGTAGCTTGTTGCATAGGAGATTGATTTAGTCACACTTTCACTTATCAAAAATCACTTGGTAGCCTTGTGCAGGACCGATTGGAGTCCAGAGAGACTGGTGGCTATGTGAGTAATGAGAAATGGTCAAATTTAAGAGTTGTGGAAATAGAAATGAAGAGATTTGGAAACTGATTGAATTATGTGGGGAGGAGAGTGATTGAGAAATTGAGCTGCATGTTGAAGTTATTAATGTAGAAGACTGAAAAGATGGTGGACCAAATGGCAAAGATAGAAATGTTAAGAAAAAAAAGGTAGATTTCAAGTAAAGTTAATGGGTTCCCTTTTAGATATATGGTGAAAGTGTTCTCCAAAGTTATGCATTCAAAAATCCATTGGAATACATAAGAAGGCAGACTTTGGGGCAGCGCCACTTTGGTGGCACAGTGAGTAGAGTGCTGGCCCTGGAGTCAGAAGGACCTGAGTTCAGATCTGGCCTCAGACACTTAATGCACACACAAACAAAAACCTAGCCCTGTGACCTTGGGCAAGTTATTTAACTGCAATTGCCCTCCAAAAAACAAACAAAAAAAAGAAGACAGACTTTATTTTTGTCTAACAATGTACTCTGAGAAAGGTGATTAGTAAAAGAATACAAGTAAAACATTACTTTCTCTCTGTGAATATGTATATGTATATTTATACATCTATATGTATATATTGACATATTTACCCATATTTATACATATATTTATACACATATGTATATGTATGCATGTGTGTACATACACACATATATATTTACTAGCCATAAATATCATTATGGATGCAATTATATTTATAAAACCTTTCTTAAATAATATACAGGAAAAGAAAATATTTTGATTAGGTAGAAATAAAGTAGATGCTGGGACCTTTCCTTATTTCATTATCTCATTGTCCCTTTAGAAAATACAGTTGGCATGTGTGCAATAATAATTGTGACCTTGAAGAAACAAAGTTTACCTTAGGAAGGGCAGTAGAGTTACATCTAGAAGGGACTTTAGATGCTAGTTAGCTCAACCTTCTCACTCTACAGAAGAAGAAACTAAAGATTGGAGTATTGAAGTGACATATTGTAATAGTAATGGAATTTGAAGATTACCTTATATTGGCAAGTAAACAGGAACTTAGCACTTAGTTTAAGTTAATTATCTCAAGCCTGTTAAGAAACAGAAAGTATGAACCCCTCTTGCTGACATAAAAAGGAGGGGGAGAGCAGGAGGAACTAATACAATATATAAGGTATTAGGTAAAGCTGGGGAGTCAGAACTTCTTGGAGCAAACCATATGGAGGCTGACAAGGAGAGGCCCAGGCTGGAGAAAGTGATTATGATTTTGAAAATAGAGCTTATGATGGTGGAGCTTCTTCTAAGAGCCAGCTGAAACTTCTGCTGAGAGCTTCTGAGAACCAGCTGGAGCTGCCTAAGACTTACAAGGGACAGCTGGAGCTGCCAGAGGAAGCATGACTGTCATGTCAGTACTTTATTTGTCTGGTTTGGGTCTATGTTAATTTCACAGGCAAAAAGTGAATTGAGGAGGATGACGGCAAGAAAGATGAGTGTTATTATGGCTTTGTTAAGTGTTGTCTTCCCGGGAGCAGAAAGTGTGAAGGACTTGAGGTGTATTATACACAGTGAGCTTCAATATGAAACAGAAACTGCATAAAGAGTGGGATAAGGAACTGGAAGCTGTCTGCCTTTGAACTCAGGTGGCAGTTGGTTAGATTTGGGCGAGAGCTGGGACCATGGAAGAGGAAACATGGAAGCTGAGAGCCTGCCTTGAGTCAAGATAAAAAGACCTCCCCTTGGATATTTAATGCTGACTGATGAGATTATAACTTTTTTTTAGGGCAATTGGGGTTAAGTAACTTGCCCAAGATCACACGGCTAGGTTTTGTGTGTGTGTGTGTGTGTGTGTGTGTGTGTGTGTGTGTGTGTGTGTGTGTTAAGTGTTGGAGGTCGAATCCGAACTTAGGTCCTTCTGACTCCAGGGCCAACACTCTACTCACTGTGCCACCTAGCCGCCCCAGATTATAACGTTTTAATCACCAAATAAATAAATCAAAACTAGCTAGCTATTGGGGAAATATTTTATATAGGGAATGTTGATCTTGGGGTTAGGGGTTCCCCTAGAATGTCATCATGGTGGAGAATGAAGGGAAAACCAGATAGAATAATTTTAACTAATCTTCCTTCTAACTAGGTGTTTTAGATTATGCAGGCTTTCTTCAAAAAATGTCAAAGCAAGATAAGGTGAATACTAAGCAATATCAAGGAGTAAAGCTAACTACATTACAATATATAGAATACAAATCATTTTAATAAGCATGGAGTTATCACAGCATCTGATGTATTCTTAGACCATCAACTCATTAGAGCTAATATCAGAATTTGCAATAAACAATAAAAAAAGAAAAAATGACAAATATATTGCATGCAACTAAGAAGATGTAATCCTGAATTATTTAAACAATCTATTGAAAATCAAAATCGTAAATGAAAACATAAGTGATGTTGATGCCAACTATAAAATTTTAATTTATAAGCTTAATCATTGTACATATATCACTACAACAAGGAGACCAAAAGCATGCCCTGAAAGTATCCTAATCAACTATATTTGACTTACTCATCAAATAGAGAGAGATGACTAGCAAAGGGACCACTAGTTTAGACTATCAATATAAAAATAAATTCTTATAAAGAAGGATAATTGACAATTATGCAAGGAATTATCTCATAAATCAGAAAGAATGAATGGAGTAAAAAAAAAATCCAAAGAAAGCTTCACAAGATGTACAACTAAGCAAAGCCATAACATAGACATGCAAGGATGAAAATAAAAGAAGTTTGTACAACTAGAAAAAGAGAAAGATTTGCTAAATGAATGAATAAATACATAAATGCAACAAAGATGTTTCTCAGCAAGGATTATTGAAACCATTGAAACCTAATATCATGGTACATAAAATTCTTCCAGAGGAAACAAAAAAGGAACTGGGGGGGAAGGATAGGTGGCACAGTGAGTAAAAGTGCCAGCCCCGCAGTCGGGAGGACCTAGGATCTGTTCTGGCCTCAGAAAATTAGCACCCATACATAAAAATAACTAGCTCTGTAACCTTGAGCAAGTAACTTAACCCCAAATGCTTTTAAAAAAAGGGACTGGGGAAGCCAGATGGTGCAGTGGGTAGAGTGCTAAGCCTGAAGACAGGGAGACTCCTTCATGAGTTCAAATCTGGCTTCAGACATTTACTAGCTGTATGATCCTGAGGAAGTTTCTTTCTTTTTTTTTTTTAAACAAATACTTTATTAACTTCTGTTTTACATCATTCATTTCTGCCAGATTTTGAGTTACAATCATTTTCCCCCCATTATTCCCCTACCCACCCTCCCAGAATAGCAGTCCCACAAGATACCGCTTCCTCCAATCTGCTCTCTCCCATACCCCCATCGACTTTTCCATTAGAGGAAGATGAATCTTTGTGTCCCAATGCCTGCACATCTTATCTCCCAATTATAGGCAAAAGAGTATTAATAATAGTATTTATATATATATTTGAAACATTTGATGTTACGACCTTGAATTTCAGATCCACTTCCTTCCTCCCTTGTCACCCATTCCCTCTTGGGATATAAGTAACTCAGTATATGTTGTACATGCTGAGGAAGTTTCTTAACATTGTTTGCTTCTGTTTCCTCAACTATAAAATGAATTGGAGAATTATATGTCAAACAACTCCAGTGTCTTTGCCAAGAAAACCCAAAATTGGGTCTTGAGGAGTTAGATATAACTGAAACAACAGAATAACAGTAACAAAGTAACTAAATCAAAGAAAAAAAACAGATTGGATTAAGTGCATATAGAAAAGATCCTTGCTGGAGATGAAGGACCTGGAAGATTGATTTATAAGAAGTATAAAAGAGGGCATGTTACCAAAGGCAAGATATCTAAAATTTGCATTTTTCCAATCATAGGCACAAAAATTCACTGAAGAAAAAAAATGCCCCTAAAAAGAAGAATTGACCAAATGGAAAAGGTGGCACAAAGGCCAACTGAAAAAAATAATTCTTTAAAAATTAGAATTTTGGTAATGGAAGTTAAGGACTTTATAAGAAATCAAGAAGCAATAACATAAAATCAAAAGAATGAAAAAAAAATAGAAGACATTATGAAATACCTCATTGGAAAAAAATAGACCTGGAAAATAAATCCAGGAGAGATTATTTAAAAGTTACTAAACTATTTTAAAGTCATGACATATTCCAAGTAGTTATCACGAAAAACTGCCTTGATATTCTAGAAACAGAGGCAAAATAGAAATTGAAAGAATCCAACAATCACTTCCTGAAGAAGATCCCAAAATGAAAACTCTTAGGAATATTATAACCAAATTCTAGAGCTCCTAGGACAAGGAGAAAATATTGCAAACACATAGAAATAAATAATTCAACTACTGTGGAACCATAGTCAGTATAGCACAAACATTTAGCAGCTTTAAATAAAGGATGAGAGAGCTTGCAATATGGTATTCTGGGATTCGAAAACTAGGATTACAACCAAGAATCACCTACCTAGCAAAACAGTAAAATTGTTCAGCATAAAAATGTGTGGTCAATGAAATAGGGTGCTTTTAAGTATTCTTGATTAGAAGACCAGAACTGAATAGTAAATTTGTCTTTCAAATGCAAGACTTGAGAAGCATAAAAAATGTAAAAAGGAAAAGAAAATCATAAAGGACTTAATAAAGTTCAAGTTTTTACATTCCTGCATGGGAAGAGGGTACTTGTTACTCACAAGAACTTTCATTATTAGAACAGTTAGAAGGCATATACATACATCATTCATGCATCCATCCATACTTACATACTTACATATATACATATGTAGACGGAAGGCACAGATGTGAGCTGAATATGAAAAGATTATATCTAAAAATGAAATTAAGGGGTGAGGGAGGAATATACTGGGAGAAAGGGAAAGGGAAAAGTAGAATGGAATAAATTACCTCACATAAAAGCATCAAGAAAAAAGCTTTCATAGTGGAACTGAAGGGGGGGAGAGGTGAAGGGCAGTAAGCAAACCTTACTCTCATAAGAATTAGTTCAGGGAGGAAATAATATAGACTATAACTATATACTCAATTGGATATAGAAATCTATCATACCCTACAGGAAAGTAGGAACTAAAGGATATATAAATAGGGGAATGGTGAATGGAGGAAAGATTGGGGGATGGGGGAGTCAGAAGCAAAACAATTTTGAGGAGGAACAGAATGAAAGGGGGGAGAGAATAGGATAGATGGGGGAGAGGAAGGAGGGAAATATAGTTAGCAATGTTAACTATGAAAAAAATCAAAGCAAGATTATCTGATGAAGGTCTCATTTCTAAAAAATATAACTGTCAAATTTATAAAAAGCCATTACCCAAATGATAAATGATCAAAGGTTTGAATGTTTTTCAGATGAAGTCATCAAAGCTATCTATAGTCATGTGAAAAAATGTTGTAACACTCTATTAATTAGAGAAATGCAGATTAAAAATTGAGGTACTACCTCTTACCTATTAGATTGGCTAATAGGATAGAAAAGGAAAATGACATGTTGCAAGGAATGTGGACATATGAGACATCAGTGCACCATAAGCAGAATTGTTAACTGATTCAACCATTCTGTAGAACAATTTGAAACTATGCCCAAAGATCTATAAAGTCATGAACACTCTTTGACATAGCAATATCACTTCTAGGCTTGTATACCAAAAGAGATAAAACTGAAAAGAAAAGGGACCCATATAAAAAAACAAGCAATATTTATTGCAGCTTTTTTTCTGGTGGCAAAGAATTGGAAACTGAGGAAATGCCCATCAATTGGGGAGTGGCTGAATAAGTTCTAGTATGTGATTATGATGGAGTCCTATTGTGGTATAAGAAATCATGAGAAGGATGCTCTCAGAAAAACCTGCAATGACTTACATGAGCTGATGCAAAGCGAAATATACTGTGCACAAAATAGCAGCAAAATCATAAGATGATCAGCTGTGAATGACTTGGCTATTCTCAGCAATACAGCAAACCAAAACTCTAAAGAACTTATGATGAAAAAATACTATCCAACCCAGAATAATAACTGATGTTTTCTGAATAGAGATTGAAGCATACTTTTCTTTTTTTTACTTTGTATTTCTTGAGATTCTTTTTAATTTTTTGGTATAAGTTTTCTTTTACAACATGACTTATTTGGACATATTTTGCATGATTATGTGTGTATAACCTATAATAATTAATCACTTCCTTTCTCAGTCAGGGGAGTTGGGAAGGAGGAAGGGAGAGAATTTGGGATTCAAAATTTTTAAATGAATGTTAAAAATTGCTTTTATGTGCAACTGGGGAAAATAAAGTACTGTCTTTTACTTTTTCCTTTTTGGAGGGCAATTGGGGTTAAGTGACTTGCCCAAGCTCAAATGGCTTATTTTTGTGTTAAGTGTCTGAGCCTGGATTTGAACTCAGAACCTCCTGACTCCAATGCTAGTGCTCTATTCACTGCACTACCTAGCTGGCCCAAGATACTATCTTTTAAAAAAAAGAAAAAAGCCACTGAACTTATCCTTACCCTTGCTTGAATCAGAGGATTAGGTGTTGGGGTGTCAAGTAGCATCCCCATCATCTGAGTATAAAAGCAAAACAAATACAACAAAATAAGGCTGAAAAATTAGAACTCTAGCAGGGCCTTGTGGCATTGAATAGTAGACCTCAACGATATCATTAACACCAAGAAGCTATGATATACTGAATCAAATTCATGTTCCTGCTGAATATCATTGTTGAATAGCCTTTCCCTAACATGTTTTAGCAGTTCTGTTTTGAATGATCTTTACTGACTCAAAGCTTCAGTTTCAGCAAAATCTTCCTTTTTAAAGAAAAATAAATTAGCCAATATTGTTATATGACATTGAGACCTGGTACACTATTTCCTCTAGAGAAGTAAAGATAAGCATTACACAGAAGATTGTTGAGAGCCAAAATATTGGATTCAGATTGACTCCTGGCTGTTAGGTTCCTATGCAGATGTCCTGGATGACTGTGGCTTTGTGTTTGGCCTTGAATCCTGCTCTTGAGAGCATCCTTTGTAATGTGACTGCATAAGAAATGTATTAACTGACTTTTCCTAAAACTTTTTGGCACTGAGATAACAAAAGCCTTATTTCTATGCTACTTCCAGGATATGACAGATTAAGATAATGATAAGGATACATGAGTCTTTTTTGTCTCCTTGGTCTTTAAAAACCTTGTCCTAAGAATCAATACAAGTAGTTCATAGTTCTTCCATGAACTACCCACATGGTCTGGTCATTTCTTATATACATCTCCCACCATGCTTAGTGCTGGACACTGAGCAGCCCACTGCAGAAGATAAAGGCCTTGGAAGGTGTGAACAAGCTGCAATATATAAAAAATAATTATCTTTGAAGAAAAGGAATAAATGATTAATTATATAACTGTAAAACAGAAAGAGGACTAACCATGGTACTCCACTCCTATAATCACAATATCAGGAGAAATCCAGGAAGGCAGCAGTTGTGTTGAGTGGAATCCACTTGAAGACCTTTGGGGAAGATAGAGATTTCAGGATTTCTTGACTTGGTTGGATTGTAATGGTAATTTTAGGGGTTAGTTGTTTTAATTTGCATTTCTCCAATGAGAAAACAATGAGACAACAGATATGTTTGAGTCTGAGTGACTAGATGTTTAGAAATATGATTTCTACATTGATGAAGGTCAACAGATTCTTTCAGGCAATTCTAACGGTGACATCACAAGATAAAGTACCCATTCACCTAACCCATTTACACACACACACACACACACACACACACACACACACATATATATGAGAACAACATAGAACTTCTGAAAGAGCTACATAACTAGGGTTTTGGGGTAAAGCAGCAGAGGCACAACAAAGAGCAGTAAAGAATGACAAAAAGTCCAACCAGAATTATAGAAGAGCTCAAAAATATCTCAAAAATAATATGAGAGGTGGAGGATAAGTTGAAAAAGAAAAAGAAATGAGAGTGAGACAAGAAAACTATGAAAAGAGACTCAACAACTTCATAAAAGAGATAGAAAAAATTCTGAAGAAAATAACACTTTAAAAAACAGAACTCATCAAATGATGAGAGGCACAAACAATCACTGAAGAGAACTACTTAAAAAAGTAGAATTGGTTAAATGAAAAAAAAGAAGTATGAAATCTCAATAAAGAAAATAATTCCATAAAAACTAGAACTTGGAAAGTGAAAGCGTGAAAGAATATCCATAAGACAACCAATGAAACAAACTCAAAAGAATGAAAAGAAAAATAGAAGAAAATGTGAAATATCTCTTCTGACATGGAAAGTAGATTAAAGAGAGATAATTTAAAATTATTAAGTTAACTGAAAGCCATGATAAAAAAAATCACATCCTAGATACCATATTTCAAGCAGTTATTAAAGAAAACTGCCTTGATATTTTAAATTCAGAGAGTAAGACAGAAATGGAAAAATTAATATATAACCTCTTAACTGAAAATTCCCAGGAATATTATAGTCAAATTCCAAAGTTTTCAGGTCAAGAAGAAAATATTGCAAGCACTGGGGGGAAAAATCAAATATTGTAGAGCCACAGCCAGGATCTCACAGGTTTTAGTAGATTCCAGGAGCAAAAGGCTTGGAATATGATATTCTAGAAGGCAAAAGAGCTAGGATTGCAAACAAAACAAAACAAAACAAATAAACAAACAAAAAAAGCAAAACAAAACAAAACAAAAACAGAAACACCTGCCCATAAGAACTAGGTAAGTTTTACTTTGTGTTAATACCTACTTTGTATGCTATTGCAGAGCATACCAAGAATCTTTACTGAGATTTTGTCAACAGGAGAAATTCATTCATATCTGAGGAAACTGATTATAAATGTCATCTTCCCATCTCGAAATGATGAATTAATCTCTAATTGAAGATATTCAGTAAGAGATATGCCTCCCTCCTTCCACTTCTTCCCCAAGAACAGAGTATTCCTTTTTGGACAGATCCAATCATTCATATATTCTTTATTTATAATTGATGTGTTCTTCCTTAAATATTCTATCATCCCTAGATCTATCCTTCAAGGCAATGTGACATTTTCTTTATAAAAAAAGTTACTAATATTATTAAGCATTTCCTAATTACATGTAAAAATTAGCAATCATTTTAAAAAACAAGTTCCAAATTCATTTCCTCTCTCTTGCACCTCCCCCTTCCTTAAAAAGCCTAGCAATTGGGGCAGCTAGGTGGTGTAGTGAGTAGAGCGTCGGCCCTGGAGTCAGAAGGACCTGAGTTCGGATCTGGCCTCAGACACTTAATGCACACACAAACAAAAACCTAGCTGTGTGACCTTGGGCAAGTTACTTAACCCGAATTGCCCTCAAAAAAGAAAAAAAAAGCCTAGCAATTTGGTTTCTATTATACATGTGATGTCATATAAATTATACTTCCATATTAGCCATGTTGCAAAGAAAACATAAACACACATAAAACCAAGAAAAATAAAGGCAAATTTCCAAGTCAGTTCTTTTCTTTTGAGGAAAGTTTGAAAGTCCTCTGTTTCAGTAAATATCCCTCCAAAGAAGAAGGTTAAGACAAAAGCTAATTTTAGGGAATTAAAAAATGTAAATATCATTTAAGAGAGTTATGAAGGGTCTGCTATGGCTTATTCCAAGACAGCCTACTATGTCAAAGATTAAGCCAATAACCATATAATTTTTAGCTGCTACCCACAGCCCTAGCTACCTGAAGAGACAAGATAAAAAGGAGAAGATATCTGAGTTTTGACAAAACTTATATATGTTTTTTGTTACAAGTAGATTAGATCTTTTAAATGTTAGAAATGTAAATCTCAAAAGCACAAGATATTTTCCTTTGACAGTGGTTACAATTTTAGCTTTTGAGGGCATTTTCATTATTTATTCATTTCAAATTTTCTTTTTCTAATTCTAGTCAAGGTGAACCTGTTTCAAAATATACAATTAGAAAATTAAAAAAGAAAAGGTCCTATTAAGGAATATATCTTACTGATTTTGTCTTTCAATTATATCAGTTATACTATGCAATATTTCTATGTGGTAAGACTGAATTAATCAAATCAATTTATCCCTGTTGCCAGGGAGGAGAGATAGGTCCTTCAGATCATTATCTGTGACCATTATGCTAAACTATACAAATTCCTACTTTAGGGTGAAAACACTTTATAAAATCATGTAGTCTAGTTCTCTCACTTTGGAGATGATCAAAATGCATCTTAGAGAGGTAGAGTGAATTATCCAAGGTTTCACATTTATAAACCAACAATTTAAGCATTGGTCTTCTAACTGGAAATCTAGTGCTTTTCCAAATCCAGTGTTCTTTCTATTAGGCCACTTGTACTCATAGGTTTCTACCAACATATGTTCACTATGATTATACAAATATATTTATACACATCCACATTCACAAACTTGCAAGAACATGTAAGGGAATAGTAACATATGCATATGTGTGTATATATGCACATACACACATAAGGTTATTATTGTTGCTTGGTCATTTTTCAGTCTTGTCTGACTCTTTGTAACACTGCTGAGCTTTTCTTGACAAAGACCTTGGAGTAGTTTGCCATTTCCTTCTCCAGTTCTTTTTACAACTGAGGAGCTGAGACAAAGAGGGTTAAGTGATTTGTCCAGGGTCACAAAGCTGGTAAGTGTCTGAGGCCTGATTTAAATTCATGAAGATGAGCCTTCCTGACTCCAGCCCTAGGGTTCTATCCACTGTGCCACTAGAAGATTGATTATACACACATACACAAAACACACACACACACACACACACACACACTTATTAATTAATTAATTTATTTGTGTATATATATATGTACACACATACACATTTATATGTGTGTATATATATATATATATACAGAGTGGGTAATATTTGTGTGACTGACTCTGCCTTTTCTAATCCATCATATGGATACAATCATTTCACTGTCCTACTCAGGAATCTTTTTCTGTTTCAGACTAATTCTTTCTCTTACTCCTCTCCATATAATTGGTACTCTGGCTAGACTTGTCTACTTGATGTGTTTCCCATTCACATTCTGAACTCACTACTTTGCATAGACAGCTTCTTAGACAGAAATCCCTCCCTTTTCCCTTCTCTGTGGTGGAATCTTTTCGAGGTTCAATATCAACACCCCCTTTTTTTTTTGCTTTTTGTAGGGCAATTGGGGTTAACTGGCCCAAGGTCATATGGCTAGTTTTGTTGTGTCTGTTAAGTGTCTGAGGCTAGATCCAAACTCAGGTCCTTCTGACTCCAGGGCCAGCACTCTACTCACTGCGCCACCTAGTCGCCCCAACACCACTTCTTCTAAGAGGCTTTTCCTGATTCTCCCTTCTGTTGGTGCCTTCCCACAAAATCTCCAAATCATTATATGAATTTCTTACCTTTATTTATTTGAAAGCATGCCGTTTCCCCTCATGGGTTTATAAGCTCCTTGGATATAGGAGCTATGACATTTATATTTGCATCCCCATTTTCTAGCATGGTTTGTGGCTAAATACCTTTTGATTGATTGATCACTCTGGAACCTTCATGAAATTAATTCTGTCAATATATTCATTTGCCTTTCCAAGGAAGGCCTGTGAGATGTTCATTTGCTGGTCTTTGGAGGAAAATCTTGTATTTAAAGAATTAACGACTAATTAGGTCTAAAATCTGTGTTGGATGATTCTCAGCATGCTCTACTCCCATTTCTGAGACCTTATCATTGCAAATACACAAGCTAAGAAGGTCACACTGACTTGAGGACTGTGTTGTATTTTCCTTTACTTCATTAATTGGCTAGTCCAAAGAATTTCCTGGAAGAATATCTGTAACTAAAAGATGATTTCTAAGTCAGGGATGGATGAGGTTGGAATAGTAGGAAGTACTGTATAATCTCCCAAATGCAATCCAGTCTGCTCTTTGTATTTAATTATTTTAGCTTGAAATACTATCTATCTGTAGAGTGGCCTTGTTGAAGTTCCATGCACTAATGTATCCAATTGCATTTATGTCATAATTTTAAAAAAGACATTATCAATCATTTAGGTCTTTCCCCCCAACCATTTAGTTTCTTCTATGAATTGTTGAGCAAATATCTTTTAAGACATTCTGGATCTCTTGAGAACTGAATATTCTGGGGCTTATGAAATTAGCTCAATTTCATTGATAAGTAGAAATATCCAGAGTATCCCATCATTTCTAAGGCTCACAGAACAGTATTCACGATAGTGAATAACACCTTTGGTAACTGCATGTCTCCATGCTTTGTACATCACCTGAAACTGATGTTAAGGTGTTGAACATTCATGTCTGTGGTTGTATCAGTTTAAAAAAAAAACCTAGCATGATTGTGAACATGGAAGAAAAGTTTATTTTAAGGCTGAGTTTTTCTCCTACTGAGAAAAATCTGTTTGAAAATGAAAATAAACATGCTAGGAAGCAGCATGTTATATAGCTGATAATAAAAAACAAACAAAAATTAGACTATGTTATATATGCACTCTATGCATTTATACTTCATATATATGGATTTATATAAATAAAAGTTCTTACAAAATCATTCAACTTTTCCCAAACTCATTTGATTTAGAGTTCCTCTAAAATATGGAAGACCATCATATATAAATGAACTGACACTCAACAATGCCTTTCAGCCTCTCCCACCTTCAATCAGGTTTTTGCCTCTGGGTTTTTTTTCCAGTTTTCTCAGAGTAGCATCTATCTCTTCATAAGCCTGAAGACCTGTCTTTCTCATTTAACTGTATTATCCATTTCACATGCACAAAACACACAGAGACACATACATCTTTTCCATCACTATCTGTAATGAAAATGTCCATAACTAAGAATAGTACTTTACACCTTCATCAATTATATACCCAGTATGTGTGTGGATAACTCTTATGAAGTCTCTCTCTCTCTGTCTCTGTCTGTCTCTGTCTCTCTGTCTGTCTCTGTTTCTCTGTCTCTCTCTGTCTTTCAAGATAGACAGACAGATAGATAGATAGATAGATAGATAGATAGATATGATTTGGTAACTATAACATTTCTGATTTAAGGTATCTTAAAATTAATATCTTAGTGCTTTCAAGGTTATATCATCATCTTTTCTAGAGGAAAAAAAGTCTCTTATGCTTTAGGTAAGCTGCTTTTCCTATTTTTGTTTTCATTAGTGACATTTCCACTATTTTTGTAATGAAAACTAAAACTTTAAAGTCCAAGTCTAGTACTTTCACTATCATCAATGATAGGAGTAATCTCTTGTAGAACTGGCACCTCTGTTTGAATTTTCTTGTTTTTTAACTTTTTTTTTCTTTGCTTTTTGGAGGGGGGAATGCAGGGCAATTGTGTTTAAGTGACTTGCCCAAGGTCACATGGCTAGTAAGTGTTAGGTATCTGAGACCAGATTTGAACTCAGCTCCTACTGACTCCAGGGCCAGAGCTCTATTCACTATACAACTTAGCCACCACTTTAAATATTATTTCTTTTTTTTTTTTTTTGCAGGGGGAAAGACAGGACAATTAGGATTAAGTGACTCATCCAAGGTCACACAGCTAGTAAGTGTTAAGTGTCTGAGGTCTTCCTGACTCCAGGGCTAGTGTGTTATTCACTAGCTGCCCCACTTTTTCAATGCCATATTTTCCTCTTTTATAACTATTACCCCTATCAAAATATGCCTGGTGTCCGTCATTCATATTACAATAAGGGTATAACAGTAGAAAAGACATGGACTTTGGAATAAAAAACATTACTACTTAATGCACAAGAAGTATATATATATATATATATATATATATATATATATATATATATACATATATATATATATATATATATATATATTTACTTTTATCTTATTTCAAATTCTCTTTCTTTCCATTAGGAAAGAATTACAATATATATAATAAATATGAAGTCATGAAAATGATATTTCCATCTTAACTATGTAGAAGAAAATGAAAAAAGCATCTTCATACTGCACACAGAGTTCATTTGTTCTCTCTCTGGATTTGGACAGCAAAAAGCACAATTTTGATTTTTACTAAATGTGGAGTCATACACATTACTTAATATTTTGGTGCCTTAGTGCCCTCATCTCCAAAATGGGGAAAGTAATTCTTGAGTCACTGAACTCAAAAGACTGGTGTAAAAAAGCATTTTCAGAACCTTAGCATTCCAAGTATGTCTAAGTTATCATTATCTTAATTATGATGTTGAAAAGAATCTTTCATTTATGTAGTCTTATTGAAATGGAAAACCTTAAAATTCCTAATAATTTATGATGTAAAAAATCTTTTCAGAAAGATATTGGTGGTTTCATTTGTAGTGGGGAATATTTTATTTCATTAGTGCTATTAGAGTAGTTATGTGAATTAACATAGCATGAAAGATCAAATCTCATTTTTAGAGGGATAAGTATTTCTTAAAAGAAAATTTGCCTTAATGGTTGAAGGGATAAACAAAATCTGCAAATCATCTGAAAACCTCACCTTAGCCAATACTTTCGATCATTAATCCCACCAATTCTTATGGCAGTTACCGTGTCATAAAGAATTTGTCAGTATTTACTAGCTCCTGAGAGCCAATTGTTAAATTTTCAAAGTGAGCATATATAACTTAGAAATTGACAAATGTTACAAATCAGGGCTTGCTTTATTTTTTATTGTCTAGATTTAAGAATTTGATGAAGAAAATATTAATAATGAAAATTAAAATGGTTTCAGAGAGCCCATTTTTGAACATTTAAGAGAGCATTTTCAGAGCACATTGTTAATGTTTACTAGTAGACCACTCAATATAAGATATATCAATATATGCATATTTCAAGATCAATGAATTAATTCATGTGGGAATTTCCATCCAGCACTGCAACTAACAACTTTCTCTATCTTTGTTGATAAATCTTACAAAGCCATCTGCTGATCAGAAATATTAAGTAATTTGCCTTTGGTCATAGAAGAAGAAAATTTCAGAGACATGATTTGAATTCAAGTCTTCTTAATTCCAAGTTCAGCACTCTATTTACTACATCAATCTTTTTCTCTGTCATATACAAGATAAAGAACTCATTTCACTTTCTTTCTGGCTCCTGGTCACCTTTAATTGATGGTAAGACGGTGTCCAAAATTATAAATTCTAAAAGGAAAAAGATGAAAACAATTGATTTGGTTACTCATTCCTAAGAAAATAGAGACATGAGGTTAGGAAGCTGACTCTATCCACAAATAATACAACGTAAGGGAAGGGAGCTAATATTAATAACCATAGGATGCTAGAAATTACAAAGTCCACTCAATTATACCATCTTATTTAAGACTGATGATTCTGTGTGAGAATTCAATTTTCAGAATTCAATCCACATCTTTCAGACATGGAAACAGAGATACAATGCTAAATAATTTAATTCATAGATATTAAATACCGAAGTCAGAATTTTCCCATTCCAGGAGATTCACATACTTGTCCACTCCCACCCTCATAAATCCCTTAAGAATCTATTCAGTAAAATGGGGCTTTTCTCTGCTTCTTCTAATGGGGGCTACAGGGGATGAGCCATTTTTTAAAAAAAATTCTCATTCTCTTTATATGACAAGCCCATTTATTTTATTAGCCAAATATACCCTCAATGTTGTCTTTTACAACAGAGTTTCATAAACTGTGGTCCAAGGGCCAAATCTGTTCAGGGTCTCTTTTTTGTATAGCTGGTGAGCTAAGAATGTTTAATTTTTTCTTATATGCAATAAAATTTTGTTTTTTAACTACCTTTTGCACAATTAAGTGTAACACAAATGATTTATGGAGGTAGAACTTACTTCTGGTTGAGACTAAAAGGTTTCCTTGAACTGACTTTAAAGGATGGGAAGGATGTCAATCTAACCTAAGTGCTCTCTCCTCTCCCCTCCCCTTCCCTCCCCTCCCCAACCGTCCCCTCCCCTTTCAACTCCTCTTCTTCCCTCCTTGCCCCTGTCATCCTCTCCTCTCCCCTCCCCTCCTCTCCTTTCCTCTCCTCTCCTCTCCTCATCTCTCCCACTCTTCCTTCCTTCCTTCCTTCTTTTTGTTTCTTCCTTCTTTCCTCCCTCCCTCCCTCCCTTCCTCCCTCCCTCCCTCCCTTCCTTCCTTCCTTCCTTCCTTTCTTCCTTCCTTCCTTCCTTCCTTCCTTCCTTCCTTCCTTCCTTCCTTCCTTCCTTCCTTCCTTCCTTCCTTCCACTTCTTCTCTTACTTCTCTCTCTCTTTCTCTTGATTCTTTCCCAGTTTCATTTTATCCAGCCAGCCTAGAGCAGACATGGGAAGTCGTATATCCTCTAATGTAATGAAAATATAATAAACATTTAGGTTGCTCACATCATCATTTTATCTTTAGGCAAAGCAAACTGGGAGATAACTAAGCAAAACAGATAATAAGATTTTGGAGCTAGGCCTGAAAGACTATCACTTAGAAAATTTTACACAATGACTAATATACAAAAAGAAAAAAAGGGAAATTATGATATGGTCACTCCCAAATATATTGCATTCTACAATTGCGAAAGATATTGAGCTTTTGAGTTATATTCTGATCACAACAGTACAGTGATTTACTTTGGTTCTTTTGTCAATCAGAGAGTTTCTTCACATGTAATGTAGAAGAGCTAATTTTCATTTTGTTAAAAGTGCTATTTTTAATTGGGAATCATTTCTGTCCTCTGCCAAAGTGCTATATAATGTAGCTCTTCTGCATTTAGATTGCTGGGACATGAAAAGAATCTTTTACTCATATCCTCCTGAAAAGAATAGTGCTCAGTTTAGGCTCTTTCATCAAGGAGGTTATCATTATTTTTTTTCAAATATTTACTGAGTCCCTGGAGCATTCCTTTTTAACTCTCTCCTTCTATTAAGAGGAGAAGGCTGAGCAGAGATACCAGCTGTAGAAGGCAAGTAGAAGGGAATTAAACTAGCTCCAGGGAGATGAACTAGGCCAAATTTAGCTGAACACAACTTACCTACCATCACTACCACCACCACCTGAAATTATCTGTCAGTTACTAGAGGAATTTATATATTATTTCTTGGTTGTGATTTTTAACATCCCACCACTTCAGGAACCTAGACTTTCTGATAGTTAAAGAAAATAATGTGAATTCTTTTTGGTTCAATTGCATACAAGTTCATTCAAATAAAAGCTTACTCAATCTAGATTCTATTGTTCAACTTTGTATGAAGGTATAGGTGCTTCAGAGCAAGGCTATCTTTGTTAAGAAAGAAAAGGAAAGTAATATAGTTTCTTTGAATCAAGATTTTTGGAGGTATAAAGAGCAACTACCTTTTCTTTATGTGTCCAATATCCATCTGAAGCAGGTCCTTGGGCATCATGAATAGAGTCCTAGATTTTGGGTTTTGAAGACCTGGATTAGAACCCTGCAGCAGACATTAACCAGCTATATGATCCCAGGCTAATCACTTGAAATCTTTAAGTTTCAATTTCCTTATCTGTAAAATGTGGCTATAGGGCAGCACAGTGGATAGAATGCAGGGCCTGAAGTCAGGAAAACTCATCTTCCGAAATTCAAGTCTGGCCTCAGAAACTTACTAGCTATTAGACCCTTGGTAGGTCACTTAACCCTGTTTCCCTCACTTTCCTCATCTGTGAAATGATTTGGAAATGGAGAAGGAAATGACAAACCACTCCAGTATCTTTGCCAAGAATACACCCAGATAGATGGGGGGCGGAGCCAAGATGGTGGAGTAGAAACAGCTCTTCCAAGCCTCTCTGCCCCCAGATTCCCCCCAAACTATGTAAAAGGGGACTCTGAACAACTTCTGGAGCCCCAGCACCCACAGAACAACACAGAGAAGCTAACATCCCGCTGAGGACAGCCCAGCAGCCCTGCAGGAAGGACCAGCACAAAGGTCTGGGACCTGGCAGCATGCAGAGTGCAGAGCGCAGGAGCCGAGCCGAGCCCAGGTCTGCTTGAGCTGAGGTTTTAGCCCCAGGGCGGCAGGGCCAGCAGCCAGCTGGAGGAACCCCAGAACACCAGGAGCTGTGGCGACTCCAGAATTATCAACATAGACATGCCTAGGACAAAGTAAGAGGTTAGTGTCCTATGGACTTTGGGACCTGTATTTGGGGAATGCGTCAGCTCCCTCCCCTGGGGGCTAGAAGCCACTGAGGAGACACGACATTTTGTAGTTTTCAGAGGCAGCTCCGGCTCCCAGCCTACAAATCGTGGGGAGATCCAGCGATCAGTCTTGGGGGGTAATCGCTCTTGCTTTAACCTCCCTGGATCTGGATTGTGATCTAGGGTGGAAGTTGTGGGTGGGTTTACAGCTTGCCAGAAACTGAAGTTGCCCCCCACACCTTTGGGACAAAAATTCCTCTAGCTGGACTTAAAGCCATAGTGTGGCAACAAGCCCAAAAGTCAAGCAATTAAGTGGCAACAAGCCAAGGCAAAGGAAACAGAAAAATGCAACCCTAGACTCCTATTTTGGGGGCATAGAGCGGGAAAAGGACTGTGAGGTCAGAAGTCCTGCTCCAAAAGCCCCAAGGGAAAACATGAGCGGGTTGCAGGCCATAGAGGACCTTAAGAAGGACTTTAAAAATCAAATAAGAGAAGTGGAGGAAAAATTAGAAAGAGAAATGAGAAGGATGCAGGAAAAGTATGAAATGAGGGTCAACAGCCTGACTGAGGAAAACAACACCTTAAAAAATAGACTAGCTCAAATGGCAAAGGAGGCCCAAAAGGGCAATGAGGAGAAGAATGCCTTAAAAAGTCGAATTTGCCAGATGGAAAAAGAATCTCAAAAGTTCACTGAGGAGATTCATTCCTTCAGAGTCAGACTGGAGCAAATGGAAGCTAATGACTTTATGAGAAATCAAGATGCTGTTAAGCAGATCCAAACAAATGAAAGATTAGAAGGCAATGTGAAATATCTCATGGAAAAAACCACTGACCTGGAAAATAGATCCAGGAGAGACAATTTAAAAATTATTGGACTACCTGAAAGCCATGATCAAGGAAAGAACCTAGAAATCACCCTTCAAGAAATTCTCAAGGAAAATTGCCCTGATGTTTTAGATCCAGAGGGCAAAATAGAGGTTGAAAGAATCCACAAATCACCTCCTGAAAAAGATCTCAAAAAGAAAACTCCCAGGAATATTATAGCCAGGTTCCAGAATCCCCAGATCAAGGAGAAAATACTACAAGCAGCCAGGAAGAAACAATTTCAATATTGTGGAAACACAATCAGAATAGCCCAGGACCTGGCAGCTTCTACACTGAGGGATTGAAGGGCATGGAATATGATATTCCAGAGGGCAAAAGAGCTGGGAATGAACCCAAGGGTCACCTACCCAGCAAAACTGAGTATTTTGTTTCAGGGGAAAATATGGTCATTCAGTGGAATAGAGGACTTTCAAGCATTCTTGAGGAAAAAACCAGAGTTGAATAGAAAATTTGACATCCAGACACAAGAAGGAAGAGATGCCTGAGAAGGTAATCAGGGAAAAGAAATCAAAAGGAGCTTATCAAAGTTGAACTATTTACATTCCTATATGGAAAAGCAATAACGGTGACTGATGATATCTTTCTCACTATGAAAATAATGGAAGAAGGGGGTGTGGTCATATGAATACATATGTGAATGTGTGTGTATATGGTTACAGTTATATATGGATAGAGGGCATAGGTTGAATTTGTTGGGAAGGGAGAATACTCAAGGGATGAAATTATGAGGTGAGAGAGGAAAGTAGCAAGAGGAGATGGGGAGAGACAGGGTAGGGTAAACTATCCCATGTAGAAGAAGCAAGGGGAAGTGGTTGCAAAGGAGGGGGAGAATAAGGAAGGCTAAAAAGGCAAAACCACATTCACATTGAACTTGGTTCAGGGAGAAAATGACATACATACTAAATGGGATATCTCAACCTGCAGCAGGATAGGGGGAAGGGGGATGAGAGGAGGGATGATGGATGGGAGGGCATCCTTGGGGTGAGGGGAGGTTGGAAGTACCCACTATAGAAGAGGGACAGGATCATGTAGGGAATGGACCAGGTTGGGGGTGGGATGAGTGGGAGGGAATTATAAGCAGCCTTGTACAATATATCTACTATGATAATGTTTTGCATAGCTAGACATGTACAACATATACTGAATTACTTATCTCCCAAGAAGGAATGGGTGACAAGGGAGGAAGGAAATGGATCTGAAATTCGAGGTCGTAACATTAAATGTTTCAAATATATACAAATACTATTATTAATACTCTTTTGCTTGTAATAGGGAGATAAGATGTGCAGGCATTGGGACACAAAGATTCACCTTCCTCTAATGGAAAAGTCGATGGGGGTATGGGAGAAGGTATGGGAGAGAGCAGATTGGAGGAAGCGATATCTCGTGGGACTACTATGCTGGGAGGTTGGGTAGGGGAATAATGGGGGGAAAATGATTGTAACTCAAAATCTGGTGGAAATGAATGATGTAAAACAGAATTTCATAAAGCATTTGTTTAAAAAAGAAAAAAAGAAAAAAAAGAATACACCCAGATAAGTCATGAAGAAACAAAAACAATTAAACAACAACAAAATGGGATTATTAGCAATAACATCTAACTTTTGGAATCATTGTGAGACTCAAGGATAGGGGTAGAGATAGGAACTGACCCTCTACTAATGTAGGTTGGTCACTTTTCTTCATCACTTCTTCTTTTAGAAATGTGGTAAGGTCACTGAGAGGTTAGATCAGTTACTCAGGGTCACATTGACAGTTTGTGTCTGAGGTGGGGTATTGCTATATGGCATACCTCATTAAAAGTACTTTGTAAATCATCAGGTGCTATACTTGGAATCTATAATTTTCATTGCCTTCATTATTAACACCATCATTAAAATATGGAAGGTACAAAGTGCTGTACAGAGAATCAGTGAATCAGTATAGAGGGATCAGTGAAACATTCATACTGAGAGTCATAAGACCTGGAATCATGTCCAAAAATCTACTGCTAATCAGGCTTGTTGTAGTCAGCAAGTTACTTAATATTTCTTGGCCTCAGTTCCCTCACCCATAAAATATATTGGTTGGACTTGATCAGCAGTTCTTAAAACTTTTTTTGTTTGTCCTTTGGCAGCCTGGTAAAGTCTATGGACCCCTTATCAGAATAATATTTTAAAAGCATAAATTAAAATGCATAGGCTTGAAAAGAAAACCATTTTGAAATACTGCTATTTAAAAAGGAAAGTCATGGATACCATGCACTAGATGATGTCTATGGTCTGATCCATTTCTTATATTTTATGAACAACTATTGGCTCATTATCCACAAGGCCAGGCTCAGGGGGAGGTTGTAGAACATTTGTTGTTCTGACTCTTTGTGACCCCCATTTGGAGTTTTCTTGACAAAGAGATTAGAATGGTTTGCCATTTCCTTGTCTAGCTGATTTTACAGATGAGAAAACTGGAACAAACATTGTTAATTGACTTTCCCATGGACATATAGCTAATAAGTATATGAGGTCAGATTTTCACTTGGAAAATGAATCTTTCTAACTCCAGAAACACTCTATTCACTATGTACCTAGCTGCCCTAAATAGTAGACTACTTACTACTACTACTATAACTTTTCAAGGAAGTGACCTGAAGACCAATGAAGTAGTATCAGTAATAAACATATATGCATCAAGTGGCATAGCATCCAAATTGTTAGAGGAGCTTGCTTACGAAAGAGTGAATGTGGTTATGAAATTGAATAGCTACTAGGTTGTTGTGATCTCATATCCACAGAAGTATAAATGGGAAAAATACTCTTTCTGAGGTTTTTATGCTCTAGTAAGATCAATTTTGTGTAGGTCCTGAGAAGAAGGTATATACCTTTCCATCCCCATTCAACTTCCTACAGAAGTTCATCATATTTAATTTTTCTAAGATTCTATTCACCTCCTCGACTTCTTTCTTCTTTATTTTGTGGTTATATTTATCTCTTTCTGAGAGTGAGGGGTTGAGTTTCCCCACTAGTATAGTTTTGGTGTTTATTTCTTCCTATAATAGGAAGAATTCATTTAGCTTTTCTAACAATTTGGATGCTATGCCACATGATGCATATATGTGTATTATTGATATTACTTCATTGACTATGGCAACTTTTAGCAAGATGTAATTTCCTTCTTTGTCTCTTTTAATTAGATCTATTTTTGCTTTTGCTTTGTCTAAGATCACAATTGTTATCCCTACTTTTTTTCCCCTTCAGCTGAATCATAATGTATTCTGTTCTAGCCTTTTATCTTTATTCTGTGTATATATCTCTCTGCTTCAGATGTGTTTCTTGGAAACAACACATTGTAGGGTTCTGATTTTTTTTGCTTTTTGGAGGACAATTGGGGTTAAGTGACTTGCCCAAAGTCACATGGCTAATAAGTGTGTCAAGTGTATGGAGTCAGATTTGAACTCAGGTCCTCCTGACTCCAGGACCAGTGCTCTATTCACTGCACCACCTAGCTGCCCCAGGGTACTGATTTTTAATTCACTCTGATATCTACTTCTTGTGGGAGAGTTCATCCCATCCACCTTCCTAGGTATGATTACTAACTAAGGATTTTCCCTCTATCCTATTTTTGCCTTGTTTATAATTATTTCTTTCCTTTTGCCCCATCCCTCCTCATCAGTGGTTTGCTTCTGAACACCACCTCCTTAAATCTGCCCTTCCTTCTTATCAGCTTTCCTTTTCTCTACCCTCCTACCTCTAACCTCCATTCTGCCCTCCTTTCATCATATAAAAGTTAATTTATAGCCACACCCTCTGTCCATTTATACCCCCTTTTAAATGTCATAATAAAGATATGGTTCTAAGGCATTACTTGGATACACTTCCCATGTAGGTATGTAAACATTTTAACTTTATTGATTAATATTCTTTTTTCTTTTCTTTCTTGTTTACTTTTTTATGCTTCTCTTGAGTCTTATATTTGAAACTTTAATTTTCTCTTCAGCTCTGATCAAGAAAATTTGGAAGTCCCCTATATCATTGAATATCCATCTTTTCCCTGAAGGATTTCTGGTCAGTTAATCCTTGGTTGTAAACTAAGCTTCTTTGCCTTATGGAAGGTTATATTCCAAGTTCTCTCATATTTCAGTGTAAAAGTTGCAAGGTTCAGCATAATCCTGACTATGGTTCCATGATATTTAAATTGTTTCTTTTTGGTTGATTGCTGTATTTTCTACTTGGCCTCATAATTCTGGTAATTGGTGACAATAATCCTTAGTATTTTCATTTAGGAATCTCTTTCAGGAAGTGACTGATGAATTCTTTTGATGATTATTTTACCCTCTGGTTCTAGGACCTCAGAGTAGTTTTCCTTGTGAACATCAAATGAAGGAACATATGCAAAACACTCAAAATGGATGGTGACTAATATACAAAGAAATTGTCTAGCAGATAACATAGCATAATATAGGATTTGTTTCACATTTGTTTTTGAGCCAAAATTTTCCTAAAAGTAAATATTCTCTATATTGGCCATCTGTAATCACTTAACATATACCCCTGTTTTCAAAGAAATATGTGTGTCTGTACATGTTTAAAAATTTGGTAGCATTTGCCAAAGCAAGAGATTAGTCCCAAGATCACTGCATATACAAACCTATCTCTGCTGAAGAAGCTAGGGAACAATTTTTGTAATGGTGCCTAAATGAATAAGTTTAATATATGTGGAAAAATCCCCAGTGTGGAACAAACACTTTGTTCCCCAATGATAATCATGGAATAGCAAAATGAGGCGTTACTTATTTAAACACCATTTTTCAAAATGCCTCATGTGTTCCTGTAATTTTGCTTGTTCAATTTTGTTTTTTAAAATTCACCTTGGCCCCCAGGACCATAAGCTAAATTATAAATGATCTAGATACACAGAAAGCTTGCTAGGAGCAAGTAAAGATTTCAATACCTTAACTTATTTTGAAAATATGGATTATTATATAAGTACTACATCTCTGAAGACTTAATGTTCATAGCAAATAAATCTTCATTCATGTAGGTATGCTTAAGGGCAGATAGAATTTGTGAATCAATCACAATTTTGGCAGGACTAGATATTTCTAAGAAAGTGTGGTTCAGTAGGTAAAGTGCAAGCTTCAACATCAGGAAGACCTGAGCTCCAGTCCCCTCACTGACATAAGAAACCTATGTGACCTTGGGCAAGATAAGTATCCTTTCAGTTTCCCAGACAATTCATTTTAAGATTGTAAGTTATGGAACACATAGAGATCTACAACATGAGCAGAGTGAGTTTTCTCACTAGGTACTCCATATGGCAATGAAATTGCAGGTCTAGATACCTCCCATTCCCTTCTCTACTGGTCAGGGGAACACAGGAATGAAACAGTTTCTCTGACTCAAAATGAGAATGATACTTCCTGAAGAAATTTTAATAACTTAAGTATAAGTAGTCAACTTAGAAAAATTCTCTTTTTCTTGGTACCAAACTGTTCCAGAAAAAAGTAATTTATAGGAATATTAAGTCACTGTTGTTGTTTTTCCCCATTAAAATAATGAAATACTGCTCTTATGTTTGAATTTCAATGAAACAAAAACACCTGGTGGCACCCCCTCATACAGGAGCACCAGAAAGGTATTCTAGGCATGGTTCAAACAAGGGTCTTTATTCATTCCCAAGAAATTATCATTCTACTACAACAGCAGAATTATAGGAAGTGATAAAACATAGTTCAAAAGGTGAAGGGACTTTAGGGTTTTTCTTGTCTAACTCTCTAATATTGTAGATGAAGAAACTGAGGCCCATTGAGTTTAACTCACATAGTAAATTGCAGCACTAGAGTTTGAACTCTGTTCCACTGTTTTCTCCTTTGAAGTCCAGAACTCAAACCCATTTTAACTGCTTTCTGAGTCAGGAAATTATAGGAATAAGCTTGGTGGGACCTTAGTGGATATTTAGTCCAGTCCTCTCATTTTAGACATGAAGAAATTGAAGTCCTGTGAGGTTAAATGATTTACCTAGGATCATATAGATGAGTAAGGATTAGAGGATGGATTTGAACTCATGTCCTCAAACCCTAGAGACAGTGCTCTTTAAGTGCCTTCTTTGATTTGAAAGCCAATACTATTTTGCCATTCCAAAGAATAAAAACTATTACCAGTAGATTTTCTGGCTGACCATAGTCAAAACCAACCATGTTTTTCTTCCTGCCTTCTATTTTCAACAATACTGCTTTCCAACATGGGCCTATTATGGAACCAGTCAACCTTAAGGAAAAAGAAAATTTATGAAATTCTTGGTGCACATATGCACCTGTGACCCTGACCTATTCCATAGGATGCAACAGAACTCCTGTAGCTTGTGACCTCTGCTTTCCACCCCCGAGGTTCCTTCAGGCTTTGGCTCACTGATGCTCAAATACGGGATTCAAGCCGCTATGATATCACCTTGTCTATTATAATTCCTCAGACACTTAGATAGAAAAGTTCATAGAAGTTTCCATTGTGTATTTTTCCTTTGCCCCCTATACCTGTAGCTTAAGCACATCACCATTTTAGGCGATTTAAAGTGCAATTATTAGGAAGCAATCCTGTGGTACAAATAATGTGGGTAGGAAAGTAAACAGATTTAAAAGATTAATCTTTTTTTTAGCCTTACAGTGTGTAACCTTGACTACCCAATACCTGAATGTTGGTATGTTACATTTCTCTCCTCCTCCAGGGTCCTCTAGTACCCTTATGATAGTTTGGGACCTTCAGGCTCTCTACCATTATATAGTCTCAACACATAGTATGCCAATCATAGACATATCCCTTGCACCTCACATGCTTTTAACAAGTAGTGGTCTGATTAGCTTTGTAAAGAAATATTTACTTCAAAGATATTATGACAAAACTACACACTTCCCAACATATGAAGAATAATTCCACACCCCACCCCAAAACATAGACCAATTATTCCCCCTCATACTTGCAGAAGAACAACACTGGATTCATAGTTTAGCTCAGTTACTATATAACACAGTCCTAGTGAAAAAATCCAAAACCGCTATGAGTTTGATTACCAGTCACCCTGGCTTCTCAGTGCTTCACTGATGATATTGCTGGCTATAATATCCAACATGGAATTCTGGCTTCAAGGTAACCATGGTTGGATGATTCTGGGTTCAATGGGTAACTCCACCTCCTACACCTGAAGCTGAGAACAAATGAACATCAAAAACCCCAGACCGTCTTCCTCGAGTCACAAGGGAGTGAAAGAAGAGAACGGGGTAGAAATAGCATTTCCCTACTCTGGTTCAGTTCATGGAACCTGTGTTGTGAGTGTACCTTTATCCAAACTGGAAGGGTAGAAGGGAAGGGAACATAGGAAAGATAGCATGACATCACAGTCTGGCAGCTTTAAAAACCTAGCTTATTCTAGATAGGCAGTCACAACAGAAAAAAGCTACTCCCATTCATGTGCTAGGGAAATATAGAATGTCTTTTCTTGGAATCAGGGTGCCTCAATGTTAGAAATCTAGGCATATTCCAATACCATGTTACAAATTTAATTGACTAATTAAGGGTCTCCTACCACCACTAATATTGCATCTGTTCTGGCTGGGGTGCTTATTATAGTATTAAGTGTGTACTCTAGCTTTTTCCTTCTCATGGTCCTGTAATTAGACAGCTGGGGCTACAGTGGATAGAGCGCTGAGTCTGGATTCAGGAAGTCCTGAGTTCAAATCTGCCATCAGATATTTAGTAGCTATGTGACTGTGGACATGTTATTTTTACTCTGTTTTCCTCAGGGTCCTCAACTGCAAAATATGAGAACCTATCATCTATATAACGGTCTTATTGTAAGGATCAAATGAGATAACATTTGTAAAAAAAAAGTGCTAAGCAAAGCACCTGACCCTTAGCAGGCATTATATACAAGCTTCTTTCCACCCCTTCTCTATTTCTGATGATACACACACTCTGGACTCTTGTTGAAATGTGTTTGCAGGGGGAGGAGCCAAGATGGCAGAGGAGAAACAGGACTTCCATATGGCTCTGACTTCCACCTCCTCTAGTACATGTAAAAAATGACTCTAAACAAACTTCAGAGCTACAGAGCCTACAAAGTGACAGAAAGAAACAAATCTCCTGCTGGAGGAAGCCAGTCAGGGCAGCATGAAGGGTCCATCACAGCACACTGGGAGCTGAGTGCAGTCCTGTCTGAGATAAGGTTTTATCTCCAGAGTGGCCCTGACCAGCCAAGCCTGGAACAGACTTCACTAGAGTAAATCACCAGCAGCTGTAGCAGTTTCCAGACTTCTAAACCAACAAATGTTAAAGACAAAGTAAAAGGTCAGTATGGAACTTTGTTGGAAAAGGGAGAGTGTGGTCCAGCTGCTTCCCCCAGGGTGAGAAACAGAGGAGGCACTGTGGCTGCAGTTGCAGCTGATTCCAGAGCTCCTGGCCTGCAGATTATATGGGGACCAAGAAACCATTCAGAAGGTAATCTCTCTTGCTTTGTTCTCCTTGGATCCAGATGGCAGTCTTGGTAGGTGGTGCTGGGTTCTGTGAACAGTGAGACAGAGCACATGGGGGCTGTAGAGAGGGTGCCCATCTAATAGTTCCAGAAGCTGCAAAACCCCAGCAATTTGGGACATAGCTTTCTCCATTCTGGAAGCAGAGTTCTACCATGGCAAAGAGCTCAAATGTCAAGTAATTGGCTGCCAATATGAGCAAGCAACAGAAGCACAGATGATAGAGTCCTTGTTTGGGGATGAAAAAGATCAAGCCATGGAGTAGGAGGAAGAGAGCAAAGTCAGAACTCCTGCATCAAAAGCCTCCAAGAAAAATATGAATTGGTTACAGGCCATGGAGAAGCTCAGGAAGGATTTTGAAAATCAAGAGATGTGGAGGAAAAATTGGGAAGAGAAATGAGAGTGATGCAAGAAAATCATGAAAAGTGGTTCAACAGCCTGCTAAAGGAGACCCGAAAATACACTGAAGAAAATAACACCTTAAAAATAGACTAACTCGGGGTGGCTAGGTGGTGCAGTGAATAGAACGCCGGCCCTGAAGTCAGAAGGACCTGAGTTTGGATCCGGCTTCAGACACCTAACCCACACAAACAAAAACCTAGCCTTGTGACCTTGGGCAAGTTACTTAACCCCAATTTCCCTAAAGGGGCGGCTAGGTGGCGCAGTGAGTAAGAGCGCTGGCCTTGGAGTTGGGATGACCTGAGATCAAATCCAACCTCAGAAAATAAGCACCCACACATAAATAATTACTAGCCGTGTAACCTTGAGCAAGTTACTTAACCCCGATTGCTTTAAAAAAAAATGAATAGACTAACTCAAAAGGCAAAATATGCCCAAAAAGCCAATGAGAAGAATGCTTTAAAAAGTCATATTTACCAGATGGAAAAGCAATTTGAAAAACTCACTGAAGAGAATAATCCCTTCAAAATTAGATTGAATCAACAGAAGCTAATGACTTTATGAGAAATCAAGATACTATAAAACAAATCCAAAGAAATGAAAAAAAAAAATAGAAGACAATGTGAAATATCTCATTGGAAAAACCACTGACCTGGAAAATAGGTCCAGGAGAGATAATTTAAAATTTATTGGTCTACCTGAGAGCCATGATCAAAAAAAGAGCCTAGACACCATCTTTCAAGAAATTATCAAGCAAAATTGCCCTGATATTCTAAAACCAGAGGACAAAATAGAAATCGAAAGAATTCATCAGTCCTCTCTTGAAAAAGATACCTAAAAGAAAATTCCTAGGAATATTAGAGCCTAATTCCAGAGTTCCCAGGCCAAGGAGAAAATACTGCAAGCAGTCAGGAACAAACAATTTGTGTACTGTGGAAACACAATCCAGAAACACAAGACATAGCAGCTTCTACATTAAGGGATCTAAGGGCTTGAAATATGATATTTTGGAGGTCAAAGGAGCTAGGATTAAAACGAAGAATCACCTACCCAGCAAAACTGAGTATAATGCTACAGGGAAAAACATGGTCATTCAATGAAATAGAGGACTTTCAAGCATTCTTGATGAAAAAACCTGAGCTGAACAGAAAATATGACTTTCAAATACAAGGATCAAGAGAAGCATGAGAATGTAAACAGGAAGGGGAAATCATAAGGAACTTATAAAAGTTGAACTATTTACCTTCCTACATGGAAAAACAATAATTGTATCTCATAAGACTCTTCTCAGTATGAGGATAGCTGAAGGGAATATATATGTATACACACACACACACACACACACACACACACACACACACACACATATATATATATACACACACATATATGTACATATAGGAGGATGTATGTGTATATAAATATATTTGTGTGGGGGCATTTGTATTATCCTATATACATAGGGAGGGCACAGGAAGAGTTGAATATGAAGGGATCATATCAAAAAAGTAAAATTAAGAGGTGAGAGAGGAATTTATTGGGAGAAGAGGGGAGAGATAGATTGTGATAAATTTTCTCATATATACAAGGCAAGAGAAAACTTTTACAATGAAGTGGGAGAACAGGGAGGTAAAAAGGAATGGTATAACCCTATTCTTATTTAATTTGGCCTAAGGAGGGAATAACTACACACTCAATTCAGTATCTTACCCTACAGGGAAATAGGGGGATAGGGGATTAGAGGGGGGGAGAATAGAAGGGAGGGCAGATTGTTGGAGAGGGTAGTGAGAAACAAACATTTTTGTTTAAACAAATGCTTTATTAACTTCTGTTTTACATCATTCATTTCCAACAGATTTTGAGTTACATTCATTTTCTCCCCCTGTTTTTTCCCTACCCACCCTCCCAGAACAGCAGTCCCACAAGATATCACTTCCTCCAATCTGCTCTCTCCCATAACTTCTCCCATACCCCCTTCGACCTCTCCATTAGAGGAAGGTGAATCTTTGTGTCCCAATGCCTGCACATCTTATCTCCCAATTACAAGCAAAAGCTTATTAATAATAATATTTATATATATTTGAAACATTTAACCTTAAGACCTTAAATTTCAGATCCATTTCCTTCCTCCCTTGTCACCCATTAACTCTGGGGAGATAAGTAATTCAGTATATGTTGTACATGTCTAGCTATGCAAAACATTATCATAGTAGATATATTGTACAAGGCTGCTTATAATTCCCTCCCACTCATCCCACCCCCCACCTGGTCCATTCCCAACTTGATTCTGTCCCTCTTCCATTGTGGGTACCTCCAACCTCCCCTTACCCCAAGGATGCCCTCCCATCCATCATTCCTCCTCTCTTTCCCCTTCCCCCCAATCTGCTGTAGTTTGAGATGTCCCAGCTAGTATGTATGTCATTCTCTCCCTGAACCAAATTCAATGAAAATGTGGTTTTGCCTTTTTGCCTTCCTATTCTCCCCCTCCCCTGCAACCACTTCTCCCTGCTTCCAGGCCATAGTGTGGCAACAATCCCAAAAATCAAGTAATTAAGTGGCAACATGCCAAGGCAAAGGAAACAAATGAAACAGAAAAATGCAACTCTAGACTCCTACTTTGGGGGCAAAGAAGGTCAAAGCATGGGGTGGGAAAAGGACTGTAAGGTCAGAAGTCCTGCTCCAAAAGCTCCAGGGGAAAACATGAGCAGGTTGCAGGCCATAGAGGACCTTAAGAAGGACTTTAAAAACCAAATAAGAGAAGTGGAGGAAAAATTGGAAAGAGAAATGAGAAGGATGCAGGAAAAGTATGAAATGAGGGTCAACAGCCTGACTGAGGAAAACAACACCTTAAAAATAGGCTAACTCAAATGGCAAAGGAGGCCCAAAAGGGCAATGAGGAGAAGAATGCCTTAAAAAGTCAAATTTGCTAGATGGAAAAAGAATCTCAAAAGTTCACTGAGGTGATTCATTCCTTCAGAGTTAGACTGGAGCAAATGGAAGCTAATGACTTTATGAGAAATCAAGATGCTGTTAAGCAGATCCAAACAAATGAAAGATTAGAAGGCAATGTGAAATATCTCATAGGAAAAACCACTGACCTGGAAAATAGATCCAGGAGAGACAATTTAAAAATTATTGGACTACCTGAAAGCCATGATCAAAGAAAGAACCTAGAAATCACCCTTCAAGAAATTCTCAAGGAAAATTGCCCTGATGTTTTAGAACCAGAGGGCAAAATAGAGGTTTAAAGAATCCACAGTTCACCTCCTGAAAAAGATCCCAAAAAGAAAACTCCCAGAAATATTATAGCCAGGTTCCAGAATCCCCAGATCAAAGAGAAAATAATACAAGTAGCCAGGAAGAAACAATTTCAATATTGTGGAAACACAATCAGAATAGCACAGGACCTGGCAGCTTCTACACCGAGGGATCGAAGGGCATGGAATATGATATTCCAGAGGGCAAAAGAGCTGGGATTGAAGCCAAGGGTCACCTACCCAGCAAAACTGAGTATTTTGTTTCTGGGGAAAATATGGTCATTTAGTGGAATAGAGGACTTTCAAGCATTCTTGAGGAAAAAACCAGAGTTGAATAGAAAATTTGACATCCAGACACAAGAAGCAAGAGATGCCTGAGAAGGTAATCAGCGAAAAGAAATCAAAAGGAACTTATCAAAGTTGAACTATTTACATTCCTATATGGAAAAACAATAACTGTGACTGATGAAATCTTTCTCACTATGAAAATAATGGAAGAAATGTGTGTGGTTATATGAATACATATGTGAATGTGTGTGTGTATGGTTACAGTTATATATGGATAGAGGGCATAGGTTGAATTTGTTGGGAAGGGAGGATACTCAAGGGATGAAATTATGAGGTGAGAGGGGAAAGTGGCAAGAGGAGATGGGTAGAGACAGGGTAGGGTAAACTATATCATGTAGAAGAAGCAAAGGGAAGTGGTTACACGGGAGGGGGAGAATAGGAAGGCAAAAAGGCAAAACCACATTCTCATTGAATTTGGTTCAGGGAGAGAATGACATACATACTAAATGGGATATCTCAATCTACAGCAGAATAGCGGGAAGGGGGATGAGAGGAGGGATGATGGATGGGAGGGCATCCTTGGTGGGAGGGGAGGTTGGAAGTACCCACTATAGAAGAGGGACAGGATCATGTAGGGAATGGATCAGGTGGAGGGTGGGATGAGTGGGAGGGAATTATAAGCAGCCTTGTACAATACATCTACTATGATAATGTTTAATAATACATATCTTCCCTTACAAGTTGTTTGAAGCAATGTGCTTTGCACATCTTAGCATACTTTCTAAATGTGAATTGTTCTTGCTAAAATTATATAGTATCTTTTGGATAGTTCAGCCTCTCTTGAAAAAAAGTTAACATGTGGTCACTGTAGGCCTACTTATCCTCAGCTACACTCTATTCTTGCTTGCTTTCCAACAACTTGCTTTCTAGTTTTCAACCTATGCTCCCACACAGACTGAACTACCCTTTCCTTGGGATCTGATAATTTTGCCTTTTTTTCACTGATCACTAGTTGTCAGTCTCCTCATCTATAAAATGCAGAGCTTGGTCAAGTTGCCCTCAGAAGTCCCTTCCAGATCTATATCTGTAATCCCATGATTACTTGAGGTTCCTTCTCAGGAAAGTGAATCATGAAAAGTATATTATTCATCTCCTCATTCTTCCTATTGTCCATGATAACAAAAACTTATGATGAATTATGGTCTCTCTCAGAACCAAATCCTATGATTTGATATCAAAATATTAACTTTCTTACTTTCTACTCCCAAACTTATTCAAGGTTATTTCATCACAGTATTTTATCTATTTGTTTTCTGGGATATACATGAAATAATCTTAAAAGGTCATTCAGATAAACTATGCTTATTATAAATCAAGGAACAAAAGTCTTTTTTGAACTGAATATGATTGACTTATAAAATGGCAGTAGAAATAGTGAGATATGTCATGCAGGTGATTTTTAAATAACTATAAGCTTGTATAACAAAATGTATGACATGATGGAGTTCCTGTGTCTCTTACATAAATCAGTTCTCATTAGTTTTACACATTTCCAGCTCCTTGATGCATTTATTTAGTCTACTTCTATTGAAAATGACTACTTGTCTAATGAGCTATAAAAAAGCAGTGATTCTATGCTGAATCCATCCTTAGAAAAATGCTGGTGTTAATTTAATCTTCCTCCATGAGATCAAAAGATTAAAGCTGGCCAAGGTGAGCCAGCACAGCATTGTCAGTGAGAAGAAAGCACAGTGGGTGTCATACTGTCTGGTGGAACAGTAAATGAAAAGGCTAATTCTAAAAATTAGAATCTGTTGATTTACCCTGAAGCTGTATTATTGTTCATCATAGGGAAGGAAAATGCATAGGAGGTAAGAGAGATTTATGCTATTCTTTGGTTTAGTTTTGTTTTGTTTTCTCCCTGATTTGTATGGGTTGAAGTGATATAAGTCAGTGTCCTTCAAAGACAGTTTGTCTATATTTGAGTAACTTTAATAAGTATAAGGATAACTCAGAGAAGTTAATCTCTAAAGAAACCCACTATACTATTTGACTGTTTGTGGGGTAGTAAGGAGAAAGACTTGGGAGAGGTGGTCAGCCTTTTGAGTAAGTTTATGTATCACTCCAGTATTCCTTTCACATAAGTAAACATTTATTATTTTTCATTTTCCCTGAAAGAAGTAAAAAAAAAATAGATAAGAGAATAGCACAGGGTTTGGAGTCAGGATGGCTGTGCATTTTAGCTATTATATTCAACTACCTGTGTGACCTTGGTAAAGTCATCTTGCTTAACCTTCAGTTTCATCATCTCTAAAATGAGGGGGTTGGGCTTAATTAGTTCTATGGTTCCATCTAGCTCTCACCTATGACCCTAAGAAATCTTTTCAATCACGGAGCTTCTAGTCTGGTACAAGGACATGGATTGTGTCCAAATAATTTGTATAGAGTAATATGTACCCCCCTTTCTCTGTATATATGCATGCATGTATGTGTGTATGTAGGCATGTATATATTTATGCATATGCATACACACATGAATGCACATGTGCTTGTGTGTTTGTATACATATGTGCACTGGTATGTATATATGCACATGCACATATAAATATATATGTACATACATTTTAAGTACATATATTAGATGAGATTGATGATGATGATATATACTTAGGTGTGATAATTTTTATCAGAATGCAATGCAACAGTTATTGAACAATTTGGAATTCATATGAAAGAAAAACATTGTGAATAAATGGATGGTCATGACAATTCTTTCTCTCAGCCCCCCACAGTACATTTATACAAGATGAAGAGGGCGATCAGAATAAAAGGTTGGATGCACTTAGAGGTAGGAAGCATTTAAAGCTTCCATAGTTGGTGCTCCAGATTAGATATATACATAGATAGATAGATAGATAGATAGATAGATAGATAGATAGATAGAAATAAAGTATATACAGATACAGATTATATATATTAAATAGAAATAATTTTGAATCCCCATCCTTCTTACAATAGCCCCTATTACCCAGTACCAGATAGAAAGGCTAAATCTACTCCCTTCCGGTCCCTTTTTTGTTTATTTTTTATATTTACATCTTTTCCTTTCAATTTAATAACTGTTGTTGAATAAGCTCCTTATGTTTATAAAGTACCAAGACAGGAATACCAAAACATCTGAGATCAGAAGCCTTTCTGTTATCAAGTTTAAAATCCAGCAGGAGATGTCAGCCACAAGGTTCAATTGTTTTCTCAAGGTTGAGAAGGCACATGGTTTATTTAAAGATGCCATTTAGTCCCTGGACATATTTAGGAAGCACTGGGGATGCTGTTGTTAGAGGTATGGTGGGAGAAGTTAGCACCTGAGAATGGAGAAAGAATTTGGGAAAGCAGAATGCATTGGTAGAAAGCTTCATATAGGAGAGACTCTGATAGAAACAGAAGGAATATCATGGAATTTGAATTGTGCTAGGAAATTTATTGTACTGGGAGAGAATCAGTATTTGTGAAAGCCAATGTCACTATCCTTTACATGTATTTAGCAAGATGAGTTAAAAGAGGACAAAACTGATGCATAATGAATGATGATGATTTGATATGATGATGATTGCATGGCTCATAGGCAGCTGAGCATGAAGAAGCTCAGTAGTCCACATCCTGAGCCCAGAAAGCAGTTCATGTTAAGACAGAACAAAATTTTGAGTTGCCTAAGATACAATGTATTAGAACATGTGTCAGTGTTACTGGTATCTCACAATTTCTGATTTGGATCATAACTAAAGGAGGTAATACTATGTAAGTATGGACAATATGGCATCAAGAAATGAAGAGTGTTTTATTGACCCATTAATATGTGCCTTGGGCCCACTGTCATGCTTGAGAAGTTTTATGGCTCCCTCTTAAGCCCTTTCAAGCAAATTCACCAGTGAGGGTGCCCACATAAACATGAAGCTTATGTCACCACACAAACATTACGTGGAAAATAAATCTGTCCATCTGCTTGCCTCTGTTTCTGTAATACCCATGATTCAGAAGAGGCATTTGCTTAGCATGTTGCCTAATAGATTTAAACAGGACATTGAGTGACCCAGGCTACCTTCCTTTACCCTAGATTAAAGACGTACTTAGGCTGTCCTTGACAAATATTCAATTTCCAAATTATCTTGGGAGGCACATTCACCTTCTGCATTTCAAGTTCATCACAGATTCATTCCATTCCCATAGGGGAAGAAAATTGAGAAAAAAAGTTTCCCTGTGAATTCATTCAATTCTTGTATTGCTAACAAATTATCACAATTCCTGGTACAGTTGAAATAGTCTTGGAGTAGTAGGAAAAATTATAGTTTGTTAGTGCTGTTCTAGTTTTTCCCAACCACAGCATTTCACTCAAAATCCTAACCTTTATCAGAATAGCATAAATGAATGAACAGGCATTGCATTTTTTCTATATAAAATATTTTTACATATAGCATCCATTCCCTGGAAGTGATAAAATTAATGCATTTATTATTTAAAAACAGATTTGTAATTAATTCTTTATATTAATTTTTATTTTTCAACATTTACTTCCATAGCAATTTGAGTTTTAAATTCCCTCTCCTTCCGTACCCTCACCAAGGAGGCATGCAATCTGATCCAAGCTTTGCATACATATTCATATTAAACATATTTTCACAGTTGTCATGTTTTATAGAAGAATTAGAATGTATGGGGGGGACCATGAGAAATAAAAAATAACAAACCAAAACGAGAAAAGAACAAATAGTATGCTTTGATCTGTATTCCGACTCCATATTTCTTTGTCTAGATGTGAATGGCATATTCCCATCATGAGTCTTTTGGAGTTGTTTTAGGTCCTTGCATTACTGAGGAGAGTTAAATCTATCAAAGAGAGCCATCACACAATGTGGTTGTTACTGTGTGCAATGTTCTCCTGGTTCTGCTTACTTCATTCAGTTTCCGTTCATATAAGTCTTTTGAGGTTCTTCTGAAATCCACCTGCTCATCATTTCTTATAGCACAATAGTATATTCTGTTGCATTCACATACCACAACTTGTTCAGCCATTCCCAAAATTGATGGGCACCCTCTCAATTTCAGGTTCTTGGCCACCACAAAAAGAGCTGCTATAAATATTTTTGAATGTGGAGTCATTTTACCATTTTTATGATCTCTTTCAGATACAGACCTAGAAGTAGTATTGCTGGGTCAAAGGGTAGGCACATTTTGCTTTCCAGAAGGGTTGCACCAGGATCAGTTCACAACTCTACCGACAATGCTTTAGTGTTCCAATTTCCCCACATCTCCAACATTTATAATTTTCCTGCCTTGTCATGTTAGCCAATCTGATAGTTGTGATGTGGTACCAAAGAACTGTTTTGATTTGCATTTCTCTAATAAATAGTGATTTAGAGCATTTTTTCATATGACTATAGATAGCTTTCATTTATTCCTCTGAAAACTCCCTGTTCATATCCTTTGACCATTTATCAATTGGGGAATGACTTGTATTCTTATAAATTTTCTTCAGTTTTCTATTTATTTTAGAAATGAGGCCTTTGGGGTGGCTAGGTGGAGCAGTGAGTAGGGCGTCGGCCCTGGAGTCAGAAGGCCCTGAGTTTGTATCTGGCCTCAGACACTTAACACACACACAAACAAAAAACCTAGCCGTGTGACCTTGGGCAAGTTACTTAACCCCAATTTCCCTCCAAAAACACACACACACACAAATGAGGCCTTTATCAGAGACACTGGATGTAAGAATTTTTTTCCGATTTTCTGCTTCCCTCCTAATCTTGGTTGCATTGACTTTGAAAAAACAAACAAACAAAAAAAACCTCTTTAATTTAATGCAATCAAAATCATCCATTTTACTTTTCATAATATTTTCTAACTTTTGTTTGGTCATATATTCCTCCATCCTCCATAAACCTTACAAGTAAACTATTCCTTGTTCTTCTAATTTGCTTATAGTACCAGCTTTTTATATCAACATTGTATACGCATTTGGACTTTATTTTGATATATGGTGTAAGATATCGGTCTATGCCCAGTTTTTGCCATACTCTTTTCCAGTTTTCCCTGCTTTTTTGTCAAATAGTGATATCTTATCCCAGAAGCTGGCATCATTAGGTTTTTCAAACAGTAAATTACTATAGTCATTAACTAACATGTCTTGCGTACCTATTCCACTGATCCACCACTCTATTTCTTAGTAAGTACCAAGTAGTTTTGATGATTGCTGCTTTATGACACATTTTAAGATCTAGTATGGCTAGGCCACCTACCCTAACATATCTTTTCACAAATTTCCTTGATATTCTGGTCCTTATATTCTTCCAGATGAATTTTGTTATTGTATTCTCTAGCTATATAAAATAATATTTGGCATGGCACTGAATAAATTAATCTAGGTAGAATTGTCATTTTTATTATATTAGCTCAGTCTACCCATGAACAACTGATATTTTCACATTATTTAGATCTGACTTTATTTGTGTGAAAAGTATTCTGTAGTTGTGTTCATATATCATCATTTCTTATAGCAAAATAATGTTCCATTAGATTCATATAATATAACTTGTTCAGCCATTCACCAATTGATGGGCATTCCCTCAATTTCCAGTTATTGGCCACCAAAAAAAGCTGCTATAAATATGTTTGTACATTTGGATCCTTTTCCTATTTTTATGATCTCTTTGGGAGACAGACCTAGAAGTGGTATTGCTGGGTCAAAGAGTATGGACAGTTTTTTATTGTTTTGTTTTTTGTGTTTTGGAGGGCAATTGGGTTTAAGTGACTTGCCCAAGGTGACATCGCTAGGTTTTTGTTTGTGTGTGTTAATTGTCTGAGGCAGGATCAGAACTCAGGTTCTTCTGACTCCAGGGCCGGCACTCTACTCACTGTGCCACCTAGCTGCTCCTGGTATGGACAGTTTTTTAGCCTTGAAAAGGCATTTCTTACCTGCTTGCTATGTGGGGAAGTTGAGAAAGTAACAAACAGTCCTTGATAGACACTACCTCTCTTAACATACTTTTAGTCTATTTCTTTGCCCTCCTGGCTCAAGTCTTTGTCATCTTTTCTATTTTCTGCCTAATATGTTTCTTTCTTCTTTAGACTCCATGCTTTTACCTTGAAACTTCAACCAAAACTAAATGGGCATTGCAATTACCTCTTTCAGCTAAGTGACTGGTATATCATTGGTTTTATCCCTACAAAATTAACTAAATGGAACAATAGATGGAGTTCCAGGTCTTGAGTCAGGAAGACCTGAACTCAAACCCAATCTCAGACACTTCCTAGCTGTGTTACACTGGGCAATTCACTTAACTTCTGCTTCTTAATCTATGAAATGGGGATATTATTATTGGTCCTTTATTCTCATAGAGTACCAAAATGACATCATGATGTTGGGGTCAAGGTATAGTATGTTCCACTGTGGCTGATTAGACCAATATGAACTTGGAAGGCTTGATCTCAGTCTGGGCATTAACAACTTGTTTGAACTTTTGGGATGGAGATTTCTCTTGATTTGTCCCTAGATCATGTTTCCTTTTAACTACTGCAATACAGCTTTGCTCATAAAGAACACTGCCTTCTTTGAAGTAGGCACACCATACTGGGTGGTCCTATGCCAGCATCTCTCATGTTTCATAATCAGTATTAAACTTCTTCAGAGAAACCTTGACATTGTTTTGTATCACTTCTTTTTACGTCTGTGTGAGAGTTGTGAAGGTTAAATGAGATAATAATTCTAAAGCATTTGGCCCATTAAAAAAGCCCTATACAAATGTTAGTTTGTTGTTGTTGTTGTTATTCTTTCCCTAGCCTAGGACATTGGACTCCCTCTCTTAATAGCATATAGGATGTTTATCCACTTATGTTTTTTTCTATTTCATTTTAAGCAAGTAAACTATAACACCTCACTTCTATATTTGGATTCACCATCTTGAATATACTATACCATTCTCCTGATATGGGCTTTTTACATGCTCCCCCCTTCCTCACCCTCCATTTCATACCCTATCTACTTATGGCATACATTATCATTCCATTTATACAATGAAAGCAACCTGGATATTAAATTTCCTCAGAATAATAATTTGTAGAGCTACATAATACACCTCTCTACATTTTCAGACACACTCCCTTAGATATCTACATTTTTAAAATTATGTAAGAATCCCAGTCCTCAGTTCTATTATTTGTAAAAGGAATGAGTTTTCTTCTGTGTCCCCTCCAATTTCTATGTCTATGATCCTACATATCCCCATCTATATTTGATCAAATATTGTCAGTCCCCACCACCACCACCACCACCACCATTTTTCCATTCTATTCTAGAAGCTCTTCTTAGATTTATTCTTCTGAGTTGGTATCTTGATCTTCCTTTTCAATATAGTAGTTTTTTATCATCAGGTTTTATTTTTGTTGTTTGCTCTTTTTCTCAGTCTGTTTTCTTGCCTTATAACTTTATCTTAAGGTTTGGCTTACTTCTTGTGGTGTAGGTGATAGAGCACATTGTCAAAAGCTTCATTTTTTAATTTTTTTTTTAAAGCAATTGGGGTTAAGTAACTTGCTCAAGGTTACACGGCTAGTCATTTGATTTATGCGTGGGTGCTCATTTTCTGAGGCCGGATCTGATCT
>WOXC01005649.1:487500-784837 GCA_011680675.1 Gymnobelideus leadbeateri | reverse complement strand
TTGTTATCCTAAACTGACTGTCATTCCTCAGGAATTTCCCAAGCTTCACTGTAAGGCCTAGCATTAGAAAGCTTGGGTCACAAGGCAGAGGAAGGTCAGCTGCATTCTTACCAAAACCATAAGGGTGCACTTTAAGTTTTCTCTTTAGATTTTTCATGATTAAAGATAAAACTACTCATAAATATACTTCATTTCTAAGACCCTCAAGAGCAAGGAAGAATGAGTTTAAAATCACTCAATTTTCTCGCCAAGTTCCAAGCGCTGTATCAATTTTGAAGCTTCCAAGTCATCTCACCCTATTTACTGGACAAACTTCAGTCGCAGTCAGTGGCTGGGGGGAGGATGAAGGTCAAGGTCAATTCCCAAATAGCCACAACCACAGTGAAAGGAATGTTTCAAAGTCACCCAAGATGCTAGGACCAACAAACGTCTATATCAATTTTAGGGGAAAAAAAAATCAAATTATTCAAAAACTACCACTTCCTTAGAGGATAACACAATTTCTAATAGGTTCAGAAATATTTACTGCAGCTACAATAAGACCTTGCCTACTGGTCTAATTATTTGCCTGAGAGCAATTTTATGTACCTGACACATGTAGGTAGCCCTAAGTTTCATTTAAACTGCACACAGCTATGCCTTTCATTTACAACTTGTAATTATATAAACATCTGGAATTCAAATAGATTTAAGGTGGGCACCTTCCACAATACATCTTCCCAGATACCCAGGGTAAACTTACTAAAATAATCATCTGCCACAGTCTCTGAAAATGTTCTACACTACCTGACAGTAAATATTGTATTTGTTGCAGCAAATAAAAAATAAAGAGAATGACGGGCTTTCTTTTCCTTTAGGGGAAAGGGAACAAGCACTTATTAAGATCTTACTATGTGCCAGGCATTGTGCTAAGTTTTACAAATACATTTTAAATACTGTTCATAGGTTTTTATGCCTCAAAAAGACTCTCTACTTAACAAAATGACATTATAACAAAAGGATGCATGACAATAAAAAAGCACTAAATAGGGAATGTCAAAAACACCTGCTTTACAGAGGAAGATAGAAGCAAAATAAAAGCATTTTCTCCTCATGTGTTACTGCTATGCCATCCTCCCAAGACAAACAACTGACTGGAATCTAATTTTTTATCCTCATTCTTTTTTGTCCTGAATGTCTAAATTTTAAAAAATATCCTTAAATCATAGTCAGCATTTTGGGAGAAAAGACTTCAGTTAACTTTGGATTTCAGAGTTTATGAGACTTGTTAAGAGGGCCCGTGCATGCACTCCCCTCTGCATTCTTTTCTGATGCATGCCCCTGCTTCCATGTTTTGTACATATTCTTTTAAAATTTTGATCTAATTAAAAGGTTCTCAGTGAAGCTGATATAAGTTTGATGATGAATCCCTATACTCAGGTGGGAGAAGAGCTAGAGAGAAAGCAATATCTATTAGAATATTATTCCAACAAAATTCTGAAAACCCATGCTTGAAGCCATAATTATCCAATTAGAATTGTTGCATTTGTTAAAAAAAAAATTGCCAACCCCCCCCCCCCAGCTCCCTTTATATATTATACATTAGTATAAAATTCCTCATAGTTGCCTAACATCTGTGGGCCATGTGAAACCACTCAGTCATCTTTCGTCTGGACCTAGCTGGTTTCCTGAATCCATGTATTGCACTTTCCTACACCAAGCCAAAATGGGGCCCAGGGAATGGCCATGAGGTAGAGAATACCCATACTGTACCCATAATTAGTCTGCATACTATACATACTTAAGCCCCAAAGTGAAAACAAGTGTGTATGAATATATTCCTTGAAATCTCCAAACTACTACAGAAGTCACAATAATTTTTGCAGTTTTCTCCCTTATTCTCCCCTCCCCCACTTCCTTCTCCTTAGAATCATTTGAGATTTCTATTTTAAGAATTTCAATTGTGAGAGGCTGTCAATTCTTCTTGAGACATTTTCCCTTTTGAAGTCAGTTTTGGGGGGGTTATACCCATTTTACATTAGGAAGTTTTTGAAATCTACTTTCCTAAACTCCAGGACAATGTTTTCTAAACCATGTCACAAAACTGCTGTTCTGTGCAATTTGAAAGAATTCTACGATGACATAGCTGCTAGCAAAGTTTTTCCTTTCAAACAATGAAATAACGTATCAAAAATAAATCCAATAAACTTGGCATTAAAAAATATTACAATCTTCTTTATTCCTGAAGTAATCTGTATCTCAGGCAGATAGGTGGCATAGTTGATAGAGTGGTGAGGCCAGAGTCAAAAAGACTCATGATTCCGCGAATCTGACCTCAGATACTCAGTAACTGCATGACTCTGGTCAAGTCACTTAACCCTGTTTGCTCCAGTCCTCATGTGTGAAATAAGCTGGAGAAGGAAATGGCAAGGCACTCCAATATCTTCACCAAGGAAACCCCAAATGGGATCACAAAGAGTTGGAGAAAACTGAAACAACTGAACAACAATCTATATCCAGATCTCTCTCTGTCTGTCTCTCTCATTCCTCCCACCCCCGCCGCCACAAGATGGCAATCACTTTTTCCCAACTTGGCTTTTCACATAACACCACTTAGCAAAAATCTTCCCTGTTGGTGAGAATGAGGTCCGCGGTTCTCATTCAATGATACTAACTGCCAATCGAAAAGAGACCTTGCAGCTCAAACCCTGTAATTCAACATCTACCCTCCTAATTTGCTCTCCTCCCTTGTCCTCCCTGCTCTGACAGCCTTTTAAGTGGCGCTAGTTATTAATGCCAGTCCAAATCTGCCAATAAATATGTGTGTGGGAGGCAGGTGGGGAAGAACACCTTTTTAAAACTCGCCAAGGAATAGGAGAAATACACAGACACATAAGTAGCTTTTACTCTGTGATATAAAGAAAGGTAACTGCTGGGCCTTATGTAGTCTAGTATTATTACTGGCAAAAAAGACAAATGAAAAAAATCTAAGTAATTCTTTGTCATTTATTAACATCATGCTACCCTTCTAAGCAGTTATCTTATCCCTTCCTTTTTATTGTGGACACAACTCTATTATATATTACATAATCATTTCAGGTGCCTAAGGATACATGGAAAAACTGAAAGTTTTAAATCAGACTGTTGTACTGTTATTGGAGGACTAAAAAACATATCTCCTAAGTGTAAAAGTCATATAGGAAGACAATGTTTTGTTTTACCTGGAAGACTGCCCGGTGATCTTCTACAACTTGCTCTTCCATTTCTACCATCTGAGAGACAGCTTCATGAAAAGTGAATAACTGTGGAGAAACCTCCTCTTCCTACAAAGAAAAAAAAAATCTCATGGGATAATATTGGTGCTCTGTGGTCGCCCCCCCCCCCACCCCAAAGGTAGGTCTCTAGTAGACAAGATTAATATTACCATACTATTACAATTAACATTAACCATGTCAATATAGAAACTTCCATAGTAAAATCGCATTCATCTCTGGAACACCAAAAGATGAAACTCATTTATGTGATCATATTTATAGACACAGAAACAAGTAACTACCCACACTTAAAAGGTTTCCCTGCAAGGTCTTTCTAAACAACACCCCTTCAAATCCACCCCACAAAAACCCAACAACTATATAGAAACATGTAAGAAGTGAGGCAGACAGGAGGAAATATTCCCCAGCTAAATCCCAGCTTAAAACAAAAGGGGTCATCATCACCTTTTGACATCCATTATCATATTTTCTGTTTCAAAGTTTAATGCACCCACATCTTTAAAACATATTTCAGATTATCTTTGCACAGAATTTAAAACTACATTAGTCTATAAAACCTTTCACCAGATCAGTGACATTAGCATTAGCATCATAATAGCTAACACACCATACATTATCTCACTGAATTTATAACAGTTCTGTGAGGGATGGGAAGTACTAAAGGTATTTAATGCTTGAACTACACAATGAGAAGTGTTAGAAGTATTTGTCTTCCCTATTTTACAGACAATAAAGCTTAGGCTCAGTTTTATCCAGAGTCACACAGTTCAGTGAGTTTCAGAGGCAGAATCTGAATCCAAGTCTCCCCTGACTCCAAGTCTAGTAGTCTTTCCATTACACCACTTTGCCTCTTATAGACAGAGCTAACATAACTTGTAACATTGAAAAAAATATTTTAATGAACAGTATTTCTGAGGCATAATCTATGTATTCTTGAAGTTTACTAAAATGTTTTTGGATTCTCCAATCCATATGAAAAAGTTGGTCATATGTTCTGGTTGAAAAAAAAAATTGAAATCAGCCTAGCTATGAATTCAGCCTTTCCTTAAAGCTTAAGAAGAGGTGTCCTGCTGTTAGCAGCAAAAAGTTTTTAGTGAAGTCCCCAAACCTCTAATCCTGGTCACAAGTAAAACTCTATTATTCTTACTATTACATCATCTTATGCCATCATAAAGGGAGAGAAAATTTTCATTTGGAATCTTCATCTTGAGAAGCAAGCTTACTTAAGTTTCTGTGATCTTTATAGAGATTAAACCTTCAGTCCAAATGATCTGAATATTCACAATGAAACCACAAAGTATTCTACCTAGTCCTCTACTAGTTGTCTCTGTGGAGCTTGCAGGTAACCCTGAGTGCTTGAAGTCAGTGGCAGCAATGTTAAGTCCTATAGTCAGAAAGGCTTCAAAAAAAGAGTGCAACAACAAACTAAATTGTTTGGTAAGGACCAGCCTAGGTTGAGAGAGGTTTTTGGCATCAGAAAGCCAGTTACTGGGTGAGGTGGGTTAGGTTTTGTTTTGTCACTGCATCTTATGATACTTTACTATAAAAGATCATTATCAAGATCAGCGAATAGAGGACCCACCAGGATGAAAGTACTCTTAAAAGTCACTTTCATCCCTTTTTCAACGATTCCTTTTCTATCACTATTACCATTATTCTTCTTCTAGCCTCCTGTGCAAGAAACCTTGTAATACTTTCCTATAACTGTCCCTGGTCTTAAGTCTGTCAAGTTTTACTGCTTTTTTTTTTCTTTCGAAAACCCTCTCAGATTTATCACTAACACTCTGCAGCATCTCCTTTAGTTACTCCAGGCCCTGAATTACTGAAATATGATATTTATTTGTGTAATGTTTTAAAGTTTTTAAAGAAGAGAGTATAAGACAGTATTTTAACCTTATGAAAAATATGTGACATAAGTACTATAAATAAGTACTATTATAAATGAACACCCACACACAAATAATGACTAGCCGTGCAACCTTGAGCAAGTTACTTAACCCCAATTGCTTTAAAAAAAACAAAAAACAAAAGATGTCAAAAAAGTACTATTATTCCCATTTTACATATGGGGAAAATGAGGTTTAGGTTATCTGACTTGGCTACAGTTACACTGCTAAGTATAGAAGGTAGACTTTGAACGCAGACCTTCCTGACTCCCAAGTATAACAACTCTATTCACTACACCAAAACAGCTCCTCAAATATTTTTTAAATCTCTCACCCCTCACGCAAACACAAATTCTACCACAATTAGAGTAACCACCCTTAAAAGCATCAAATGAGGTAAAGTACTGTAGTGAATAATAACACAGGAAACAGATTAAGCTATACAATTTTATTAGGAAAATAGGTATAATAACCTTGACTAAAGGATGAGACCAATATTACGTATTAACAATCAGATAAGACCAATTAATTAAAATAAACCATTAACTAGGATACAAAATTAGGTAATCTGGTAATTTTAACAGGAGGAAAGATTAGGAATTTTCCAAGTAGGGAGAGGGAGAGTTAACACCAGGTACAATACCCTAAAATCAGAAAAAAGGTGTGTGTCCCTTATCATCCCCTCCACACCACCAAGTGTCTGTATTTAATCAAAGGAACATGGAAACAGTAAGTTACTAACCAGTAAGGGACCAGTTTTCAGATAAGACAGTTGCTTAAGATGTATAATTCTGAGAAAACTCCCTGCTTCAATCTTTGGATATGCCTGGGTTTCTGGTCAACATAATCTAGGTCCTTAGTTAAGGGTCTCTAAGCAGTAGATAACTGGAAAAAGTTTTCTCACAAGACAGAAACTAACTAGACCACATATGGGAATAGAAAAGGAACTGTGCTAGATCCAGTATACATAGAGAGGGAAGGGTGTGTGTGTGTGGCTGTGTATACATGTACCAACAAGAAATCGGTGACTGATTTCTTGAATTGTTGGTATTGTCTAGACCGATGGTACACAAACTATAGGCCTGAGGCCAAATAAAGACAGGCAAAGAATACTTTTTACATTTTAAAGACTTGTCTATTTAAAAAAAACAAACCGGGGGTGGCTTGGTGGCGCAGTGAGTAGAGCGCCAGCCCTGGAGTCAGAAGGACCTGAGTTCAGATATGGTCTTAGACACTTAATGCACACACAAACAAAAACCTAGCCGTGTGACCTTGGGCAAGTTACTTAACCTCAATTGCCCTCCAAAAAGCAAAAAAACAAAAACAAACAAACAAACAAAAAAACAAAAAAACCAAAAAACAAACAAAAAAAACCACCTGTTTTTAGCTTGCCGGCCAAATTTCTCCATATGGCAGTGGTTTATCAAGCCCTAATCTAGACTTATGTAATGGAGAAAATGCCACAAAACAGATTTAACTCAAAATGATAAAAATTTGATATTTTAAAAAAGAAACTTTAATCTTAAAAATGCCGTTCTTTGGTAGAAACAGCACGTCCAAGGAACTCTCCCCCCAGATGACCTCCAAACTATGTAAAAGGGGACTCTGAACAACTTCTGGAGCCCCATAACCCACAGAACCACACAGAGAAGCTAACCTCCCACTGAGGACAGCCCAGCAGCCCTGTAGGAAGGACCAGAGCAGTGCACAGCTCACAGAGAGCCAAGCCCAGGTCCGTGTGAGCCGCGGTTTTAGCCCCAACGCGGCCGGGCCATCAGCCGGCGGGAGGGACCCCAGAACACCAGCAGCTGTGGCAATTCCAGAAGTATCAACACAGACATGCCTAGGACACAGTGAGAGGTTAGTGCCCTATGGACTTTGGGACCAGTATTTGGGGAACGCGTGGGCTTCTTCCCCTGGGGGCTAGAAGCCACTGAGGAGACACGCCATTTTGTAGTTTTCAGAGGCAGCTCCAGCTCCTGGCCTGCGAACTGTAGGGAGATCCAGCAATCAGTCTTGGGGGGTAATCACTCTTGCTTTAACCTCCCTGGATCTGGATTATGATCTAGGGTGGAAGTCGTGGGTGGTTTACAGCTTGCCAGAAACGGAAGTTGTCCCCCCACACATTCGGGACGAAAGCTCCCCTGTCTGTTGGCAGAGCCATACTGTGGCAACAAGCCCAAAGGTCAAGTAATTAAGTGGCAACATGCCAAGGCAAAGGAAACAAATTAAACAGAAAAATGCAACCTTAGACTCCTATTTTGGGGGCAAAGAGGATCGACGCATAGAACAGGAGGAGGACTGTGAGGTCAGAAGTCCTGCTCCAAAAGCCCCAAAGGAAAATATGAGTGAGTTGCAGTCCATAGAGGACCTTAAGAAGGACTTTAAAAATCAAATAAGACAAGTGGAGGAAAAACTGGAAACGAGAAATGAGAAGGATGCAGGAAAAGTATGAAAGGAGGGTCAACAGCCTGACTGAGGAAAACAACACCTTAAAAAATAGACTAACTCAAATGGCAAAGGAGGCCCAAAAGGGCAATGAGGAGAAGAATGCCTTAAAAAGCCCAATTTTCCAGATGGAAAAAGAATCTCAAAAGCTCACTGAGGAGATTCATTCCTTCAGAGTTAGACTGGAGCAAATGGAAGCTAATGACTTTATGAGAAATCAAGATGCTGTTAAGCAGATCCAAACAAATGAAAGATTAGAAGGCAATGTGAAATATCTCATGGGAAAAACCACTGACCTGGAAAATAGATCCAGGAGAGACAATTTAAAAATTATTGGACTACCCAAAAGCAATGATCAAAGAAAGAACCTAGAAATCACCCTTCAAGAAATTCTCAAGGAAAACTGCCCTGATGTTTTTAGATCCAGAGGGCAAAATAGAGGTTGAAAGAATCCACAGATCACCTCCTGAAAAAGATCCCAAAAAGAAAACTCCCAGGAATATTATAGCCAGGTTCCAAAATCCCCAGATCAAGGAGAAAATACTACAAGCAGCCAGGAAGAAACAATTTCAATATTGTGGAAACACAATCAGAATAGCCCAGGACCTGGCAGCTTCTACACTGAGGGATCGAAGGGCATGGAATATGATATTCCAGAGGGCAAAAGAACTGGGAATGAACCCAAGGGTCACCTACCCAGCAAAACTGAGTATTTTGTTTCAGGGGAAAATATGGTCATTCAGTGGAATAGAGGACTTTCAAGCAAGGGAGGAAGGGAATGGATCTGAAATTACGGGTCTTAAAATTAAATGTTTCAAATATAAATACTATTATTAATACTCTTTTGCTTGTAATTGGGAGATAAGATGTGCAGGCATTGGGGCACAGAGATTCACCTTGCTCTAATGGAAAAGTCGAAGGGGATAGTATGGGAGAAGATATGGGAGAGAGCAGATTGGAGGAAGCGATATCTTGTGGGACCGCTATTCTGGGATGGTGGGTAGGGGAAAAACTGTAACTCAAAATCTGGCGGAAATGAATGATGTAAAACAGAAGTTAATAAAGCATTTGTTTAATTTTTTTAAAAATGCCGTTCTTCACCCCTGTTAAGCTAGTCTCCTCACTGTCACCTTTACATATGCTTTGTCCATCAATGAACATTTTTGTGCTTTTGCTAGTACTTTGCCATTGCTTAGAATGTCTTCCTCTTCTGCTCTGCCTGGCCAAACCTCTCTCACCCTTCAAGGTCTACTAGTTCAAATTCATCTCACCATTAAGCCTTTCCAGACTGTTATGTATGCCTTAGAGCTTAGCATTTAACTTTTTACAATTATTTTAAATATACTAAACTGTACTCTCAAAAGAAGGCATAATTTTTTTGTTTTTCACACTGTTTAAAAACACAGCGATAAGACATAACACAGGCACTCAACCTCACACAGAATGGTAATTTTTACTCTTTCTTCAACTTAGACTACTAGAGTTGGGCGGTATAGTCCAGCTGTCCATTTCAGAGAAACACTAAAAAATAAAATCTAGAGGCAACACTTCTCCTGGAAGGGCCTGAAAGAATTTCTCTGTAGCCTCTCTTTACAAGTCATAGGAACTTGGCAAGACCCCCAGTTGATATATTATTTTACTGAATGAAATTCTTCTGATCATTTCCCACCTGGCTGAGGTCTTAGATTTCACAATCTTCAGAAACTTTTCAGTGTACATGATGACATCAACTCTGAAACTCACACTTCCTCAGCATCCCTGCCCCGGGGTCCCTTCCCTCCCTCTGGTTGGAGAGGCATGCAGGTATTTCAATTCATCACTTCCCAATTTATACCATCTTAAGTTATAATTATGTAAAATATGATCATTGGTTCCAATCCACTGGAAATGTAAGGTGCAAGTGGAACCCCACTTTAGGGGTCCCATTATTTGTATTAATTGGGACCTACCTGAACTCATTAGAATTCTTTTCAATTGCTTAAAAGGAAATGATAAAGTATAACGGTGGCATAGGTCAAGACCTGTAAGATCAGTTAAAAATAAGAAAGAAGTCTTAAGTCTATTAGGTCGTAATACTGTTAAATCAAGGCAGTTCTGTTAAGTTACTTACATTTTGTTCACAAAGAAGTTTTAGGTCATCTCTCTGAGGTGAACTCCCTACACCCCACTGTGTCTCTATATCATCAATTTGATTTGGAGGATGATGCATAATTGGACGGACATCACCAGCAGCAGCTGGATCTACAGTCAATTCTTTTACCCTAAAAATATACAGAGGATACTGTAAATGAGCACAGATTCATTCAGTAATACAATACCAAAGTTTTATGATTTGAAGGTACTTTAATTCACTTAGTATGATGATGGCAACTTCATAAGTTATTATTTTTCTGAAATGTGGAAGAACACTAGTAAAATGGTTATTTTACTTTCTAATTTAGACTACTTCACAATCACTTTAACATTCTCATGTCATTTAATCACTATAAAACCAAACATTTACTATACATAAATAAGGTATGGGTAAGGGAGAATTAGGAAACATTATAATGACTAATGAATTTCAATAACAGGAAAAAGACAGTATGGTGTAGTGTTAAGAACACTGAACTTAAAGAGATATGAAACCTGATTACTTCTAGCCCTACAACTTCTAATGTGATTTTAAGCAGATTCTTTAATCTAATATTCAGTTTCTTTATTTGTAAAATGGGGATAATAGCTCTCTTGTCCTACCTCACAGGCCACTGTGAGGCTTATAGGAAATAATTTATGAGTGCTATATAAATAAGGTTTTATTGGTGTTACTATTACTATTATTATACAATTAGGCAACATTTTAAACACCCAACTGGTCAATGTGATTTTTTTTTTTTTTGAGCAATTGGGGTTAAGTAACTTGCTCAAGGTTACACGGCTAGTCATTATTTATGTGTGGGTGCTCATTTTTCTGAGGCCGGATTTGAAGGTCAATGTGATTTTTACAAAATACTTTGGCATGGAAAACATGGCATATCTGAAGGTTTTTGGTAGACAAATACTTATTATTTAATCTTTTTCAAGTACTAAGATTATATTTCTTCCATAAAAGAGAAAATATATGCAGCAATTACTAATTTTTATTTTATTTTAAAAAAAAAACCCTGGGGTGGCTAGGTGGCGCAGTGAGTAGAGAGTCGGCCCTGGAGTCAGAAGGACCTGAGTTCGGATCCGGCCTCAGACACTTAATGCACACACAAATAAAAACCTAACCGTGTGACGTTGGGCAAGTTACTTAACCCCAATTGCCCTCCAAAAGGTAAAATAAAAAAATTTAAAAAACAAACAAAAAAAGGCCTTTTAAATTGTTATTTTTAAAAATGGATATATTTATCAATCACTTAGACATTTACAAATTTAGAGCGGTATGGTGTTCAGGTTAGGGGTATTTTAATGTTTGAAGGAAAGAAAAAATTCACAAAAAGACACATTGTAACATTTTTAAACAAATGGCATAAAATGATTTAGCATGTGACTGCCATTTTAATTAAGCTTACTAAAAGACTACCTCATTTACTATAAAATTACATAAGCCAGAATTATTCTACTTAATATATACAAAGGTGACATCATCATTTACAAAAATCACACAAATATGAAGGGAATTATGTGAGCTTGTATTCTATGGGAATAATTTAGAAACTTAAATGAACAACAACAAAAAAAGATAACGATCATGCAGGACCACCACCACCACCACCACCACCACCAACAACAACAACCACCTGCCAAATGAAATGAGAATGACAAAATATATAATGGTTCAAGGCAAAGAAGTAAGATGTTTTGTTTTAAAAATTATCTCAAAAGAAAAACTTAAAACAATAAAGATCTTATGCATAGAATGATGTAGACCTGGTGATCGAAGGAGAAAAGTCGTCATACTCATAGGAAGGAGAGAGATCAGAGCGACTGCCACTACCCTGTGAGAAGGGAATGTCTGATGGACTAATTCCAAACTCCTTTACTCTGCAGCACCAGCAGCAAATTGAAAGAAAATCTTCTTGTAAAGACAGTTGTATAAAATGTAAATTCCATATTGTCACATTTATCACTTACTGAAATTGTCTAAGAAGTAAAATCAAACATTTTTGTTTCCTAAGTTATCAAACAGTAAGATGGTATTCCTCTTCTGTTGTGTTCAGGAGCCAATCTCTTCCTACCTAATGACAAATCTTGCTCCCTGTACTTCTTACGTTTCATATTCTTCTATGGCAAACTTTTCTCCGCCTCATGCCCCCCATTCCTAGAAGCAAGTCTTAATCTGATGAACATGTTCCTTTATATCACTCCCTTTTTGAGCTACATTCTTATTCTTTTTTTTAAACTTTCCTTCCAGTATTCATACAGAATGTTTTTTAAAACCATCAACATTTGCTCAATTTCAGCACTGCAGTCCTGACAATTGTATTCTAAAATGGCTTTTGCTAAAGTCACCAATGATCTTTCTAACTTTACATTCATATTTCTTTAATCCAATGATCAAACCTTATTTTTCTACACTGTCCTTGTCCTGGCTTCAGACTGCACCATAATCTCTGATTAATTCTACTTTGCTTCATCATGGTTATCATTAACGTTCAGAGAATTTGTACCTAAGTCAATGGTACAATTACTCAGGCTTTCTGGCCCTTCAACATTTATAATTTTTACTTTCTTGAGAAATTCATTTACTGCAGTTACAATATTGTCGGCAATTTACTACAAAATCTCTACCTCCAACTCTTCAGTCTTTCCATTATAAAATGAAAGCATGACAAAATATTAGCAAGTCTAAAATTCCAAACTAAGGTACTTAAAAAATTATTCTACAAATGACTAATAATTTCAAAATTTTATATTTCAGACAAAAATAGAAATCTAATTAGATCCTGAGTAAATTCAATGAGTTTATTTAGTCTGTTATTTAAGACCATTATTAAAACACATAAAATGCTAACCAATTATTTTCTACACCTTGGGAGAACTAAAGAATAAAATGAGCTTTAATGAAACAAAATTTCCATCAACTATAAGAGTATTGAAATAGTAGTAAAATGAGTTACCAAAGACACTTGTGGGTTGTCTTGAAAAATCAGCAAGAATGTAGTGAATGGATAAACATGCCTCACAATTAGACATTCATTGTCTTTATCTTAAGATCCTTTCTAGCTCTATGATTCACTAAATTTTTTTAACCATTTAAAAAATCGTGGCAGTCAAATGTTAAAGCTTACTAGTCAATGAAAAGGTCTCTAATCTTTAAGTAAGATGACTTTTCTGTATCTTGTTCTAAAAGGAAACAAACTACATGACATGGAGTTATTTTAGTTTTTTACTCCCAATTTTATTTTCACCTTTCAGAAAGCAATCTCTCAAGACCCTCTTTGTCAGGAGAGGTTGCATAGCATTTGGAAAGATTTTAAAAATTGGAGCTATCCCAAAAAGCATGGTATTATGCTAACTTCTATGATATGACATGGCAACATTCAAAAGTTTCCCTATCCCTGCAAATATGAGTCCTATGTGACTATGAGGAGTTTCTTTCTTAATGATAAAATCCCAAATACCCTGAAAATCAATTTTAAGGTATTAAGATTTTAACTCTATTTAGGATTCAAATGATATGAGGGGTTATATTTAGAAATGGATTTACAGTTTTTATGTCACAAATACAGTGTACTGATAATGGTAAGCTTATGTATTCTAATAAGACATTGACAGCTAATAAACTAGTATTTAGTAAGCAAATATATACCAGGCATTGGGATACAAATATGAAACACAATTCTGCACTGATGGAGTTTATATTCCACTACATAAAGAAAGGAAATTGGGGGTAGCTAGGTGGCGCAGTGAGTAGAGTGCCGGCCCTGGAATCAGAAGGACCCGAGTTCAGATCCGGCCTCAAACACTTAACACACACAAACAAAAAACTAGCCCTGTGACCTTAGGCAAGTTACTTAACCCCAACTGCCCTCCAAAAAGCAAAAAAAAAAAAAAAGGAAATTAAAAGCAATTTCCATTTTAACCTTCAATATAAAACTTTAAAAAAAAACAAACAAATTTGAACTCCAAGTCAGTTTAAATGTATTTGTATAATTCAGGAAATGAAAAAAGAACCTATCCAAAGCCAACAGATCACAAAGACTAAATGTTCTGTGGAAACCAAAAATTGGGCTCCAATCCAAATTCTATCAAATACATCCATATCAGTAGCTTCCAAATGTTAAGTATTGACTGATCAAGTAGAAATTACTTTGCTGATGCTACTGACTTGTATTGCCCAATCCAGAATCGTCATATGTGAAGAGTTCTGTAGTGTCAGTGCTGTTGGGCTGGCTTTAATGGGTATTTGTGCATATTCTTTGTATCCTCAGCGTCATTTACACAGTAAATGTTTGTTAATTGATTGTTTAAATAAACAGAAACAAAAGATTAATAAAAAAACAGTGCAACAAAATTTCTATTGCTGTCACTTGATCCCCTCTATAACTAATTTTGACATTAGAAGAATGCTTAAAATTATATAATAAATGTTCAGAAAAATTTTTTAAATTATGCATAATAAGGGTTTGTGAAATATCTACTTGCAAAGAATTAAGGTCTTAATATAATTAGGCAGAATTTTCATAACTGTGCTTTAAATGTAGTCAAATCTCTCCTATCCCCCCTTAAATTCCCAAATGGAAAACTACTTGCCATACCTATTTGCGTATCTTAATGTATTAAGAGTATTTTCACAAGATGCCATCCCTGGAGAGATGGTAGCAATCTAGGGGAAAACAGAATGCAAAAAGTCAAGGAAGTCTGTGGTAAACAATCAAGACAATAAAAACTGAATAGCAGGTCTAATATACTGATAAAGGTGAAGATTCTGTCAATGAGATATGAAGAAATTAATTAAATTCATAAAGTGCCTATATGTTTCCTCTCATTTGTAGCTAAGTTTCCTTATTTCTCACCCTGTCTGCTCCAGAAGATTGCCCTCTCTTATCCCTCCATTCTCTCACTAATCTTTACCCTCTTCCTATCTGCCGGTTGCTTCCCTATTGCCTATAAACACATCCATGTCTCCCCCATCCCCCAAAAGCCCTCACTTGATGGCCCACTAGCTATTGTTCTATGCTTCTCATCTCTGTGGCTAAACTCCTCCGGATGGCTATACCACTTCCTTTCTTTTTACGCTGCAATCGGCTTGCCAATATCATTGTTCTATTTAAACTACCGCCGCCAAAGTTAGCGGTGACCTCTTCACAAATCTAAAGGCCTTTTCTTAATCTGAATCCTTCTTGACTTCTCTGCAGCCTGTGACAGTCAATCACTCTCTTCCTGATACCTTCTTCTCTAGGTTTTTGTGACACTGCTTCCTCCTGGTTCTGTTTAACTGCTTCTTCTCAAAGTCATTTGCTGATCTTCATGTACACATCATGCATGTGAGGTTCTCCAAAGCTCTATCTTGGGTCTTCTTCTTTTCTCCCTCTATGATATTTTACTTGGTGATCTCATCAAGTCCCTTGCATTCAATTATTATCTCTGAATAGATGACTCAGATATATCTACTTCTCTAACACTAACCTCTCTCCTGACCTACAGTATCCCATCTTCAACTGCCCATTGGGCATCTTGAATAGGATGTTTCATATATATTTTAAAACGAACACATACAAAACTAAACTCTTTATCTTTCTTCCCAAAATCATCCTTTTTAAGTATTACTGTAAGGGACACTACTATGTTCTAGTTACCTATCCTCACAACCTTGGTGTCATCATCCTTTTTAAGTATTATTGTAGGGGACACTACTATGTTCTAGCTACCTATGCTCATAACCTTGATGTCATAGTAGACTCATTTCTCTTACCACCCTGCTCCAAATCCAATCAGTTGTCAATCCTTGTCATTTCCACTTTTTTTAACATGTCCCTCCAATATGCTTCCTTCTCTACTGATACTATTAACTGGGGCAAACTCTTGTCACTTTGATATCTAGACTAACAACTGAAATGCTAACCTGCATCATGGAATTCTTTTAGAATGATATGTAATAGCTATAGGGAGAGTAAGAGTGTGTGTGTGTATGTACATGCACAATCTATGTAGAGAGTTGCTACTAAGGAAAATCCCTCTAACAATGAAGATCAGTAATTGTTCTTCAACTTTAGACTTTAGAGTGTTTATAAAGACACTGAGAGGTCTAGTAACTCTCCCATTTTACAGTATGTCAGAGGTGGGACTTGAACCCAGGACTTCTACGGCTGGGAAGAGAGTGGGGAGAAAAGGAAATAATCATTTATATAGCACTGAATATGTGCCAGGAACAGTGTTAAGCACTGTTTTGTAATTGGGTAAATTGAGGCAAATGTATACATTTTGTTAATGGTTAAATGACATACCAAGGGTTACAAAGCTATAAAATATGTAAGGTTGATGTGAACTCAGGTCTTCCTGACTTCAGGTCCAGTGTTCTATCCAATGGACCACCAGGTGCCTTGGGACTAGCTGGTCTTTACTCACTATAGCAAACTACACATATGTTTCTGACTCTATATTAGAAGTTGTTAACTTGGAGTCAACTTGGAGTTGATTTTTAAAAAATACTTTTAACAACTATATTTCAACATAATCAACTTCCTCTGTAATCTTATGTATTTTATTTTATGCATTTAGCATTAAATAGCATTATTTTATTTAAGTGTGTAAAGCACTAGGCTTGGAGTCAGGAGAAACGGGTTGAAATCATGCCTGACACTTACAAACTTACCAGCCATGGGATGCTATGCTAATCTACTCCCCCCTAACAATGATTCCTTTAAGGTCTACATGACTCAAACAGTTTCATAGGTCCTAACTATCAAATTATAGATGGAGGAAGGGGAAAGACCCGTGCTACCAAAATCACACATCTGGCATGTATTAGGGCATATTTTACTTAAATTTTGCTCATTTTCAAGCACAAATGGTGATACTTGTATTTATTCCCACGATATAATTTTAGCACATTAAATTTTAAAAGCCCTTTTTTTACTGAACTTATCAACAAATCTAAACATTTCAATATGCGCAAAAGACTTAAAAGAAACTCAACTTTTGCTATATTTTTTAAAAAGCATAAATATTAAATTTAACAAGTAGCTACTAAATTTCTCTAATTGTGTAAACACCTTCTCTTATTCTGTGTCCTTTCAAGTAGTACATTTTTATACTTCTATAACTAACACTAACCTAAACAACCCACTCCAAAACAGCTTTTCTTTGCAAGAATCGTTCAAATACAACTTTATTTCTATGAAGTTGCAATTTTGATAGTTTTGAGTTTTATATTATTTACTTTATCATCCTTGATGTGAAGAGATTGATATTTCATAATACAAGTTGGCAAGAATTCTACTCAGAACTAACTGAGAAGATATTAAGTGCCCCAGGGTAATGAGTTTCAACACTGTAGAAGGCATAAAGGTTCTAAGTGGCACGGAGAACAAAAACTTTAGTTACATGCACTTTACCCATTCTCTCTAAAAGGTATAAAGAGAAGCAACGGAGACTTTAAAAAAGCCTCTTAAGCTGAGCTTGCAGTTAGGAGGTAATGTATTTTTCTAAGAGGTATGCCTCTTACTAAGAGGATGGGAGGTTTAATTATTTTTGACTGGATTTTGGCTCTAATTTCATTGATGTAACACAAATAGGCATGTGCTGTACGAACTGTAGTCTTGGACAGCTGCCTACTCTAAGGGTTAAAGATGTAAATGAAAACCAGTTGTACAGTGGAAAGAAAACTGATTTGGAGTTCTAAAACCTAAACCTGGGTTCTACTCCCAGCTGTTCCATTTGCATGACCTTTGGCAAACCATTTCACTCCTCTAGGCCAGAGTTTGCAATTAAGGGATTGGATTAGATGGCTTTTAAGGTCTCTTCCCTCTCTAAATCTACTGGGGAGATGATTTTTTTTGGTATATGTGTTCCATGTAACAGAGGATGATCAAAATGTACTCAAATATAATTTGTCCTGAGATTAGTCAGCTTCTTCTCTGACCCCACTGCACCAAAAAAAAACTTACCATGCATGTGCGGGAGTTTTCTCCTATGAATGAATCTCTTAGCACCTGAGTGAGTTTACTTGCTCTGAAGGGAGTATGAGGTTTATTTCTACCTAAGGCTCTGATGCACTCCTGAAAATTAAAAAAAATCAAGGTTTACATTTCAGTTTTTCATCAGATTCCCCTCTTCCTAATCAAACTGACATATTTAAAAACTACTCTTGACATAGCTCCTATGTCATACTACAAGTTTTACTGATATCTATAAATCTTCTGAAAATTCTCACAGGTGTTTCAATTCTAAGAAAATTGAAGAAAAGAAAGTATAGTAAGAGAAAATGTTTTAATGTTTTATTGAAATGATACTTTTAAAAACTTCTGAGATTCTAGAATCTCAGAAACAACAACAAACAATAAAAAGAACTTGTATATTATAAAAATGAAACAGAAGTGTTAGACTTCAAGTCTTTTGGAACCCTCAACAAATACTGTAGTAGGCCACTGAGACCAAACGTATTTTATAAACCCAATTAATTAGAATAGATTGAAAAAAATCTTTAAAGCAAGTTATGCAGACAAAGGTCACATTGCCAAGACATATAAAGAACTGACTGAAACCTACAGGAGTTAAGAGCCATTTTCCAAGTGATAAATGATATTATATAAACTGGCAGTTTTCTAAGGAAGAAACCAGAGCAATCAATAGCTATATGAAAAATGCTCCAAATGACTAATAATGGGGAAAAAAATTAAGAACAATTCTAAGATTCCACATCATACCCGTCAGCTTGGCAAAGCTGACAAAAAAAAAGTAAAGGTTAAAAATTTCCAGCCTCTCTGGAAAGTAATTTGGAAGTATGAACAAAAAAGTTGATAAACTCAGTATATTCAAAGACCTAGTGATACCGCAATTAGGTTTATGCATCAGAGATCAAAGAGGAAAAAAAAGTACTTGTATGTGCAAAAATATTTATAGCAGCTTTTTGTGGTGACAAAAATGGAAACCAACAGGGTGCCCACCAATTGTGGAATGGCTGAACAAATCATGGCACATTAATATAATAAAAAGCAGTTTACCATAAGATGTAATGAAATATAATAGCTTCAGTGAAAACTGAGTTTGTATGAAGTGATGCAGAGTGAAGTGAGGAGAACTAGCAGAACAATTTGTATAATTACAAAAACATTAAAACAAATTTTAACGCCTTAAGGATCATGAAGCATGCTATTGCTTCCCAACAGAAGTTTTAAGACTCATGATAGGGAATTAGAAAAGTTTTTGGACATGGCCCATTTGAGAATTTGTTTTGTTGTACTATGTATGTTTGTTTCTTATAAGATATTTTTCTTTTTTTCCACCCCAATGGTAGAGATGTAGAGAGAGAAAAAAAAATCAACAATAAAAATCAAATATATGTATGTATTATGTATGTATGTATTATGTATGTATATCAAATATAACCAAGAAAGATAATTTATCTAGCAAAAACAAAGAAAGGAAAAAACTGTCTTCTCACAAACTATCTTCTATTGTCTAATAACTACTTAGTAGAGAAATTACATGTAGTGGATTTTAGGAGATATAATTACTTTCTTTTTGTTTATTATAAAATACCAGAATTTTTGTCTCATACGCAGTAAATGTTTTATTAGATATTTAATTGAATGAAATAAGTACAAATTAATATTCATTAAGCATGTTTTGACTAAATGATACTTTTAAAAATAGGCTTATCGGGGATGGGGAGGAGAAGTCTCTTGTTTCTGTAGTATGTAAGCTAAGAATAGATGATTATCAGTCATTGTGAAATGACTTCCTCTATTGAGTATGAGGTTATCAGATGACTTCTTAGGGTTTCTTTAAAATGCTCAAGTTCTATGATTGGAGGGCTAAAATTGAAAGAATTATCACAGAAACATTAAAACTTATTAAACAAGAGAACAAATTGTAAGTCTCTTTTAGACTCAAAGAATGAAGTCTTTTTCTTCAATTTAAAATAAAAGTCCACAAAAGCCTATTTTAACACTTCATACCTGAGAGTTCCCAAAACTATGCCAGTGGAGTTTCTCCAGATGCCTCTTTTTGCAGACACTGCTCTGATTGTATCTAGCTCTGGAACCCTACAAGACCTCATCAATGAGACCCAAAGTCATTGAAAAGATCTGTTCAGTTATCTACACAGTAAAAAAAGAACCAGATAGAAAGTATGTGGGACATTAAGCAGTATTTTCTATAACCGCAAACTGCTCCTTGCCACATATGCCCTTATTTTCTAAAAGTTTTAAACAAATATAGCCAATAATATAAACAATATAAAATAATAAATTGTTAAAAAAAATTTAAGCTGCCAGTGATGGTTTATATATCTATGAACCACAGAAGACTGTTCTCAGAAGAATCAAAATTGAATATGAATTGAAGGTCAATCAATGCAAAGATGCACAGCTGGCATAAGCTGGTTACAGTATATTATGAGTAACAATTTATCTGCAAGACTAAAAAAATATCAAGGACACATATAATATGAATATATGGAGCTAGATGTATGTATTACAAGGGACAATCCAAAATGCAACAGGAATGCTGTATTTGTAGCCATAAAACATTCAAAGAACCAGAAGGTATTCTTAGATGTGTTTGGTAAGAAATATTCACAATTTGGGGGCAGCTAGATGGCACAGTGAATAGAGCACTGGCCCTGGAGTCAGGAGGACCTAAGCTCAAATCTGGCCTCAGACACTTAACACAAAACCTAGCCATGTGACCTTGGGCAAGTCACTTAACCCCAATTGCCCTCCAAAAAGCAAAAAAAAAAAGACATCCACAACTAATCAGACAATAGATCCATCAAAACAAATCTTTAAGATGACAACTTTAATAAGTTCCTTCAACTGTTCTATTTCCTACTTTAAGAAATTATATAGGAGGGACATCCTATAAAGGCTGCTTCTATTTTTTTTTCTATCAATAGTATTAATTTTCAGCCTTGGAAACATAGAACAAAAATGGTTAATAGAAATGTGAAACCCAAGATAAGCAGCAAGTTGGTCAGAGTATACTCAGAGTATTCCTACTTAGTTACCCCAGGGAGTTGAAGTCATCAGATTTGGATAAATGATATCCCAGATTACTGAAGGAACTTGCAGACAACTGCTACTGATGATCTTTGAGAAATCTTGGCAACAGGAGTTGTATGGAATTGGAGATGGGCATGTCCCAATTTAAAAAACAAAAACATAAACAAGGAAGGTAGATGCCCCAAACTATAAATCAGAGAGCCTGACTTTTTAACTCTACAAAAATTCTACAATACCTTCCCAGTGCTTAAAAAAGAAGTGTCGATCATAAAGAGAGTCAAAATGAATTCAAGAACAAATCACCTAGACTAACCTCATTTCCTTTTTTTCCAGGGAAAAGGGGTTATCTGATAGATTTTTTAAAGGATATACATGCAGTGTATATCAATTTTAGTAAAGACATCTAGCACTATCTCTTATGGCATTATGGAAAGTTACAAACTGAATAATAATATAGTCACATGGAACCTGGGAAATCATTAATATACTGCCAAAGGGTTCTGTCTTTAAAATGTTCTATTCAGCATTTTCAAAAGTGACTGAAATGCATACACATTTGAATTGTTTACCTTATTTGGGGATGGAACAAAATTTGAACTGACAGCAAAATCTGAAAGGAATACCAAAACTATAGTATCTACTTTCAGAGTCATCCATCTAAAACATGTCTGTAAAGGAAATGCTAGGTAGACTACAAATGCAAATATAAACTGCCTGTTTTTTTTTTTTTTAAGTTTTGTCTCATATTCGGGGTGGAGGGGCCGACGACTCCCTGTGTTCTGAAATCAAGGAAACAGACTTTCACTTTGTTCACTGAATACATTTTACTTACCTTGAGTGCTAAAAGGCTTTTATTAATTTCAGCACCTTCAAGCCGAGTTTGCCTATCAGCACTAGAAGTATCTGCTCCTCTTTCATTTCCAGCCAAATCAATGAGAGAAAATTTGCCATGTAATTTTCCTTTCCTTCTGAGGATAATTTGAAAGACTGCATGGCTCCGAGATGAATGTGCATTCGCAGATGTCTGACCAGACGTTCTAAAATTAGATGAGGTAGGAAACTGTCAGCCTCCTACTACATGATAATATTTTAATGACAATACTTTAATTATGAAAATTCAATGAAAATAAAAATCTAAACTACTTTCATTATTTAAGTAAGAAGGAAACATCTAAAGTAGTAGTCAAGCTTGTCTACCCTCTTGGAAACAAGCATCCAACTAAATTGGAATTAGTATGATGGTCATTTTATATCTAAGAACAAAGCTGTTGAAGCAAACAGCATTGAATTCTGTAAAATCTGAACATTAAAAATTAATAACAATGATCAAATAAAACACACTCAAGCTTATAAAATTAATGTCATCTTTCCAGTGGCATATTAAGACCAAAAAATCATTGAATGTATACATCCATAAATATGTGATCTCATTAATGCAAACTGCAACTCATCCATTCCTATCCATATGTGAAATGGCTTTCCCCAGAAGAAAATGCTTCCCTAGCCAACCTCTCCAGTACTAAATGTTTCTCCTCTAAAGCAACAGAGTAGGCATACTCCTTTGAGTATGAAGAAGAAAAGGAGTAGGCATATTCCTTGGCCTTCACTTCCATTTGCAGATTATCCATTCGCTGCCATAATTCTGTGATCTCTCTTCCTTTGAGGTTCATTTCATCAACTCTTATCACTCAGTTCCAATTCATTATCCCATTCATATACTTTCAAGACATTCTCACTTTTTTCTACAAGGAGTTCGGCACCTTGCTCACAGACAATAATCTTTGCCCAAAAGCTCCTATCCTTTATCATACAAGTTTAAGTTCCTCTGAATAACCTGGCATTCTTCCAATCAATTGAACCTCCTCATCTACTCCCATTTTTATTCTACCACAGTAACTCACCAGGATGTCATACCCTTGAGTGGTCCCACTGACTACTCCACTTACACGATCCAGAAAATGCTAAAATCCTTCTCTCCTACCACAACCTTCAACCTTGTTCCTCCATCTCCTATCTTCCTTAAACCTACTCTTCACTCTCAATATGATCTCCAGTCTCTCTACCCCATCCTGCTCTCCCAGTTCATTACCCTACTGTGGAACCTCCCCTACTCAAAAAATCTTCAGAGCTCCCCATTTACCTCAAGGATAAAATACAAAATCCTCAACATTACATATAAAGCCCCCACTACCTGGGTCTTACATATCTTTAACAGTTGAATTACATATTACTTCTTTTCCTATATTCATCTTCTTTCAAAATGGCACTACTGAAGAATTCCCATAAATGGCATTAAATTCCATGCCTTTGAATTAGTGCTCTACCATTTCCTAAAATGCACTCACCTTCTCACCTCTGCCTCAGAGAATTTCTGGGTTTTTTCAAAGTACAACTCAAGTGCCATTTCCTACTCACACCTGTGGTCTTTTCCTTTAAAAAAAAAAAAAAAACCTTTTCTTCCTTCCTTCCTTGTTTTTTTGGAAGAGGAAGGGAGGACAACTGGGGTTAAATAATTGCCCATGGTCACACATCTATTAAGTGTTAGGTGTCTGAGGTCACATTTGAACTCAGATCCTCCTGAATCCAGGGCCAGTGCTCTATTCACTATACTGCCTAGCTGCTCCTCTTCATAGAATTCCAAATTCTCTCCCTCCCTTCAACCCCTGCCCCACCCCTGAGAAGGTAAGGAAAATCTTATCAATTATACATGTGAAATCATGCAAAACATTTCCATATTAACTATATAGGGGCAAAAAGTTAAAGCAAGAAAATTAAATTTTAATTGCACTCAGAGATCATCAGTTCTCTCTCTGGACTTGGACAGCATTTTTTCAACATAATTCCTTTTAAATTTTTGATCACTGTGTTGGTCAGAGTACCCAATCTTTCACAGTTGGTCATCATTACAACATTGCTATTTCTATGGACAATGGACAATGATCTCCCAGTTCTTCTCAATTCATTTTGCATCAGTTCATGTCTTGCCAGGTTTTTTTTTTTTAATCATCTTCCTCCTCATTTCTTATAGTATTGTATCACAACCACATGCTACAACTTAAGCCATGACCCAATTTCCAAATGTTAGCCAGCAGAAAGAGAGCTGCTACATTTTTTTTAATTTTTTTTTTTTTTTGGCTTTTTTGGAGGGCAATGGGGGTTAAGTAACTTGCCCAAGGTCACACAGCTAGGTTTATGTTTGTGTGTGTTAAGTGTTTCAGGCCAGATCTGAACTCAGGTCCTTCTGACTCCAGGGCCGACACTCTACTCACTGTGCCACCTAGCTGCCCCTTACATTTTTGTACATATAAAACCTTTGTCCTTTTTCTCTGATCTCTTTGGGATATAGACTGAGTTATTTGTACTGCTGGGTCAAAGGTAGTTTTATAGCTCTTTGCCGATAGTTACAAAATGTTCTCCAGAATAACCGACCCAGTTCATAACTGAACCTATAGTTTATTATTATACCTATTTACCTTCCAGCATCTGCCTTTCTGACAGGTGTGAGGAGGTACCTCAGAACTACTTTAATATTCATTTCCCAATTCTATAGTAGATGGTAAAGAGCAGCAGGGTCTGAAGTCAGGAAGATTTGAGTTTACATCTGGCCTTAGACACTACTAGGTAGGTGACCCTAAGCAAGTCACTTAACCTTCTTTGCTTTGGTTTCCTCATCTGTAAAATGAACTGGAGAAAGAAATGTTATCTTTGCCCAGAAAACCCCAAACGAGGTCACGAAGAGCTGGTCACAATGGAAAAGACTGAATAAAAAACGAAAGAACTTTGATTTCTTCTTCTGAAAATTGCACATTCAATGTTGGGAGAACTCAACCGAGTCGCTGCTTGTCTTCAGCCATCGGAACTCTGCCACAAATTTTTTCCTGATTGTCCATTTATTAGCATTCTCTCTTTTATTTTTTGCTTCTTTTTTGGAGGGGGTAAGGCTGGGCAATTGAGTTTAAGTGACTTGCCCAAGGTCACACAGCTAGTAAGTGTTAAGTGTTAAGTGGGTCCACATTTGAACTCAGGTCCTTCTGACTCCAGAGGTGGTACTCCATTCACTGTGCCACCTAGCCACCCCAGATAAAATTTTTCTTTGGAGGGGTTTCTCCCCCCTCCAGGGCAATTGGGGTTAGGTGACTTGCCCAAGGTCACATGGCTAGTTTTTGTGGTAAATGTCTGAGGCCAGATTTGTACTCAGGTCCTTCTGACTCCAGGGCCAGTGCTCTAATCACTGTTTCACCTGGCCACACCCTTAGCACTCTCTCTTTCTATGAATTATAACAAAACTACTTTTTCTTTATTTACCCTGGCCCCCTCCCATCTCCCCAACTATAAACTCTTTGAAGGTAGGGGCAGTTTAATTTCTGTCCTTCTATCCCAGCACCCAGCATAATGCCTTGCACACAGTAGGTGATAACTGTTTGTTGAATAGAACATATACCAATGGAATTGTAAGAAAAGAAATCAAATAAATTAGTAAAGAATTTAGTTAAAATTAGTAAAAAAAAATTAGTAAGCAGACTTAATGTTCTTAATATTTGAAACCAGAAGACAAAAGAAGTTTGAGCTAAATGGAAAGATGGTTCACTGGTTATTGTGGGGAAAATAAGAATTTAAAAGTGGGGTGTTTTATTTTTTTTGTCTTCCAAAGGCAGAAAGAAATGTTATCTATGAGAGGATTTGGTTATTTCATATGGAATTATTCATGATAAACATTTCAAAAATGTCACTATGAAAATAATTATAATTTTTATACCAACATTGGCTACAGAGGATGAGAAGATTAATTCCACAAAAGACTTTGTAAGACTCTCCAAACTAAATCAACACACACTTTAAGAGAGCAACAAAGGTAGGCAACACAGATTTAGAATACAAATTCATCGGAAATTCTTATAAAAGGATGGTAAAAGACTGGGGCAGCATCACCTCTTAAAACAGTGAAAAGGAAGCAAAGGGAAAGAGAAAGTAATTTTAAAGCCTGGCAATAGAACCAATTAAGTAAAGTGATTCTGGGAACATTTAGAGATGAAACTAGAAAAAAGTAACAGATATAAAAAGTAAAAGTTCTGTCAAGATTTATCTAAAAAATTATTTCTTCAATGACAATGGAGCCACCACATTCAGACTCTGCCATCACAATCCCAAATGTGGTACATGAGGAAGAAGAAAAGAAATCCAAGAGGAGAAAAGTAGTTTAACTAGACCAAGTATACCCAGGAAGGTTTGTGCTGGAGGCTACATAGCTTAGAAGGCCTTTAAGGACTGATTCTCAAGATTTCTGAAATGAGGAAGGAAGGGAAAGGAGGAGATAAAAACACACAGGAAAAACCCCAAAACTACTGACCTAATTAGTATTGAAATAAAGCAACTGGGAAAATATCAATAACTATTAACCCATATGCCTACTCTTTCTACACTTCTATAAAATCTTTAAGAGAATAATCTACAGATGAATCAAATGCAATCTTTTTTTAATTATTATTAATTTGTTTATTTTTACAAGATTCAATTCCCTAGTTCCTTGAGTTTCAAATTTCCCTTCCCTCCCTCCCCCTACCCCCCACAACAACATATAGTCCAGTAGAGGATCTGCAAATACGTTCACATTAGACATTAGTCAGGTTATAAAGGCGTATTGTACTAGATGGGATGAAAAATGGTAAAGAGGAAATAAAACCAAACAATGAAATGGAAAAGATCAAGCAGTTTGCTTCCATCAGGATTCAAGCTCAGTTCTTTCTAGTTATTTCTCTGGATATAGGCCAAATGCAATCTTTTTTTTTTTATTTTTTTTTTTATTAAAAGCAATTGGGGTTAAGTAACTTGCTCAAGGTTACACGGCTAGTCATTATTTATGCGTGGGTGCTCATTTTCTGAGGCCAAATCTGATCTCGGGTCATCCCAACTCCAAGGCCTGCACTCTTACTCACTGCGCCACCTAGCCGCCCCTTTAGGGCAATTGGGGTTAAGTAATTTGCCCAAGGTTACACGGCTAGGTTTTTGTTTTTGTGGATTAAGTGTTGGCCAGCTCCGAACTCAGGTCCAGGGCTGGCGCTCTATTCACTGCTCAACCTAGCCGCCCCGACCAAATGCAATCTTAATGAAGGTATGAGAAGGGTGCAAAGAATACAGCAGCATCCTACTGTTTTGTGCCCATAAAATTTTTTTTAAATTTGATACAGCACAAGGCTGCCTTAATGGCTGTCTTTCTCAAAATCATACAAGACTTTATTTAAAAATATAGTAAATTTTGTTTGCCAATACATTGATTATTCATATGAAGGGAGCAGAAGCCAAACTGAACAATAATTCCTTAGATACGATGAGGTCCTCCAGATGCTCCTATTTGAAAATGGCATCATGCCATCAGGCCTCCAAATACTGCAAAGCATCTTAAATGAGATCTTTAATCACTCAAAAGCAGTACAGACTAATTAGTTATACATACAGCACAGTAGAAGGAACATAAAATTCTATCAGAGACCCTGTATGGGAATCTTGCCTCCAGCACTCGGTGGCAATGCAGGGAAGGTGCTTAATGCCTCTGAATGAGAATGGTCTCATCTATAAAATGGAGTGGTTGGAAAACATGACCTCAAAGATGACCCTCCTAGCCCCAAGTCTGTGGTCCCATGATCCACACAGAAAAACCAAGTAGATGAATATTTATAGTCCACATGTACAGAGCTGTAAGGATAATAAAAAGAGTTGGGACAATGAACTACAACTGATGCTGAACAGTGCTTTTAATGAATCACAGAACAATGCATTATTCAGAGACATAAGACACAGGTCCACCCAAGAGCAAAGGAGAGCACAACCTGTATATGATGAGTAGGCAGCAATTTATGTCTGAGAAGCAATTTAGAACAAGAAAAACATGATTAAAAAAAGAAGTGGGCTAGTTATGTATAGAAAGTGAAGAATAACTAAGAGATGTTGCTTTGAGCCCTACTGGTTATTTTAAAAAATGTCAAGAGATCTAAAAGTGGGATTGTTGGGAATGTTGGGTAGACCTCCTGTGAAGGATTTATGGGAGAATGTGGGCGGAAGTGGCACAGACTAAGAAGACAATGAGCTATAACACATGGGTACCAACAACAGAGATCATAAGCCAACTAAATGATGTACCTTATACACACGCAATATAGTCACTCATGGAGATCAAATAGAGATCTTGAAGACTATGCAAGGATGTTCAAATGTCTGGCTAGTTGTATCAAGGTAGAAATATTCAGAGTAAGGGTTACAAATGGATTACTGTCACAGGGTAGCAACATTTGGGTAGACCCATCATCTGGTAAATCTTTATAGTCACAATTTTTTTTTTTTTGAGGGAAATTGAGGTCAAGTAACTTGCCCAAGGTCACACGGATAGGTTTTTGTTTGTGTGTGTTAAGTGTCTGAGTTATGTATATACATAACTGGATCCGAATTCAGGTCCTTCTGACTCCAGGGCCAGCGCTCTACTCACTGCGCCACCTAGCCACCCCTATAGTCACAATTTATGAAAACTTTTTACTAAGAGGTTGTGATTTGCTTCAGTAGAGAAAATAACAATATAAGTGAAATAAAGAATTATTCCATTAGGCACACATGGTATTTAATTGTATCTGATTCCTTGTGGTCCTGTGAACCATTTAGCACACCAAGCCCTTCTATCCCACACTATTTCCTGAAATCTGTTCAAGTTCATGTTCATTGTTTCCATGACACTATCTATTCATCTCATCCTCTGCCATCCTCTTCTCCTTTAGCCTTCAATCTTTCCCAACATCAATGTCCTTTCCAATGAGTTATATCTTCTTTAAGTGGCTAAAATACTTAAGCTTCAAGTGAAGAGTCTGAATAAATTTAAGTATTGACTGATTTGATTTCCTTGTTGACCAAGGGACTCTCAAAAGTCTTCTCCAGCATCACAATTCAAAATTACTGATTCTGTGGCACTCACCTTTCCTTACAATCCAACTTTCACAGCCATAGATTGGTACTAGAAAAACCAAAGCTTTGACTATATGGACCTTTCTTGGCAAAGTAATGTCTCTGCTTTTTTTTTTTAGGATGCCATCCAGATTGGCCATAGCTTTCCTTCCAAGGAGCAAATGTCTTTTAATTTCATGGCTGTAGTCATTGCCTGCAGTAATTTTTGAGCCTAAGAATACAAAATCTGAGGCTGTTTCTATTTCTTCTTCCTCTATTTTCCATGAAACAATAGCACTAGTTACCATGACCTGGTTTTTTTACGTTAAGCACACCATATCCATATGTAAAATATAACTACATGTAAAAGATAACCAAGAAAATATTTGATATTTTGAATGTATTGATTAAAAGGATTAGCAATACCTGCAACTGTTGCCTATTTCAATGAGCTTCAGGACATCTTCAACGCATTTAACCTCCCGCTCCTGTAATCCTACAACTTGAACTTGCTGTTTACCATCCTCTAATACTCTCAATTTTGTCTTCCTGTTAAGTAAATCAAATACCTTTGGGGAGAAAAATACACTTATGTTAGCTAATTAAACATTAACAGAATCGAAGGTCTTAAAGAAAAATCTAAAGAAATCTAGTTAAGATGTTTTAAACAATTTAGATAGAAATGTAATGTTAAACTGATTCAAGAGCCAAATTTTACAAATCAATCAATTTCTATTCAAATGAAATTAGCAGTGGAACTTCATGGTAAATACTAAAAGCTTATACTTACCTTTCCACTATAAATTTCAAAAAAGGTTGCATATACTTGAAGTTCTAACTTCTTATAGTTTGGTTTCTTTAGCATTAAAAAGACATCTCGAGCTGTTGAGTTTCACATAAACATAAAACAGTTAGGTTTCAATTAATACCATGAAAAAGTAATAAAAATTTCTTAGTTTCAAAAATCTTTAAAAAAAACTTTGAATTCAATAAATAATAAATTTCCATATACAAAATAGAACAGAAAAAGAGGATTATATAAAAATCACAGATCTCTATCATAAAAAATACACATACAATAACATACCATATGTTATATTAAATATACATAAAATAAATTCAATGTTATTTCCCTCTAAACTTCCTTCTCTTCTGTGCATTTTTAAAGATGCCTCAATGACCCTTATTTATTTATTTATTATGGGGGTGGGGGAGGAGAATATTAGAGAGTAAGAGTCTGTTGTTAGCTTCCCCCCATAATGCCCTTCCCATAAAAAAAGGAAAAATAATTCTTCTAACCAAAAAGTCTTATTCCTGTTTTATAAAGAGGTAAACCTTTCTTAGAATAATGTTGTCGTGGGGGGCTGCTAGGGGGCATAGTGAATAGAGTACCAGCCCTGGAGTAGGGAGGACCAGAGTTCAAATCTGGCCATAGACACTTAATACTTACTAGCTGTGTTACCTTGGGCAAGTCACTTAACCTCAATTGCCCTGCCTTCCCCCCTCCAAAAAGACGGAAAAAAAAAAACAACCCAGACACTTAAAAATTTAAGATCCAAATCTTCATTTCATATACTTATATCTTATATTCAAAGGTGATCAAATGATCAACATTTATTATGCTACTTATTTTAGATTTATTTAATGCTTCATATTTCCTTATTATATACTAATTTTTATGATGGTTTACAATTTAACCAAACAGAAGATTTTCCAGTCTTTAAAAACAGACAAATCAAGCATAAAAAGTCAATATTAAAGGATTTGTAAATTAAGTGCAAAAAGACCTATTTACCTGCTAGCGCATATATCCCTTTAGAACAATCTTGATTCTTTCCTGAAAAGTCACCACCCATGGTCTAGAAGTTTAAAAATAATGAGTAAATATCATGTAAAAATAATAAATTCTATCTTAAGTGTTCAAATCTGTATTGTAGTTTCCCTAAATGTACTCATTAAAAAAATGAATCATGACTTTGTAACTACATAACTTGTAGGAATCACTTACATGAGTTTTTCCACTGCCTGTTTGACCATAAGCAAAACATGTGGCCATTCCCCTTTCAAATATGGTTTCTACTAACGGTCTAGCTGTAAACCTAGAAAAATGCAAAAAAAGAATAACCTTTCATCACTGTATTCTCATTATTGAATTTATTTGAAAAAGTCACATTTATATATAGAGAAATGCAGCTAAGGTTAGTTAATCAAAAATTTCCTTTTAAACTATATTGCATAATCATTAGAAAATACTGAAATGTGAGAATCCCAGAATCATTAATTTTCTGAAAATTCTACCAAAAATGAGGGCACTGACAAATGAAGGAAACAAGGAAATGAAAATGAGATCAGTGACAAACATAAAGAGCAGGGAGAAACACAAAACATCAAAGGTCTGGTGGTCTGTGACAAATAATAATGAACTTATTAAGGTTAATTTTATACTGGATTCTGAAATTAGGGTGCAGGCACAAACATGCATATACAGGCCCACACAGAGAGAGTGTGTGTACTACAATAGTGTAATATTGTTGTAGTCCTCAAATGAGTGTATATGGGTACACAAATATGTGTGTACCTATATTACCTATGTATTATATTACATATGTATATACATATACTCATTTGATCCTCACAACAACCCCTTGAGGTGGGAGCTATATATGTATACAAACACATTTATTTTTACACATGCACATATAGATTGCTTACACACCTTAAATTATGTAAATGCTAGCTATTATTATTATTAAATTCAGGTTACTATAGATAAAATCATGGATGACTGATAGATTATTCATGGAAGAAAGAATGCCTAGGATACTATATCCTTAACTTTCTGAGGTTTACATTATGAAGGATAACAGAATATGCTTTAAAATCTGATTGTACCCTAAACTAGGTAGACTATGAATCCACAGGTTTCATCAAAAACAAAAATGTACTTTTGTTTAACACTAGGTACAGTAGTTCTATTTTATACTTAAAACTCAAGACAGAATTAGAGAATTTAATAGATCAATTAAGAAATCTGCAAGAAGAAATGTGTCATTTAAGGTAAAGATGAGCACAAGTACTGAAAATAGAAAACAAATTCACCAAAAAAGCATTTACATACCTATAAACCATTTCATTAGGAGCTGAATCATCAAAGGCATAGTCAAAACGAAATGTTTGGTTTTCTAGGTACCTTGTTAAGTCTACTTTTTGTTTTGGTTCATGTACCATCACAACATCTTTACTAGGGATTGTGATCACATCAAGGTCTTTCATTACCGTTTCTAAAATGAGTAAATGAAACAAATCAGCATTAAGTCATTTTTATTGGACGTGTTCAACTAACTATAAAACGCAACAAAGTAGATAATAACTGTTTTAAGCATTAAGGATTTAGAGAACAAAGTATCACTAAAGTTGTCATAATAAATTACAGACGACACGCTATGAAAGTCAAATTAAGGGCTTAATTTGAGTAAACGTTATGAGTCAATTTCAGTAAGGCATTTGATATTTATGATATTTTGAGATTAAGATGGAGAAATACCGGTAAGAGACTAAAACAAAATATTGCACCCCAATTGTGGGGATTGAAATAATGGATACTACTAACAAGGACATCCTCTATTTCAGAAGGAAGAATATTTAATATATTTTGAGAAAAGGAAGTGCTGTTACTGGATGTAGACTATTTTAGCTAGGTTGATTTATTTTTGAGTCTTATGAATTTAGATTGTAGAGCAATGATAAAATACAAATAATCTACTGGAGCTTGGGAAGAGCATTGTATTGTTTTGATTTTCAATGCACAGTGACAAGGCAAAAGGCAGCAAGGGAAGAAGGTCTCTTTCTCTATGGAAGAGGGAATTCCTATGTGGCAGGGAGGTGAGGCCTTTTAGAGATAACCCCAGGTACAATTCTGATTTTGTGCTGTCACTGACCCATGATAATTGAGTTTTTAAAACTTAAGATGTAAAACAGTTGCTGGGAGGCTAGATTAGATGATCTTAAATATATCTTCCAACTCCAAGGCTATCATGAGTCCATGATTTTAAAACACTGACGCTAAGGATAGAAGAACTTAGAAAAGGGATCACTGGTGGGAGGGCAACAAAACCACCTTTGCAGTATCATGCCTTTACCATTTTAACTTTTTAAATACCATACAGATATATTTCACATTTTACATTCTAAGATTAAGAACATACAAAAGAAAGTCATTCAGAGTTTTTAGTATACCAAATGAATTAGTAACAATAGCAAAATAAGACAAAATAGATCTTCTGTAAGACTGCATTACCTTTTTTATTAAGTGGTCGTTTCCTTACACAAACACATATCCTGTGTTCATCAATCTGTGAGAAAAATAATTTTAATAATGATTATTTTATGATGTGGTGGGTGGAACATTTTAAAGCAATCTAAAACTCCTGTAGATTTTTGGAAATTTGTACTAAGCATATAAAAAGTAGCTGTAAACTTAAAAATAAAGCACATTACATTTATATATTAGAGCACACAAATGATTCTATGAATGTATACAACAAAAACAACCTCATACAAAACCACAAACTTGAAAAACCATTCTGTGCAGAATGGCACTGTACATTTTATTTGGTTCACTTAAAGTTCTGTGCCTTATCTGATATTCAGAAAGATATATGATAATCCTATGTCTAAGTGAAAATGGAAACTTTTTGAAGAGCAAAGATGTATGCAAAATTTTATTGGGAAAAGGTGGTTGTAGCTAATTGAAATGAGACACTTAATTTCCTGACTGTTCTAAACTTTTTTCCATTCCCCAATTCTAATTCCCCTTTCTACTTCCCTAACCCAGCAGCTGACCCTGCCTCCTCTTTCATGAAAAGACAGAAGCTATTCATCATGAACTCTCTCATATCTTATTCTTATGTATTTTGGTCTCAAAATCCATCCATTACATTTTGTCTCTACTCCAAGAGGAATTAAGAGTGCCTTTTTCTAACTGAAGCAAACTCCACCATCAGTTTCCTAGATTCTAACCCTTCTTGACTCCACAGGGACTCACATGAGTTGACATGAAACATTCCTCTGATATAATAAAGTAAAGGAAAAGAAGGGAGAAATCTTTCAATTTGCTAATCCCTTGAAATTATAATTCTTAATTTCAACTACTAAACTACTTCAAAAATTTATCTTTTTTCCATTGTCACCTGCTGTTTCCATTCTATCACCATTAATTCCCTCTTTCAAGAAGCAACATGGTATAATGGAAAGAACATTAGATTAAGAATCAGAAAATCTGTACTCAAATCTTAAAACATATTATACAATTTAGCATACAACTTACCTAGTATGTAATTTAGTACACAACTCAGTAGTTGTACAATCTCGGTGGGGGGGGGGGGAGGGTTGGGAGAGTCAACCTAACATATACTCTCAGGTTACTCTTCTGTAAAATGGGAATATTTGTATTTTCTACCTTATAGGACAATGAGGGAAAAGTTTTGTAGACTACAAAGTACTATGGAAATGTGCATTGCTGGATTTTGACACCTTCTAGAGATGATACAGAACATGGGTCCAAATCCCTGTCCTCTGTCAATGAAGAAACTATAGGTCAGAAACATGAAGAGACTTGCTCAAGTAATGGCTAGTTAATAATCTGGCTTTCTTGGTCTTTTAAGTCCGTTGTGCTCTCCATTACAATACAATAACCTATAATTTGGTTTTGTCTCTACCACTCAACCATTACTTTCCATGGGAAATGTTACCAATCCTTCTATATCTAATTCAGAAAAATGGACCTAGAATTAAACTTCCTTAGGTAAAGGAATGTCCATATCTTCTTGCCTCTGTTTTTTTGGTTATTTTTACATAGAGACCAGTTACCTTTCAATGACAAAACATTTCTAATTTTTTTTTAATTCTTTGAATTTCTACAAGAGCCTACTGGTCTTAAAACTCCAAAGCATACTGCCAGATTGATGTTTATAAAATATCCATTTTATCATATTATTTTCTTACTCAAAAGTGCCTGTTGGCAGACTGAATTTGACCTTGACCCAATTTCCAGACCCAAGAACTGCCTGATTCTGACCATACATTATCACTCCCAGCCTCCGACTAATTTTGCAAAAGTCCCAAACTTTCCCCATCAGAGATCTCCAAGCTTTATCCATGAACTTTTGCTTGTCATACAAAACAACTTAACTAGAGAAACAGAGTTGCCCCTAATCTCTCCCACCTGCAGCCTAGCCATTCCTTTTGCCTTAGTACCCTATACAAACCTTGCCCCTTCCTTGGGTACTCTAGCACTTGCTGTGTGGCAACCCAAACTGCAGCTCACTTACTCCAATTAAAGACCTCCATTTTACTATATTGGCTATTTTTTCTTGAATTCAGCCTGGCATGCCTAATCTAGTATAGAATCTAAACTGTTTACTTTCTAACTTTCTAAAGTATGAGGTTCCTTTAGAAAGTTCCATTTATATGGGTTAAAATATTTAATTAATGTAGTTGTTTCCTTTTGATTAAAATGATTATCCCAAACATGTCTGATACAACAGACTTGATATATATAGGGGGAAAAGTCCTAAAAATACAGGCATCTTAACGTAAATATCAAATGAAGATACCATTTAGCCCTGGCACAGTTATTTTTCTTCTTGTAAGTTAGACTAACATAAAATAAATGGTTCATGATCCCACAAACACATATGTTCAAATCAGGTGTTCAGCTGGATTCTTTTGAATAAATATCAGTGTTAGTCACATAATTATCTCCCTTTTTGTCCTGATATTTTCACTATAAAACGGTGAGACTGGTAGAGACTGAAGAGAAACAATCGGGTTTCTTATTGCAATCCTCTCCCCCTGACCCAGCCCTGCAGAAGAAGGCCTTCGACCCACCATTCCTTCAGGTATCTCCCCACATGTGTGTAAACTCATGAAGATCTGCATGAATGAGGACCCAGCCAAGAGGCCCAAGTTTGATATGATTGTGCCCATCCCACACACATCCTGGCCAGCCAGGGAAGAGGTGAGCTTAGGTGAAATAATGTGGCTTCTTGACATTAATGCCATACTCGCTGAGTGCAGGGGTGAGGTCTTTGCTCTTGCTCCTGGAGCTGCCTGAGGCAGTGCCCTTCATCTTGCAATGTTGTAAAGCATCATTGGCAATGTCAGAGATGAACTTCTGGGCTGCCAGGGAGATGAGCCAGACAATTCAGGGATCAGACGCTTCAAAACCAGCATGGTTCAGGTAGTAGCCAGTAACAGCATCTGGAATTGCAGGCATGTAGTCTTCCAGTCGCATTAGGAAGTCCACCAGGGGCGTACTACACACAACAGGCTTGACCTCTCCATTACCAGCACCAGGTAACACATACACCCCATTAGACATGGAACCTTCAGGCGGGGCAGTACCCCCAGCTGCGGATACTAGGACTGAGGCCCGGTGGTCGGACGTATCCCCCTGGCCAGGGCCGGGGCCTGCACTTCCCGTGGGGCTGGCTTTGCTCTCAGCTGGGACAGGAGCCGGCATCGGTGCTGGGGTAGGGGCTGGAGCAGGGGTGGGGGTGGGAGTTGGGGCCGGGACCACCTCGGGTCTGAGCCACTGCCACTCATGGCACCAGGCAGGAGGGGGGAAGCGAGGGATGGAACCGGAGCCCGAAGACTAGGACAGAGCCGCTTCCATTTCCGTTCACGGTCTTTCCTTTCCCTTCCATTCATGAACTTTTAAGTTAAAAAATTAATGGCAACTACAAGCTACATATGTACATATTTAAATAAACCCATTAGTAATTATAGTCAAATAAACTTACAGGATCTGCTGTTGTAAGTGGTCTATAATCCAAGCTTCCTCTAAAGTCTCTGATCATACACATGATTTCATAATTTGGGTTTGTAGCATCAACATCCTATAAGTCAGAAAAAATAGAAGTTCATTAACTATAATGTTCATTGCTTCTATGTTTACTTTGAAGAAGGAAGTTAGTGGTTCTAGAGGTTTTTAGGGAAATTTCAGCAAAAACTCAATCAATTCTAGTTTAAGTTGGATTGTGAGCAAGAAATACCTCCAAATATAACCAGCAGGTGGAGTGTTTCTACTATTGCTTCTGCCTCTCTACATACGTGTGTGTGCATACATTCATGTGCGTGTGTATATTATGTATACATTCATTGTAAAGTAAAAATTCTCCTTAGCTTCTCTTATCTTTCCCAGAACTCCCTGGAGTCACCCATGTCTCATTTCAAAGCAATCCTTCAAGTAGTAGAAAGAGCACTGGAATGGGGATGAATGTATTAACTGGCTAACTGCTTAACCTCCTCCATATTAAGTTTCCTCTACTACTACTACTACTACTACTACTACTACTACTACTACTACTACTACTACTACTACTACCACTACCACTACCACTACCACCACCCCATAGGGCTGTTGTGAGAAAAGTGCTTTGTAAACAACAAAGCACCTAGAGAAATGTCTGGCACATAATATACATTTAATAAGTGCTTCCTGATAAGGTTTTTTCCTACCCTTTGTTTATGGATTCCCCTCCTCCCTCCCATTCTCTTTTTATTTTTTAATACTGTCGCCTTTTTGTATATAGAATGCCTATCCATTTTGAGTACATTTGGAATATATTACAGTATTAAAGTATAAGTTGATCTAAAGCTACTTAGTTTTCCAGTTAAAAATTCCCTTTGGATTAGATCTACAGGACTCTAGGCAAATACATTATAGCCAGCTTTTGCTGGGTGTGTTCCACTGCTCATTGTTTTTGGTTCTCAAACACCATCTTCTTAACTAGTTGTTCACTTCCCATATCTTTTCTGAAGCCTTTGGCAGCAGCGATGAAAAGGCCACTTGTGTCTCCAAGGTCTTCAGTTTCTTGCCCAATACTTTGTAATCTTTAGCAAAAAGACCTACGTATCATTTGTACCCATGAGAAGTCACTTGAGATGGGTAATGGTCATCCTAGTTTCACAATTTTGAAGAAGTTCTTTAACAAATTAGATACACGCTTGGAAAAAGACAACAGACTTCTCAGATGACGTTATAAGGTTAACAAACAGATTACTCAGTATCACTCAGCAGAGGCTCATCCCCTACCTCTGACTGCACTGGGTGCTACTTCAGCTTAAAACACCTATGGAGCAAAGGTACTGTTTCATCTTCAAAGGATCAATTTTTTTCCTCTTTATTTTTTTTTTAAATAAGTAATTGGGGTTAAGTAACTTGCTCAAGGTTACAAAGCCAGTCATTATTTGTGTGTGGGTGCTCATTTTCTGAGGCCAGATCCAATCCCAGGTCATCCCAACTCTGAGGCCAGTGCTCTTACTGTGCCACCTAGCCACCCTTATTCTCTTTAAGAAGATCCTCATAGAAGAAACAAAGAATGCTGTACACCATTAACAGCAATATTGTACAATAAGTCAACTGTGAATGACCCAGCTATTCTCAGCAATATAATGATCCAAGGCAATTCCAAAAGAATCATGATGAAAAGTACTTCACTGGTTCCTTAATGCCCCCAAGGTAAAACACAGACTCCTCTGCTTGACACTGAAAGCCCTTTAAAGTCTGACCTCAGACTGCCTTTCTAGGTGTATTAGGCAACTTAACCTTCATGCATTCTACAAGTCAACTTAAATCAGGCATACTTGCTATTCCCTCATCTTGCCATTCCATCTCTTTTCTATGCCTTTGGAAGTTTCTGTTTTTTCTCTACTTTGTTCCTTAGAATTCCTATCTTCCTTCAAGACTCAGTTCACATGCCCACTTGGATAGGAAGGCTCTCTCATTCCTCTTCAGTTTATCATATATACATTTTCCTATTTACATGTTGTATCCCTCTTGTAGGATCTAAGTTCTTTATGGGCAGGATGGTTTTTTTCACCCTTTTTCTTTGTATCCCTAAAACTTAATAATAGTGCCTTTCAAATAGTAAGCAGCTAAATGTTATGGATATTGGATTATATCATATATATATCATAGGATTTTTGAGTCAGAAAGGACTTTATACATAATCTAATCCATTACTTGGTTTTACAGATGAGGAAATTGAAAACCAGAGATTGACTGTGTGATTCAAACCAGGTCCTATAAGCTAGCAGATTCAGGCCAATGGGTTGTTCAAATTTAAGAAACAAATAGCTTGGAAAGGATTTTTATCAAGGTACATACTGATTCAGGTAGAGATGACTCCCCTTATCTCCTAGGGAAACATTTACAGTCAGCATGGTATGGTGACTCACAAAGCAGTCAGACATACAGCAAGTATGAATGACACTGACTCTTTCTGATCTTGCTGCTTTCTTAGCCTCCTGAGCCAATTAAGTCTATTTATTTCTGAGGAAAATAAGAGTTCAGTCTGCAAGAAAGGTAATTTGATAGCTACTGCTCCTATAACATCTTTAAAGCGTCAAAACCAGGATTTGAATCCAGGTCCTTTGACTCAATTTCATTTTTTCCCCCTAGTACATTGTTGTCCCTTTACAATGCATTCCTCCCTGCTACCTCTTAGAATATCTGATTTCTCTGAAAGATTAGCTCAAATGATTTGTTTTATAACTACTTACATACTTTTTTTTTTTTTGCTTTTTGGAGGGCAATTGGGGTTAAGTGACTTGCCCAAGGTCACACTGCTAGTATTTGTGTTAAGTGAGGCCATATTTGAACTCAGGTCCTCCTGACTCCAGGGCTGGTGGTCTATTCACTGCACCACCTAGCCACCCCTTCATAGTATTTTTTTAAACATACTATTATTATCCCAATTTTACAGTTGAGGAAATTGAGGCAAAGAGAGTTTAAGTAACTTGCCAGTCAAACAGCTAGTAAATGTCTGAGGCTGAATTTGAACTTAGGTCTCCTTGACGCTAGTACCACTGCTCTATCTACTCTACTAGCTGGCTGCCTCTAGTTGAACTAAATGTTTTTTTAATGAAAGAACATGAAGACAGTGACCTCTGAAAGATCATGGAGGACAGGAGAGGACAGGATTAGAGAATGGCAAATGCCATCTCAATTATTTTTTTAAAGGGAAGAAAACAGAATCTGCCAGCAAGAGAGATAGTGACCTTGACTTAAATTACTGGCAAAATTCTAGGGGACCAACCATTTAAAAAATGGTTAGTGAGCATCTAGAAAAGGCAACAGTGATCATGAGAAGCCAGCATAACTTTGTTAAGACTAGACCAAGACAAAGATAATTTCCTTTTCTTACATTTAAGTTCAAGATATGTAACTCTGCATTCCTCCTAGGCTAATTTACCTTGTTTTTAACCTCTCTGTGCTATAATATGGGAAGATTAGGTAAAGGAGCTACATCAAAGCACAGGGTAATTTGATCAGCAAAAGATATTAATAAAAGTAAAATACTCTGTCAACTTTTAAGTGCAATGAAATACTAGGTATTGTTATACGAAAGTTTTTAAGCAAATAATTCAATAGTCTCATGCTGTTTTGTATTTTTTAAAAAAGATGAAAGGATGTGAGCTATAGGGTAAGTATAGTTGAGTAGTTTTAAACTTGCTTAAAAGTTAGACCCAAAGAGTTAACGTGAGGGATGGAGCAAAGATGTCAAGAGTAAAAGCAGGAACTTGTTGAGCTCCTACTCCAACCACCTCCAATACGTGTAAAAAAAAAAATTACTCTAAACAAATTTTAGAGCTACAAAACCCACAAAGTGACAGAAACAAATCTCCTGCTGAAGGCAGCCTGGCAGGCCAACAGGAAGGATCTATCTAACTGAGCTGGGAGCTGAGCCCAGCCCCATGTGGGCTTCAACCAGCAGCCCAGACCAGCTGGAGCAGACTCCAGGAGAGTGAATCACTGGCAGCTGTGGTAATTTCCAGACTTCTCAACACATAAAAGCCAAAGACAAAGTAAAAGGTCAGTGGAGACCTCTGTTGGAACTGAGGGAGACAGGCCAGTCCAGCCCCTGCCCCTAGGGCAAAAGGTGGTGGAGGTGGGGTGGCTGCAGCTGTTGCCCAGTGGCTGCCTCTGGAACTCCTGGCCTGCAGATCCTAGGGGGACCAAGCAACTCTTGCTTTGACCTGCTTGGATCTGGGTTGTGCAGGCTGGGTGGTGGTCCAAGGGTGTGTGGCCAGTGTGCCAGAGCATGTGGTGGCTGTAGAGAGGGCACCCTTCTCACAGCTCTGACAGCGGCTTTGAGACAGCTGTGAAAGCCTCAGCAATTTGGGACACAGCTCTCTCCACCCTGGAAGCAGAGTTCTGCCATGGCAAAGAGCTCAGAAGTCAAGTAATTGACTGGCAAGATGAGCAAGCAGAGGAAGTGCAATCGGACCACACAATCCTTTTTTGGGGACAAAAAGGATCAAAACATGGAACCAGATCAAAACTCCTGCATCAACAGTTTCCAAGAAAAATATGAACTGGTCTCAGATGATGGAGGAGCTCAAGAAGGATTCTGAAAATCAAGTAAAAGATGGGCAGCTAGGCGGCACAGTAAATAGAGCACCAGCCCTGGAGTCAAGAGGACCTGAGGTCAAATCTGGTCTCAGACACTTAACACTTACTATCCATGTGACCCTGGGCAAGTCACTTAACCCCAACCGCCCTGCCCTCCAAAAAGTTTTTTAAAAAATCAAGTAAGAGAAGTGGAGGAAAAATTGGAGAGAAATGAGAATGATGCAAGAAAATAATGAAAAGCAAGTCAACAGCCTGACTAAAGAAAATACGCCTTAAAAAGCCAATGAGAAGAATGCCTTAAAAGCCAAATTGGCCAGATAGAAAAGGAATTTCAAAAATTCACTGAAGAGGAGCGACTAGGTGGCACAGTAAATAAAGCATGGACCCTGGAGTCAGGAGGACCTGAGTTCAAATATGGCCACAGACACTTAACACTTACTAGCCATGTGACCTTGGGCAAGTCACTTAACCCCAATTGCCCTCCTTTCCCCCTCCAAAAAGCAAAAAAAAAAAAAAAATTCACTGAAGAGAATAATTCCTTCAAAATTAGATTGGAGCAAATGGAAGCTAATGATTTTATGAGAAATCAAGATACTATAAAACAGATCCAAACAAATGAAAAAATGGCAATGTGAAATATCTCACTGGAAAAACCAATGACCTAGAAAATAGATCCAGGAGAGATAATTTTAAAATTTATTGGACTACCTGAAAGCTATGATCAAAAAGCTAACATGCTGTTTGCTGTAAAACTGGAAGGTGGCACAGTGAATAGAGTGTCAGCCCTGGAGTCAGAAGGACCTGAGTTCGGATCTGGCCTCAGACACTTAACACACACAAACAAAAACCTAACCATGTGACCTTGGGCAAGTTACTTAACCCCAATTGCCCTCCAAAAAGCAAACCAAAAAAAAAAAAAAAAGCTGGGAGGCAGTCTCTACTAGATTTTAAAGGATCTATCCTTGGCTTATGTTGTTTTACATTAATTATGAATAATGTGAATAAAGGAATAAACAGGACGCTTCTAAAATTTACTGATGAATCAGAGAATGAGGATACAAAGATCTCAACTGTTAAGAGTGCTAATCTGAATCTAAGAAGAAGTAAAATTAGGATAAATGTAAATTTTTACATCTGGGTTCCAAAAATCAACTTTATAAATAAGACTGGAGAATATGGGGCTAGAATAGCATTTAATCAAAAATGTCCTGGAGATTCTAGAAGACTGTAAACTTCTGTCTCAAGAGAATGATATAGCAGCCATAAAAGCAATGTAATATGTGACCGCCTTAAGCATAATGTCCAGGATGAGGGAGATGATCTTTTTTCTGTAGTCTAACCTGATCAGACCACACCTAAGTAGTGTGCTTAGATCTCAGTGCAACATTTTAAGGAAGCAACTGATAAACCTGAGACATTCAACTGATGGCATTCAAATGATGGCAACTAGTACTGTGAAAGACCTGGAAATCCTGTGGTATTTGGAATAGGTTGGAGGAACTGGTAATATTTAACCTGAAGACTTAGGATGACCAGGGCCACAGTCTTCAAGTATTTAAATGGAAATCACATGGAAGAATGATTTAAATTTAAAATTTAAAAGCATTTACTAAGTACCTAGTTTGAGTTAGGCACTGGGGATACAAAGCCAAAAGGAAGATAATTCCTCCCTTAAAGGTTCTTTTATTCTATCAAGATAGATCTTACATTATATACTCACGCATATACAAGCTGATTGTGTGAGGAAAGGTATTAGGAGTTGGGGGCATCTGGAAAGACTTTATTTAGAAGGTGATATTTGAGCTGCATCTTAAGGAAACTAGGGATTCTCAAGAGATATAGGTAAGGGAGAAAATAAATATATTCCAGGACCATACAAAGGCATGGAGATGGGAAATGGGAATGGCAGGCATGCATAATATTTTTTTTTCATTACAGAATATAAATTTATTTATAGAATCTTATAAATAAAATGGTTACCGTCCACATGACAATATATTTTGGGGTTTTGTTTTTTCTTTTTCTGAGTTTTTTAAAAGAACACTGTGATGGAATTTGTAGAACTGTAAAAAAAAAAAAAAAAAGTGAACAATAAAAACTCTCAACTCAAGTGATGTTCGCTTTTGTACACCTCAATGCAATGTGTACTGCTAAGTGAAATAATAGAGCACCTCTTCAAATTGCCATCTTGAGACCACTATGTTAGTGGATGGCTCATTTACAAACAGACCATAGGGAAGATGGACCAAAGGGCTTCTTATAAACTCAGGATGAAGGGTGAAGAATGTGTATTTGAAGAATTGGGCATTTATGTGGTAACTTCTCCAAATGCTGTCACCTCAACCCATCTCCTAACTCTGCAAAGGCTGAGAATAACCCTGTGGCCCAGTAACAGAAGGGAAGGCTGCCTCCCCCAAAGTGGCAGGGAATAGTATCATAGGCTAACTTTGAGTGTTCTCCTTTCCCAGGGATGAAGCACTAAACTTCTTACCACTTTGTCTCCTCTTCCCCCATCTCAATCCTTCCCTATCTCAGAGAGTAAAAGAGAGGGAGCCCACAAAGGCAGTAAAACTGGGGGTGCATAGTAGTAGAGGGACAGTATAATTCTTAGACATCTATGTATCATAGTGCTCTAAAACTGCACACTTAGCAGTTAAAAACCAGGGGGAAATGCATATTAAAATGCCGCTGAGTTTTCCACCAATACATAATAGCCATATTTCCAGCATGTGAGGCAGGTCTGTTACTAATGGCAGCTTTCAATCTGTAGCAATAATATTGGAAATCCCTTCCCATTGCTATAACTAACTGGCCTCTTCACCATTTTACATTGTAATGTGAACTTCCTTGGGGCAGCTATGGGAGAAGGATAAGAAAGTTCCTAAGTTAATATGTATGCAAGAAAGAAGAAAATGTCATATTTTAAAATGGTTTTAGATTTTTAAGTGATTTCAAATAATTTTTATACTACTAAACAACTCTCCTATATCAGGAAGCCACTGACCTTAAACTGATATTCTCCTCTATGGCCAAGAATTTAATATTGTTTTGGAAAGGCAGAATCCTTTAGAAGAGACCATACACATTTTAATATAAATGTGAGCTAAGAAAAGGTTTTCTGTATGCATAATATTAAGACAGAATGAGTAGATCACCAGATGAATAAAGGAGAATAGTATATAATTAGGCTGGAAAGGTAGTTCGGGGCTAGACTGTTAAATGGAGTTTATATGTATTCCTAGAGCTAACAATGAGCCACAGGAGTTGATTAGAGTAATATGATCAGACCTGTGCTTTAGGAAAATTACTCTGGAAAACTATGTGGAGGATAAATTCGAAAGGGGAATCTTAGAAAGGAAACCAGTTAGAAGGCTACTGCAATAGGTCACGTGAGAGATGATGAAGCTTGAACTACAGGTGGCCATGTAAGTAGAAAGAAGGGAAAGATGTTATGGAGGTAGAAATGCCAAGACTGGGCAAGTTACTGAACATGGGCTAAGGGAGGATGAAGTGTTGAGGATGGTGTGAAAGTGGTATAGCTGAGTGTTGGAGGAATGCATAACATCTGACAAAAACAGTTAAGTTCACAAGAGGGATGACTTTCGTGGAAAAGATAATGAGCTCTATTTGGGCTGTGTCAGGTTTGAAATACCTTTTAACATCCAGTTTAAAATGTCTACAAGGCAGTTGGAGATGTGGTGCCAGACTTTAATGGAGAGATTAGGATTAGATACACAGATCTCAGAGTCATATATGTAGAGTTGATAACTAAACCCTCGCTAGTTGATTAGAAATGTTTTGCCTGACAACAGAAGTCAAAACTCAAAGAGGCAAATTTGGAAAAAATTCGAAAAAAAACTTCCTAACAAACAGAGCTGTCCAAAAGTGGAATGGGAGATCTCATATGGCAGTGGATTCCCCTCAGGGGAGGGGATTAAACAAAAGGTGGGTGGTCACTAATTGGTATGTTGTCGAGAGCATTTTGGTCCAGCTAAGGGTTAAAGCTGCATAGCTTCTGTGGTCTCTTTCAACTTTTAAATTCTGTGATTCTCCATAGGGACGATTATTAAAACTTTAGGTTTCAGCTCTAAAGTAAAATTATTAGGCTATTATTCTCCTTTAAATTTTAAGTTTAAATTAAAAAAGTAAAACAGATCAGAAAACTCGAATTACTTCGTATAGATCCTGAAAATAATTCAACAAAATATAAGAAGATTTAACACTAACAAAGGCTACAATGCAGCATTTTAGGGAAATCATTAATAATTCACTGAGTATCATAAATATTTTAAAAGGAAAATAATTTCAGGAAAAAAAATGAACTTTATACAATAGTCTCATTGACAAATACCCTGAGAAAAGTCCTTTGAAGAAAACTGGTTCATACATATAAGGAATACGAAACAGGACAATTCTCAATATAAATAATGGTCACAGTATCTGAGCAGGTGATGACAACTGTACTCTAAAACTAGCAGAAAAAGGCCTAAAGATTTAATCACTGAAGAATGAAGATTAGCGTCTATGCCATAAACATATGGGGCTTCTATACCATTTGGCAGAGACTGTCCTGAGAGTTGCAAAGTAGTACTCAACCAAGGCAGAAGAAAGAAGTGACCCACTTCCTAGAATACAAACCTATGCCTCCTATATCACTTTACCTTTCATAATAAAGCTGCTGACAGAAATATGTCATTTTAAAGTACATGTCCAAAACAGAACTGATTACCTTTTTCTGAAACACCCAACTTCTATTCCAAACTTTCCTATTACTACTGAGGACACAACCTAGGTTCACAACCTGCGTTAACCTCAGTGCATCACTCATTTACCCTATATATCTGATTAGCTGTCAAATCTTGTCACTTAACTATCTCCACATTTCTTGCATACATCCCTTTCCTTCTATTCACATGGCCACCACCATAATTCAGGCCTTTCTCACATCTGTCTGGAACTACTGCAAAGTCTTCCTTTGCTCGAATTCATTCTCCACAGTTGCAGAAGTCTTTTCAATCTGACCATGTCACTTACCTACTCACCTTCAGTGACTTCGAGCTATTACATCTAGGTTCAAATACAAACCCTTTGGTTTTTAAAAAGTTCTTTAAAACTTGAGTCTCCTATTTCCAGTTTCCTTATACAGCATACACCAAAAATTTTAGTAAAAGCTTAAAACTGTACTAAGATTTTGGGATACCCTGTATATTTCATTCCTCTACACATTTTTTGCAGAGTTTCTTAAACTTTGTGTCATGGACTCTTGGCAGTCTGGTGAAATCTATGACCTCTTCTCAGAATGTTTTTAAATGCTTAATATAAAATACATAGGATTATAATGGAATTCAATTATACTAAAATACAGTTGTCAACATGAAGCAAAACAAAACAAACATGACCAAGTTAAGAACCCCAGCTCTACATTCCAGCTACACTGGCCTACTTGTTGGTCTCCCACAACCCATCTGTGGTTTGTCCCAGCAGGCCTAAAACGTTCTCCCTCTTCACTTCTAACTTGCCACTTTCTACTTTAAGTCTTTTCAGCTCTCCTCAGCTATTTATTTCACCACCTTCCCAAAACTATACTGTATACCTTTTTTGTGGATTTTTTGTAGTATACACACACTCAACTTTTTCCTTGTTAAAGTGTAAATAATCTCCTTTTAGGCAGGGGAAGTTACACTTGTCTTAATATCCCCACGATGCCTCCCATATAGACGATGCTTAATAAATGCTTACTGATGAAATGGAGCATACTTTTCCATTAGCAAAAGTACTAGTGTCTATGACTTTATAACTGGAACTAATCTATGTTCATGTGATGAGTTAATTTTCCCCTTTTTATTATAAAACAAAGAAAACCTTAATTTATTTGCTGTCTAGAGATTACATTAATAGTGTCCACCAGTATAAAACTATAGCTTTATGAACACAATAAACAACACTAATGAGGACAAGGAAAACGCTCACTTGATGGGATTCCTTTTCGTGGTGTTAAGGCAACATATATCACTACAAATATGGAGGTTTCAATTTGACCCATAAAATCATCATGACTTGCTGAATTAAACAAGGACTTCTTGTGTTTTGAAACAATCAATTACCTAATATTAATCTCTTTCTTTCTACTCACCCAGCTACCACTCTAGTTCAGAACACTATTACTGTACAATTATAACAGTTAAACTCGATTTCTGGCTTGCTTCTTCCCAGTATCAATCTATCTTCCATATAGCTGCCAAAAATGCTCCCTGACCATGTCATTCCCTTGCTTAACAACCTTAAATACCTCCTTATTCCTCTGGGGATAAAATACAAATTCTTTAGTTTGCTGTTTAAATCCCTTTATAGTCTGGCTCCAGCTTAACTTTCCAAGCCAATTTCAAATGATTACCTTTCCCATATGCTAACATTCCTGCCAAAATGGCATCCTACTGTTCCCCAAAATCAAGATTCCATCTATCATCTCTGTGCATTTGACAGAGGATACTGTTCATCCCTAGAATGCTCTCAGCTCCACCTCTCTGAATCCCTAGCTTAATTCATAGTTCAGTCCATAGGCCACTTCCTTTTCGGATCGTTCCTATCTGTGCACTCACTTCCTCCTCCAATTGTCATGCATATGTTTAAATACTAGTCACTGGTTTTCGAAAGACAGTAAGATCTGCTCTCTCAATACTCAAATGGACCAGTGCTCTCCAATGATACAAACTGCAACCCATTCATGCTCACCTTTCTTGTGGGACTATTGCCTACGCCCTTCTATAAGTTTATCATAGAGATCTACCTGACATGAGGGAAGAGGTCCTTGATTTCTTTTGACATTGCAAGGATTCCAAAAGAATACTCTGGCTATCCACCGGGCATCCTTCATCCTCACCCTGTGACCAGCTTATCTTTTCTTCCTATCATCCATCTACTTAATGCCATCTTCAATCTATTCTTTGAAGTTAATATTGGTTACGTATTGCAGCATATACACACCCACCATGAACTTGTCATCGACTATTGTGTGATAGTTATTTTTTTTTAATAAGCAATTGGGGTTAAGTAACTTGCTCAAGGTTACATGGCTAGTCATTATTTGTGTGTGAGTGCTCATTTTCTGAGGCCGGATTCAATCTCAGGTCATCCCAACTCCGAGGCCGGCGGCGCTCTTACTCACTGCACCACCTAGCCACCCCGTGATAGTTATTTTTAATTCAGATTGTTAAATTCTCTTTCTTGTTGCCATACAGAAGTACTAGTAGAATACTATACAGAAATACCAGAAAAAAAGATTGGTCTTCTGTTTCTATGGGAAGTGTCACAATTTCCTAAAGTCAATTTATTAAAGCAATAACATATTTAAGCAGGGTTCCTTGGTTTAAAACTTTTAGCACTTCAATTGTTACAGCTCAATTGTTATAGTTTCTTATATGCTAATAGCATTGAAATTCTATAAATGACACAATTATTCCACACCTGTAAGCTTCCTTGATAAGACTCAATATTAAAAGTAAATTATATTAACCCCCCCAAATGAATATTTAATCTTGTGTACCAACCATTACTATCTTTTACTCCCAAATTTTTTTAGCAGAGTTGAAAATATTGCTAAAATGTTGTTTATGAAAGATTTAAGAACTTAATCAGTATGAAAAGTTTTAAAGATATAAATATAAGGCCTAATACTCGGTAGGAAAATATTTCTAAATATGTAGCAAGTTTAAAGGAGATGATGAACGGGGGAAAAAGTGACTTTACATGACTTGAAGTGTAAATATCCTTACTGGATATGGGACAAGAGCTTTACTGAAAATTGTGTTAAATTCTGTATGTCCCATGGATTTCCCACTGAGTAAAGAGACCCTATACAGGTGACTTGCTATAGAATACTGATCCGCCAAATCACATGAGTCATGTGGAAAAGTCTCTTACTTTGAAAAATTAATTCTATGTCATGTTTCCCCTCTTATTAATATATTTTCTTCAAATCATGACAATTAAATGTTAGCAAAACATAGCAGATAATTTCTTAGGTTTTGTAAAAAGTGTTAAAATTTACTTTATAATATTGAAGATATATACACATAAGCAATGGTCTGGTCACCTAACTTTTCCCCATATTGTTTGATGTTGAGGATTCGCTTGCCCTTGAAAAGTATTCTTTCCATCAGAATCCAGGCCATTTCCTTTCTCAAAGGTACTGCATCCAGCAAACAGCTCAGTGCTTGATTTTCCACAGCACAACAGTGAGTTAAGGGTTCTGTCTTGAATTTCTTTTTTTTTTTTTAAAGCAATTGGGGTTAAGTAACTTGCTCAAGGTTACACGGCTAGTCATTATTTATGTGTGGGTGCTCATTTTCTGAGGCCGGATTTGATCTCGGGTCATCCCAACTCCCAGGCCGGCGCTCTTACTCACTGCACCACCTAGCCGCCCCTTTAGGGCAATTGGGGTTAAGTAACTTGCCCAAGGTCACACGGCTAGGTTTTTGTTTGTGTGGGTTAAGTGTCTGAGGCCAGATCCGAACTCAGGTTCTTCTGACTCCAGGGCCGGCGCTCTATTCATCTATCTTGAATTTCATACAATATCCTGCAGACCACTATGGAGATACCATCTTTTTCTCTTTGTTATATGCAGAAGTAGTGATAAAAGCAAGGACATTATGAATACTGTCCCTATGAAGTTGTGTATTCCAGACAGCCAGCTTTCTCTTAGGTAAGAGGACAAAGCTCTCCACCATTCTGAGGTTCCTGCTACAAATAAAATCTCCACATACATGTGCATCTCTGCATAGCTGCTCCAGCTCCAGCAGCTACTTTGTCTCCCACAATGCACCGGCAAACTATGTATGCCCAGGAGTAATCAAAGTAACAGCCACCAGTAAGCTGACATACTTGGTCACAATAGCACATCCTATAGACCTTGTCTATCCTACAGCACCAGCCAAAACAGGTGAGGCCCAGCCTGGCATAGCACTACCCCACCGTGGAGTCACATCTCTAGGCCAAGACCCAAAGGAAAACCAGCCTTACAGTGCTACCACCCAACAGGCACAAAGAAGAGTCCCCATCACAAATGCTTCTCCTTCTCCAAAGGTAGAAGCTATAAGGACAGCACCACAAAGTGGTAGCAACTTAACTTGGGTCCCAGTGGGAATGAGTTCATTCTCTCTTTTGAAAAAAGTATATTTTATTGGCATTAAAAATCTGAACTGGCTGAATTCCAAACCCCAAGTATATGTGTGTGTATATAAAAACAGTCCTCAAACTTGATATTACAAATGTGTTTGTTTACATAGCCAAAAAATCTGATAACTTTAACTAAAGGGACTAGTTATAGGCAGAATAGGCACATTTTGTCTCAAAAGCCAAAATGTTTAGCTAGTAAGAAGCTTATGAATAGCCCTGAAGAATCACACTGTCCTTCCCCTTGCCTTCTTATGCTGCAGCCTGTTTCCCAAAGTATATGAAGCAAAGAAAAGGAAGTAGCAGTGTAGGTGAGAATAGAAAAAGGTATTCATTAGTGTGATTACTTACATTCATGTAATAAGTAATAATTCTACTTTCAAGATCTTTTTTAGAAGGGAAAATCTGGATATGTTTCTATTAGAACAGAATTTGCTTAACTTCTGGTAAGGAAACTCCTTTCCAAATGTGGCCAGTAATTGCTCTGCAATGTATAGCCTTAGATAAGTGTCTGTGCACAGAGATGTTAAGTGTATGTGTTAGAGGCGAGACTGGAATTCTGGTCTTCCAGACTCTGAAGTTAGCTCTCCATCTACTACCTCACACTGCCAGTTGAAAGGTATTACCAGTTAAAAACCAGTAAAGACTATGTATGAAAATTTGTAAACAGCAAATAGCTGATTAAAAAAAACAAACCAAAATCAAAGCAACAATTTAGACTTATAAGGGGAAACTATCAACTTTACAAATATATTTTATTAAAAGGCAAAATTTATCAATAAATGCATTGTCATTATAATTTTACTTAAGCTTGAATGTGTAATTTTTCTTCCAGAAATCAACCAGATTTCTTTTAAGTTGCCAAAAATAAATGTACAAATAAAAACTTTCTTTAAAATTTTAATAGCATGGTACAAATCTGGATTTCTAGTTCTGCTTCTCACACTGCCCATGTGGCTCTGGGTAAGTCATTTAACCTGCCTGAGTTTGTGTCTTCATCTGTAAAATGAATGAGGGGGGGTTGAATGAGATGGTTTGAAATCCTTTCCAGCTTATATAGCTATAATGCATGAACTAAAAAAATAATTCATCAAAGACAATATATAAAAGTAAATTAGACATATATATATATCAATGTTTAATATAAATTTAAAAAATAATAAATTATCAGGGGCGGCTAGGTGGCACAGAGAGTAGAGTATCGGCCCTGGAGTCAGAAGGACCTGAGCTCGGATCTGGCCTCAGACACTTAACGCACACACAAACAAAAACCTAGCTGTGTGACCTTGGGCAAGTTACTTAACCCCAATTGCCCTCCAAAAAAAAAAAAGAAGAAGAAGAAGAAAAAAATAATAAATCATCTCCTATCAAATGGAAGCTAACAAGTGAATCATGAAAAATATAGTGAAATAAGAAATGCATTCACCCCCATAGCACTTTCTTTGTGACTTAAGAATCTTAGAAAGTCACATGGGGCACAAAAATTTTAAGTAACTTTCTTGAGGATCACATAGTTAGACTGTATTAGAGGAGAATTTGAACCCAGATCTTCTTAACTCCAAGACAAACTCTCTATTCACTATACTGTGGTGTCTTATCACTGTTAATACATAAATAAAAAAATATAACCTTGTTAGTAGTAAGTGTGTCACACAAAATTAAAGCAAACTATAAGTCAAATCACATCCTATGAAATTTTAAATATATATGATTAAATGGTAAAATATGATAATATATATGAAATTATAATAAATATTACTTGAAAACTAATATACATGCTTGTATTATTCTACTATCCTCAATATATTACTTAAAGGAATTACTGGGGGAGAAGGAATGACAACTGCCATCACTACCAGTATCATAACAGCCCATAAAGCCTTGGATCCCAGCATCACCCTAGGATCCCATTTTTACAGAGTTCAATTCTTGGAAGGGGTCTTAAATATCTTCTAATTCAATTCCTTCATTTCTCTGGGTGAGAATCTAGCAGAATGGGGAAAAGCTAATTGGAGAGCATACTGGATCCATCTTCTTGTAACATTACTATCAGTTATTTGATAATGTAAGAATTCAATTCAGAGTAATATACATTGATGTGTCTTGCCTTATAAGGGAAATATAGCAATTCCAAGGCAAAGTAGCCATCCTGAAGAAAACTGTCTAGCCTTCCATTTCAGAAATTGTAACACAACATAATAGCACAGGCCCACCACCTCTAATAGCTATATACTCAGTATGGTTGTGGGACAGCTAAAAGCTGATAAAGACCTCATCAAAGGATTCCACTAGGTTAAAGAACATCAATGAAGCTTGCTTAGCGCTCTGTACCAACACGTTCAGGCTAGTGTTGCACAACTCCAGCTGAGTCATCTCTTCTCAAGGCACCCAAGCTGTTTCCTTCTGTCTCTTCTTCCTAATATTATTCATATTTCCTTCCCCCAACTTCCTCAGAATACTCCAAGTATCATAAACAAGCCTACAAGGCCACAGTGGGTAGTCACTATGGTGGTGGCACATGTGTGCTGTGCAAGATGTTTTGATGTTAGACTAGCTGCATCTGCCATGAGAAGTTTGTTTTGTACCAGCTCATGTCTCAGAAAGACTAAGAAATGTAAAACATTGGCTTTTTAAAAAAAATGTACAGGGGCGGCTAGGTGGCGCAGTGAATAGAGCGCCGGCCCTGGAATCAGAAGGACCTGAGTTCGGAGCCGGCCTCTGACACCTAATCCAGACAAACAAAAACCTAGCCGTGTAACCTTGGGCAAGTTACTTAACCCCAATTGCCCTAAAGGGGCGGCTAGGTGGCGCAGTGAGTAAGAGTGCCGGCCTCGGAGTTTGGATGACCCGAGATCAGATCCGGCCTCAGAAAATGAGCACCCACGCATAAATCAAATGACTAGCCGTGTAACCTTGAGCAAGTTACTTAACCCCAATTGCTTTAAAAAAAAAAAATGTACAGACAAGCTGCTCCAGTAACCCAAACAAAGGAGAAAGCAACAACTCTGGGTGCATCCCAGATACTGATTTGTTCAGATGTTCCAATGCCTACACAATGAAACCATGATCATTTCTGTAACAAATAAGAAAATTTTTAAAAAGAAAAAAAAAGGAATCAGAATATGGAATGCTGTAATGTAAATGAACAGTATGTAATTTTATTGATAAAAACCAACTCATTTTAATTAATAATATCTTTTAACTTATAAACCAGGGGTGGGGAATCTGTGACCTCAAGGCCACATGTGGCCTTCTAGGTCCTTAGGTACAGCCTTTTGACTGAGTCCAAGTTTTAGAGAACAAATCCTTTTATTAAGGGATTTATTCTGTGAAGTTTGGATTCAGTGAAAGGGCTGCCCTTGAGAATCTAGAGGGCCACATGTGGCCTTGAGGCCACAGTTTCCCCACCCCTGCTCTAGGTCATATATGAAATAAATTCTATAAATTTATATTTAGAATACAAACCTGGGCTCGTTTTTCTCTGAGTTCTTGTTGTTGTAGCCTTCTTTTCTCACGTTTTTCTTGCAATTTCTCTACTTCCTTCACACAATTGGATTTTCTACGTGCTAAAAGTTAAAAAAGAAATCGATAAGACCTACAGGTATCTTTTCCCCTTATAATAATGATTTATAGCAATGTTTAGGAATATTTTACCACATAAATTTTTCCTATTTTTTCACTTTCATGCCATTAAAAAATAGGCTCACATGACAAAGCATGCCAATTGCAACTATTTACTCTTTATTTACAAGCTGCTTTACAAAAACTAGGAACAGGACAGTAAATACGCAAAAAAAAAAAAAAAGAGTAAAAAAAAAAAAAGACTCCACAACATACTGATACATGTCATCTCTTGGTTTAGAATCATAGAGTCTTAGAGTTGGAAGGGAACTTAGAGGTCATCTGATTCTCATGGAGCACAAAATTCCTTCTACAACCTCCTGGACAGATGGTAACCCCAGCCTTTGTTCAAAAAGAACTTTAAACCAAATGTGCTGAGATATCATTAAAATTTGCTGTTTACCAAAACCAAATTAAATTATCATATAGAAAAAATAAATTTAAGCCCCAATTGGTAGACCAAGGATGTGAGAACACAAAAATTTAATTCTTCAGAGTAAGAATCTCAACACAATGAGACACAGACAATAATCAATTGGGTTTGAAAACTGACCCTTTCCTTTGAGGACTTATAAGTTAGACCAAGAGAGAATACATGTATGCCTGAAATCAATGAATCCTTGATACGTGGTTTACATACAAGGGGGTCCAAATTCCTTTTTTGCAGCTTGAACTGGAGATATATCTGAAACACTACCATTCTGTTGTGTAGCGGAAGACTGTTCAGGAAACTGACTAGGCCGTGAACGCGCAGAACCAACCACTGCAAATGAAACAGGAATTATTATTCATGGCATTAATCAAAACAGCTTCTAACATAATAATGTAACTTCAAAAGATTTGTAATTCATTAATGTGGATCCTTCAACTTAGACTGCAACCCTATCAACATCTTAGTAACAGTTTTACTGCTAAAGAAAAAAAAAGTTGGCCTAGTAGTCAACATTCTGGAAACAACATTTTCCAAACTTGGCTAGATTGGTCCTTTACTGACAGTCCATTACCGGGCCCACACTCAAGGTCTCTTCAGGTTAGCAGGATATAATAAAGTTTAAATTATAGAAGCAAACCTTTAAATGAGCGAAAAAGCATTTAATAAGTGCTTACTAGGTGTTAGGTGTTAGGCACTGTTCTTTGAAAACTTTGGGTTACCAAGGGTCAAAGGTCTATTAAGGATGACTACCAAGGTGGAACTTTAAGTTAAGGTAAATGCACAGAATAAGCAAGTAGGCCTCTGACACTAGCTTTGAGACCAGGGGTAAGTCACTTAACTCCTCTGTGCCTCACACAATTCTCCAGGACCTAAGACACTTAACCCCTCTGTGCCTCACACAACTCTTCAGGACTTACATAAGTCATTCGGGTGGTTCTTCCTATACTAGAGTAAAATAAATGAACTGGTAGGACATAGGTTAATGAAGACTGTAAATTATATCACATTTTTTGTTGTCATCAATGTAAAATAACCATATGTATATTTAAAATCTTAGAAATATGCATATAGATATGCCAGTTTTATTCAATATGAACTGACATAAGCATTTAATTACTGAAAAGCTTATGAATATTTTCAAAGTGCTACATGCAGATTCAGAAATAAAATTTCCACTAAAGTAATTATACTTTGGAGCTGATACCTAATAATGAATATATCAACACCAGTTTAGTTTTATTTTTCTACAGGGGCTATTTCACATGCAGAAATTATAAAGTTCCATAAGTAACACCAAAATATTGTTAACAGTACAGAAGTTATAATTTTCAATACCTGTACTGAAGATATTTTATGATGCAGACAACCTCCCTCCTTTCCCCATATTCAATCCAATTATAGGAAACAGGTTTTTTAATTCTCTCCTCCTCCCTTCACCAGTAATACTATTGTCTGCAGCAGCGGCAGTTATCAAAGAAAGACAATGTGATCTAGTGAGTGTAATAGTGTTTAGTTGAATCAGAAAGAGAGAGAGAGAGAGAGAGTATGTGTGTGTGAATAGTACCTCAGACCTTCACTATGTGAACAGGGCAAGTTACCATGAAATCTCTCTGAAGCCCAGATTGCTCAGCTATGAAATGCAGGTTACAGCATCTGCCTACAAAGTTGCTAAACTACTCAAATAGGGTCATGTATATAAAGCACACTGCAAACTTTAAATGTCAGTTCTGGGGCACTTATTTTTAGTTGTTAGAATTAACATACATAACATATATACATATGTAAAACTGATAGTTATTATTAGTTTTGAACTTTGGAAGTTTGGTAAAAACAGCTGAAAAAGATATGAATTGTAGGTTAAAACTTAAAGTCTAAAAATAAATGGTATAGTACTTACCTGTTTTTTCAGTTACCATTTTCAAGGCTTGAGGGGGAAATGCTAGGGACTGCAGCTCTATAAGTGATTATTTATTCACCCTCTTTCCCAAATCCCTAAATTTGGCAAAACTAATGGTCAAATATGTTAATTACTGTACTGAGTATTAGCTCTTAAAATAAAAAAATATATAATTAAGTAGTTTTACCTGAAGGATATCATTCTTTGACTTAAAAAAAAGTATTTTACTCAAAAATTAAGTTAATTCTAAATGCATTGAAAAAAATTAAGTACACTTCAAAGTTTCTTTCAATGGTAGAGCAGTCTAGGCTCAGAGTCAGGAAGAACTGGTATTGGCTCATGATACACATGCATAAAGCCTTTATTACTTTTGCAAGGTATGCTAAAGCTTACAATGAATGATGATGAGAAAGTCATTTAGCCTCTCAGTGACCAAGACTACTATCTTAAACTAAATTACAGATAAATGGCTAATATGTATTGGTAAAGAGAGTTTTCAACACTAAAGCAACCATAGGTCTAGACCAAAATAAAAACTATCTCAACACTCAAACAAAAAAACTCTATTTATTTCCCATATCTATAAATGAAATCAGTATTAACAGTAGCCTAAATTATACTTTACCCCTATTGTCTCTTGCAGGGGGGTCATTCTTAATAGGAGCCACAGTCCGGCGATTCTAGAAAAGAAAAAATTACCATTTTTTTCTCTATGTCCACTCATTATACAAAACACAATTCTGGCATACTTGTATATTTAAAAAAGCAATCATAAAAATTATAAGACAGAAGTTAAAATTATGAGTAAACTGATTTATAATTTAATAAATCTGCTAAACTCTTTCTTATGAAAAGGTCTGAAAACAATACGCATTTCAGGGCCACATAACAGATTTGGAGTTAGAAAGGACATTGGAAGACAGAGTCCAAATGCCTCATTTTACAGAAGTCACAAGACCAAGGGAGTTTAAATGATTTGCCCATGGTCACACAACTAGTAAGTATCTGAGGCAGAATATGAATTCAGGTTTTTCTGATTTCAAATCTAGTGCCCTATCCACTAAGTCATAACACTTTTAATTTTTATAGTTGCAGTGATTGTTGAAATAAAATTTAGGGACCACTTAGAGACCCAGATAAAAATGAAATAGAAAATAAAATTAAAAAATCTGTTTCATATAATAAATTGCTTATGTTATTATATTGTCTACTTGAATGTCTTTACTTTCCCTTGAAGCTAATTATTTATAAATAGCTCAACTGGAATAGAAATTTCCAAGTAGTCCAACAATTAATTTAAGTCTATATTGACCATATTATTCAGTTATAAAGCTGTCAGAACTTCTTAAAAGTCGACCATTTCAGAATAAAGAACCTGATGCTGAACAGTTGATGTGCTTCTAGCTATATCTTTAATGTAGCTAAGGATATCAATATAAATAGAAAAAACAACCACCACAAAACTACCAAACCAAAGAAGAGGTGAGAAGACATCTGATTCCTTTGGAGGGCGTGTGTACTGGAAGATATGGCTGGTGTTTGTCCCAAAGGTATGTAACAGCACACATAATGTCAACTTTTTTGAGGTAGTGATTGGCTTTGCTAGTTTTTCTTTCTTCTTTTTTACTTTAAAAAATTCTTTGTATTAATGGATGACTCTCTTGGAAAGGGATGGGATAAGGACACGGGGAAAAACTAAGGAATATAAAGATGAGAGGACAGAAGCTGGGGATAATTTGCTCCTATGTCAGGTAACTGATGATGGATGACAGATGAATCATATGAATGAAACACTCAAAGAGTATCCAAAGGGTATTGGATGCTGCAGAGGGCACTGGACTCCATCTAGGTCTGCGGTCAGTGGCTCTGCCGTATCTTAGTTCTATGACCTGGGTTAAAGAAATTACTTTATCTCAGTCAGGCTCACATTACTCATCTGCAAACAGGACTAATAAGATTTGTATTACTTATCTCAAAGGGTTCATAGTATCATAGCTTCAGAACTGGAAGGTATCTTGGAGGTAAACTTGTTCAACTCTTTATTTTACAGATGGGAATAAAGAGGCCCAGAGATAGGAAGTGACAGGTATTAAGGGGCAAAGAGGGGTAAGATTCAACACCAGAGTCTCTGACTCTACGTTCTGCCCTCTTTCCACCATACCACAATGAGAATCAAGCTACAAAGCCAATAAGCACATAGGGTTTGCAATAGGCTATAATTGTTGCCTACATTTTACTGTTAAAAGATTATTATTGTTGTAAAATTAACAGTATTTGCAGATAACACAGGAACAAATAAAATTGTTTACCTTTTCCTATCTTAATTTTTAAAGCTACATGAGCAAGATAATGATATATTAATATGGAAAATTATGGTATTCAACTTACTAAAAGCCATCAAAGAAATAAAAAACCAGTATTTACTACTTTCCAGTTCCCTAAGAAGAAGGCAAGCAAGTAGACAGAAATTCAATATACAGTTATGAAATCCCTACTATGCACAAGGTACCAAATATACAAAAACAAAAAGAAAAAGTCCCTGACCAGGGGAATACACACATATTTATTTAGTAAATAGCATACAGTAGCTAGGAGGCATAAGACATAGAGTGCTGTCCTTACGAGTCAGGAAGTCCTGAGTTTGAATCCTTAAAACATTTACTATGTGACCTTAAGCAAGTCACCTGCAACAGCAGAGCTATGTGCTTTGAAAAGAAAAAATTTAGGGTCACATACTCTATGAAAGGCCTTAAGTTTACAGCCTATACCTTATCAGATAGGAAGTTCTAAAGTATTTTCAAAGATTCCTCAAACTGAAAACCAGACATCTCTAATCACTTAGAAGTGAAAGGAAATTAGTTATTTTCCAAAACACAGCTTTAACATGCCATCATTTCTGAATCACAAATTCCTTAAGTAATTCCTTAAACATTCAATAACAATTACAAACCTTCACAATTTTGTTTACTTTGGCTGAAGGGGTAGGAGGTGGAGGTGTTTCTGGGCTAGGTTCAATTTCTTCATCAGGTGCAAGGTCAGGGTTAAGTGAAAAGATGCTCTCCAAGTCGATCTGTTTATAAGAAAAAGGTAGGCTTAGAAAGAAATATATTTAAAGCCACTCTTCATGTGCATTTAGAAAACAGATAAAACTTAGTGATTTTAGCTGAGATGAGCATTATTTTAACTTGGAAAGCACAACACCTAAAATTATGGTCTTTATATATGTAAGACGCTATCCATGACAGTGTTTTGTGGTTTTGAATTTCCTGAATTATTTGGATATGTTACCAGCATAAAGAGAATAGAATTATACAGCAACTATTATAGTAGATGTAGCAGGTTAGAAAAAAATGGCATTTTCATTTGACTGAAACATAATTAATGATATATCCAATCATGGATATGAGGAATCTACTTCCCTCAGAGTGAAAATGTTCAAAAATCCAAAATTTTACAGGAAAGATTTGAAAATACATACTCTCAGGTACATTAGTATTTTGCTTTTCAATCTGTTTTTACAGTCAACACTACCATAGTAAGACAATCAAAAAGAAGTTTAAAAAAAAAATCTGTTCACTGAACTCATTTCAAACAATTTTTCTGTGAAGAACACACACTTAGGAAAATAGTGTAGCGGCAAATAAAATTCTAGCAAATAAAATCCTGAACATATAGGTGGAAGAATCAATAAGATTAATGGTTGAATTAAAGCTAAAAATACTTACAGCTTTTAAAAAGGATCATTATTACAGAATTATAAATGAAGTTAAATGTAATGGTATATGTACCTCTTTGCCTTTTGTATCTCCATTTTCTATCCATTCAACAGTTACACTTTCATTATCTTCATTTAAAGATGTTACCATAGCTTGATGTATTCGACCTAAATGGAAATAAGATACATAGGATAAAATATCATTAATATGCTATTAAACTTTTTGTGATACTGTATTTTAACAAAAGGGTTTGAAAAAATGAACAATGAATGAACAATAACTGCCTATGATGCAACAACCAGATAACATCAGTCACAAATATGGTTTCACCATGTACCAATTTAATAAACATTAAGTATCTATTATGTAGAATGCATTGTTCTAGGTACACTAGGGGAATACAAAGATAAATAATCAGTCGAGCATCCATTAGGCATCAGCTTCTGGAATAAGATAAAAAAAACCTATCAAGGAGTTTACAATCTAGTGAGGGAGATGACTTCTACACAAATAAATGTTAACTATAGAATATGGCAACTGCATAAAAAGTATAAAGTAGATCACAGGATTTAGACTTGGGGGGGGAGGGGGAAGACCTTCTTAAAGCTAATTTAGTCCAATCCACTTATTTTATATAGGAGAAAACTGAGGCCCAGGCAGATAAAATTACTAACTGCCCAAGGCCACACAGAAAATAAACAGTAAAGTCAAAATAAATCTTAAGAGCTGAATGGGATACAAAAGAACCCTGAGTCCAGGGGTTCAGGGTCATTGACCTAGGGTCTATGATCTTGTTTTTAAAAATATTGATTAATGCATTTCAATCATAAATTTCCTTTGTAATTCTATGCATTTTGCAAATTTAAACAGTCTGAGAATGGTTTATAGGTTCACCAGACTGCCAAAGGTTAAGAAACATAACAAAAAAAAGTTAAGAACCCCTGCAACAGTTTAACATCTCACCTAATCCATAAATCATACTTAGAGAATTGTAATGGTGGTAGGATCAATTCTCAAGATTGAAGGAGGAAAAGCTACCAAATACTTAGAAAAATTCCTGGATATTATCTACCCCCATTCACACACACACCCCACCCCCACCTAAGCAACTAAGGAATTATCAATAGCTGACTCATATACCTACTTTAGATTAATCAATATATACATTGAGAACAACCCAGGTGAAGATATGGGAAGGGAACTGATTGGCAGGCATTTGCAATGGATATTTTAGAGGAAACCTCAACTATACAGTCATATAAATGAATTAAAGATTTAAGTATTCAAAAACTCGCTATAATCTATAACAATGTATTTTGGTAGGTGAAAATGCAACTCTTAAAGATTTTCCTTCATTAGGATTCCTCCCATTCCTATGTCAAAATTATATGAGGTTCTTTGAAAGATATAACACATAATTTTGTTCAAAGATCTTTCAATAACTATTATCACAAAAGGCACAAAAGAGGGAGATTTACCTATTTTCTCTTTTTTTTCTTATATACACACCCAATAACAGAATAGAATGCTTTATCCAAATCTTTTCCTCCTCTTTTATCATTCAAATGAAACAAATACATATTAAAAAAATGTCAAAGATACTCTGTATAATAAGAACATTCATATGCAATGGAAAGTTAAAGAAAATGAGAATAACCAGTAGGATTGCTTTATTTTTCTTAGGAATTTTCTATTCTTAAAGATCTGACTGTAACAGCAAAGTTGTGCAATGACCAACTTTGATAGACTTAGCTCCTCTCAGCAATGACTGACTAGGACTACAATAATTAAAATAACTCTATCACTAAGAGATGAACATCTACCACCTGCTGATAAAATAATGTGTTACAACCCAAGAAACTGACTTAGGGCCAGTTCAAATTAACCATATTAAATTATGACATGATTTTCACCATGTTAAATTATGACGTGATTTACCTTGTCTATTAAAGAGTGAATTTTTTGTTAAGGACCTTAAGTAGTATAATTTCACAGATAAGAGTAAAACTTGGACTGGCAGTTTGAAAATACTGGTTAAAAAAATTTTTTTTTAAGATGGGGAGCTAGGCAGGAAAAGCTGTGTTTTCTTAGAAATTAATCTAGTCTCTTTCTTTTCTCCTCCGCCCCCCTCCCTCCGAGCCGGGAGCCGTCCCCCAACATCCGGGTACCGGCACTAGCCGCCCAGACTCTGGCACTATGGTCATGGCGGAGGGGACAGCAGTGCTGAGGAGAAACAGGCCCGGCACCAAGGCTCAGGATTTCTATAATTGGCCTGATGAATCCTTTGATGAAATGGACAGCACATTAGCTGTTCAACAGTATATTCAACAGAACATAAGGGCAGATTGTTCCAATATTGACAAAATTCTTGAACCACCTGAAGGCCAAGATGAAGGTGTATGGAAATATGAACATTTAAGGCAATTCTGCTTAGAGCTAAATGGACTTGCTGTCAAACTTCAGAGTGAATGCCATCCAGATACATGTACTCAGATGACAGCAACTGAACAATGGATTTTTCTTTGTGCAGCTCATAAAACTCCAAAAGAGTGTCCTGCTATAGACTACACTAGGCACACGCTTGATGGTGCTGCATGTCTTCTGAACAGCAATAAATATTTCCCTAGCAGAGTTAGCATAAAGGAGTCATCTGTAGCCAAACTAGGATCAGTATGCCGTAGGATTTACAGAATATTTTCACATGCTTATTTTCATCACCGGCAAATATTTGATGAATATGAGAATGAAACATTTTTGTGTCACCGATTTACTAAATTTGTGATGAAATATAATTTGATGTCTAAGGATAACCTGATTGTACCAATTTTGGAAGAGGAAGTGCAGAATTCAGTGTCTGGGGAAAGTGAAGCATGATGGGAATCATACATAAAAATGTACTGAACACATAATTAACATTAATTATGTACTGTATATATCATTTTAGACACTTCAATCATGTATCCATATTATGGCTTCTTTGTTTAGTATAGTTTTGTATGCTGTGTGTTGCCTTTTAAAATGGGAAAGACTTTAAGTTATTCATGAGCTGTATATTCACCAGTGTGGCACTCATGGTTTTTAAATAAGATTAGTATTATCTGTTTATAATGCCTGTTAATAAAAAGAATTTACAATTCTGTAAAAAAAAAAAAAAAAAAAAAAAAGAAATTAATATAGCAGATCTACAGTCATATAAAAAAATACTCCAAAATCACTATAGATTAGAAAAATGCAAATTAAAACAACTCTGTGGTACCACATCACAGCTATCAGATTAGCTAACATAACAAAACAGGAAAATGATAAATGTTGGAGAAGATGTGGGAAAACTGGAACACTAAGGCACTGTGGGTGGAGTTGTGAACTCATCTGACCATTGTGGAGAGCAATTTGACCCAGAATTACCACTTTTGTTTTTTTTTTTTTTGTTTTTTTGCTTTTTGGAGGGCAATTGGGGTTAATTAACTTGCCCAAGGTCACACGGCTAGGTTTTTGTTTGTGTGTGCATTAAGTGTCTGAGGCTGGATCCCAACTCAGGTCCTTCTGACTCCAGGGCCAACACTCTACTCGCTGCGCCACCTAGCCGCCCCAGAATTACCACTTCGAAGACTGTATCCCAAAGAGATCATAAAAATAGGAAACGGACCACATGTACAAGAATATTTATAGCAGCACTTTTTGTGGTGGTCAAGAATTGGAAATTAAGGGGATGTCCATCAATTGGGGAATGGCTGAAGAAGTTGTGGTATATGAAAAGCAATGGAATACAATTGTGCTACAAGAAATGATGAGCAGGCAGACTTCAGAATAACCTGGAAACACTTACATGAACTGATGCTGATCGAAATGAGCAGAACCAGGAGAACACTGTACACAGTAAAAGCCACACCTGCACGATGACTGACTTTGACAGACTTAGCTCTTCTCAGCAATGCAAGGATCTAAGATAACTTCAAAAGACTGCTAATGGAAAATGCTATCCATATCCAGAGAAAGAACTCTGTGGAGTCTGAATGCAGATGAAACATACTGTCTGATCTCCTTTTCTCTTTTGTCTTTTGTTGTTTTGTTTCTTCTTTCTTGTAGTTCCTCCCATTCTAAGTCTTCTTCATATCAAAACTAATACAAAAATATATTTAATATGAATATGTATGTAGAGCCTATACCAGACTGCATGTTGTCTTGGGGAGAGGGATGTGGAGGGAAATTCAGAACTCAAAATCTTATTAAAGTGAATGTTGAAAACTAACAACAAATTAATTTTTTAAAAGGAAGAAAATGTTATCAGAAACAAAGAAAACAACTGTATGGATTTTCATAAAAGTATTCTGTGCAAATTAAAAAAGAAATGAAAGCCTACATTTCCAACGGTAGGGATATGGTTAAATAAGCTGAAGTATTGCGCTATATCACTAAAACACAATGAAGAAAAAGTCAAGAAATCTTAAAAGGCATTTATTAAATGATGCAAAGTGCAAAAGAACAAAAAGGTCACATGCTGTAACCACTTATTATGGGGAAAAGTAAATGAGAATGAACAAATGACAAATTCCAATTAGAATGACAGAAAAACGGTATTTATTACATACTAAAATAAATTTTAATGTAAGTAGTTAATAATATACAAGTTTAATTGGCTATATTGATACTCAATGTTAAGTTTCGATAAAACATTTAATTTTTAAGAGAGACAAATTTATGACAGTTTTTTGATGCTTTCAGTCATTATGTCAGTCATTTCCCATCTACTCCCCCTAAGGGACCTTTCCTTTGTGATGATTGCAATTAAGCAAAAACATTGAACAGAGATCATATCTGACAATTTATACATAATTCTAGCAGTTCACTCCCTCTGTGCGAGGAAAGAAGGATCTATGTTTCATTATCTGTTCTCTAGGACTTTCACTGGTCTTTCAATTACTCACAATTCAAACTCCTTTCTATATATCTTTTAGTTTATATTGTTATAGTCATTGCAGACACTGTCCTGTTGGTTCTGCTTATTACACTCTCAATTCATCCTAATCTTTCCATGTTTTTCAGAATCCCTCATCTTAGCTCTTATTAGGATATTATTCCATTGTATTCAGATATCAGTTTTTCCAGCCATGCCCCCAAATGATGGTCACTCATTGTTTTCAAGCTTTTTTGCCGACACAAAAAGTGTTACATATATTTTAGCAAGTATTCAACCTTTACTTTTATTTTTTACTCCCCTAGAATATATGCCCCATAGTGGGGTGCTGGGTTAAAGGACATAGAGAGTATAATCACTTTTTTGGCATAATTCCAAGCTGATAACAAGAACTGTGGAACTACCAGAGATCCACCAACACTATGTCAGGTTACCTGTCTTTTCATGGCCTCTGCATCACTGTGTGAACCTCGGAGTAGATTTAATTTGCATTTCCTACAGTTACTATCCCACATATATAGTGGAATAGTTCTTAGTTTAATGTACATGCACATATACATACTCTATTTACTTTATGTTTTGAATATGAAGACTTTTTGTTTTGGTTGCTATTTGATAAATTGTTTTCTGTCTTTTACCACTCACTGAAATGACTTAGATTGGAAGATTAAAAGGAAGAGGGCAAGAACGATCTCCATTATTATCACCCACCGGTGCAAGAACTGACAGAACATTAAATGCAAAAATAACAACAAGAGGATAACTTCTATCTGAATTTCACTGAAAAATATGAGAATGAGGTAATATTTGCAGATTTGTTTGTGGAAGTAAAAGGTTTTATGATGACAGTTCAGGACTAGGTGATTGCTGACACAAATTACAGAATGGTTAATGTGAGAAATGCTAGCAGTTTGATTTCCACAGATTCTATAGGAACAATGGATGTTCCAAAAACAGATGTTGCACAGGACATGCAGGAAGGTGTAAATCAGGATGAGGGGAGGAAGAGTAGAGCGACCCTATCTAATCATATAGCTAGAAGAAATCTGTAAGTTTCCCCTTAGAAAAGGCCTGGACTAAGCTGGCTCAAAGGATGGTCACCAACTTTTCATTAACACGCATGCTTAACTAGCCTCCTACATATTAGTTGACACCCCCCACACAGAATTAGAGCCTCATTATCCAATCATGGGATGCATGAAGCCCATGTTTGGGAGGAGGGAATGTAGGAAGGAGTAGATATGGAAAGGGCAGGTTGGAAAGACTGTAATCCAGGAGAGTTGAAACCAATCACAGTTCTGAAGGGAGGAACAAGGCAGGAAATTCCAGTGGAAGCAGCATAAAAGGGCTCCCATTTGTCTGATTCTCTAGTCTTTTGAAGAGGCTAAAGTAATGAAAACTTTCCTGGCTTTCCAACAAGTAATGTCTATGCCTCGACTGAGTATATTTCTGACAGTTAATGTTAGGGACTTATTGATATGAATCATGCAAAAAAAATCAAAGAAATTGTGCAACATCGTTGCAGGCTGAAAAAACTTAGCACCTAGCAAATACCTAGGAGATTAGTAGTATACAAGAGAAACTCACTATCTTTCATGTAATGGCAGTCAACAACTCTCCATACTACAAATACAAACCTCAAATATCTTGGAAGAATTCAAATAATAAACTCATCTGGGAACTAGACCATTATCCCAGACTGAAACATTGCTCATAATCATCTATAGGTAAAATTGACCTTTATGGCATTTTTAATAAATGTCAGCATATCACATAATCTTCAACCTAAACATAATAAAAAGCTTTTAAAACACTAAAACCCTGTAAAGGAACTGAAAATCATGTCTGAAGAGAATATGGCATGTATCGTCCTGTCTACTACTGGAGTTGTACAGGATACTTTCAGTGGACCTCAAGAAGAGGAATAATTTTACTGAATTAGAAAAGGCAGTTATTTTATCTATCTATGCAAACTCCCATTCTTTTCTCAGGACCATTTTTACCTGAACCCCATTAAAAATGTGAGAATGAGAAAATAACTCAGCTTTCATTTACATATCGCTGTAGGATTAACAAAAACAAATCTCTTTACAACAATTCATGAAACAGGGAATATTAACACAATCATCTCAAATCACATAGCTATTAGGTGTCAGAAAGAATGAGGACTTGAATCCAGGCATCCTAACTCTTGTTTCAGTCTTCTTTCCACCACACCAAGTTACTCTCCAATTATGCAAAACTTTGGTATGTGCTTAGAGGAGAAGAAACCCGGATTTTGGCCTCAAGGGCCTAAATTAAAGTAGCCACTCACAACCCCTAGCCTTAGGCAAGTTGCAAATCACTGCCTGCTCCAGGCTTCAACTTCACCCTCTGTAAATTGAAGAATTTGGATTAGATGATCTCTAAGGCTCCTTTTCAGCTCCATATCTATGATTCTGGGAGATGCGGATTTTTCACAGAGAACAACAAAGATCCACTTCTACAATGTTAGACACTTTAGACTTTATTCTCCTACAAATATTATTAGTCCCATACTAGCCTCTCAAAAGAAATATTTTCCCCATAATGGTGTGGACACATCCACAACCACTTTTTAATGTTGTTCTTACTTAATTTTTATAAGTTTGTAATGCTATTTATTTTAGCTTATTCTTTCATTAATTTTGTTTGGGATGTTTTTTTTTTTTAATTGAAAATCTCCATATACTCAAATATATCCTTCCCTTTAATCTAATGAAGACTCTTTCAGATTTGGTAAACTTATTAGGAAACTTAAATGGCATAAAATGAGACCCAAAAAAGCACAGAAATCTTATCTTTTTAAAAATTTACTAATTTTCAACATTCATTTTTATAAGATTTTGAGTTCTAAATTTTCCCCTTCCCAAGATGGCATGCAATCTGATATACTCTATATATGCACAATCATATTAAACTACCTTAGTCAGATTGTGAAAGAAAAATCATAACAAAAGGGAAAAACCACGAGAAAGGGAAAAAAAGAGAAAATAGTATGCTTTGATCTACAGATTCAATAGTTTTTTTCTCTGGATGTGGGTTAGCATTTTCCATCGTGAGTTTTTTGGAATTATCTTACATCACTGTATTGCTGAGAAGTCTAACAAAGTCTATTATCACAATGTTGCTGTTACTGAATACAATGTTCTGGTTCAGCATCAGTTCATTTAAGTCTTTCCAGGTTTTTCTGATATTTGCCTGCTCATCATTTCTTATGGAACTATTCCATTACATTCGTATACCATGAATTGTTCAGCAATTCCCCAATTGATAGGTATCCTCCTGAAGTTTAATCCTGTGGGGCTATGGATATTCTTCATACTTCTAATTCCTTTTTCAGTAACTCTCCTGGTCACTAAATCTAGTTGGTCCATTAGGTATAAATCAGATTAACTCAGTCAACAAGATTTATTAACTATATGCTAGGCACTGGGCTATACAATGAGGATACAAAAAAAAAAGTCTCTGCTCTCAATGTGGTCACAGTCTCATGGAGGAAAAATGTGCAAAGAAATATATAAAAACAAGATATATATACAAGATATCCTGAAGATATTCAACAGAGGGAAGACACCAGATTTAAGGGGGATCAGGAAATATTTGTTTGAAGAAGGTGGGATTTTAGCCAATAATAGGAGGTGAGGGAAGTTAGGAGAAAAAAATTCTAGGCATGGGAGAAGTAGTGATAAAACTTGAAATCAACTTAATAGAATCAGCCACCTGGCTCCTAATGGCTATACACATTTTAAGCCATAAACATTCATTGTCTGTAATTCTCTATCTAGTGTTTGGGGATTTTCTTCTCTGGTTCTTATCTTAGCAATACTGGAGTCCAGAAGAGAGGTCGAAAGCTGAAGCAGTAATTCAGAAACCAACATTTCATCAGGTATACCATGGTCACATTCAATCATTAGAGTGAAACAATGTGTGTGTGTGTGTGTGTGTATATATATATGTCACACGGCTAGGTTTTTCTTTGTGTGTGCTTTAAGTGTCTGAGGACGGAACCGAACTCATTTCCTTCTGACTCCAGGGCTGACGCTCTCTCTATTCACTGCGCCACCTAGCCACCCCTGTGAAACAATATTTTTAACAATCTTGTCAGTAATATTTACCTATAATGAGGGAAAAAAAACTGTATCTAAAATTCAAATCCCAGCAATTTTTCTACTCGGTAAGACTGGATTTGAATTGTGTTTCATCCTAAATTTGTCAAGGGGTAGGCATGCAAATTTTAACAAGGTCCTTATTAGAATGAAATGGCATTTTATTTTGGGGGTGGAGTGGGTGGGTTGTTATGGAAAGCCAATTTTTATCAGGCTATTAACCTAGACTAGGAATATATTATTATATTGTAAATTCCACATTATAAAATCCTGAGTCATGATCTTAATATGAAGAAACACATACTATTAAAGATATTTACACTGGTATAAATGGATTAAAAGTATTATATATATTGGGGGGGGCAATTGGGGTTAAGTAACCTGCCCAAGATCACATGGCTAGGTTTCTTGTTTGTGTGGGATGAAAAATGACTGAATAAAAATAGACCAGTGAATTTTATATTATTACTAGGAAGTTAACATTATGAAATTATAATGCCTATAGAACTTACCCCACAAGGTTCTTGCGAGGCTCAATGAAATAATGGACACAAAATTCTTTGTAAGGCTGACATCAGATACATGCCATTGATTTGTGGAACATAGCCAAAAATGTGTTTGTTTTTCTTTCCCTAAGTGAAGCCTATGAAATTGGTCAGAGATCCAAAAGTGGAATCAAAAAGCCCTTCATAAACATCTGCATGAACCCAATGTAGAGAATGTCAAACAATAACTGGACAAATGGTTGTCACATGAATTTGTTTATAGAGACAAAGGGGTTTATGATGACAATTCAGGAGCAGGTCATCACCACCAGAAATTACAGAAGGACTGTCCTTAAACAATCTGTACTTACTGATCACCACTGGTTGTAAATGGAAATGATAGAAGGCGGGGGGGGGGAAACTCCATACAACATATCACTGCAAGCTATAACAATTTAGCACTTACAAAACACCTAAGACACAGTTTCCTGGCTATGACCAGATACAATAAAGGCGTGCCATATTTCACAAACTACAATAGATAAAAGGTTCCCATATTATAATTACAGAAATAAAAATATTCTTGAAGATTAAGTTGTACTGGATCTATCTAGAACATCACAGATAAAACTGGCCCACAATTGGCTGGATGTAACGTTCAAAACAGATAATCAATTGCATATAGCACTTCCATAAGGAAATTCTTTCCTACATTTCTGGGGAAATGTATATGGTTTCCCCCCAAAAAAAGAAAAATTAGCTGAAATCAGGAAGAAGTACTGTGGTTCTCCTTAATGTCAACTAGAAAGTAAGAGTAGATAGGAAGGAAAAGAGTCATGATCTAATTAGTCTTGCTTATTGTAAGTTCACTGCTCGCTCTGCTGAAAATGGTGAGTCATTCTTGCAAATAAAACAATAAGTTTATATGCATGTAATCTAAGATTCTAAAAAATAAGAAGTTTTGGAAGCAAAATAAGTCTTAAGTTGGCAATTTTAACACGTGACTCTCCATAGTGCTATTAATCTTCCTAGAAGTTCTGAATGTTATGTTATTAAAATACTACCCAAAATATTTTCTGCCATTTCCTAGTGTTTGAATATTAACTACAGGCTACAATTATTTTAAAATACTATTAAAAGTAATATTTTAACTAAATATATATGTATATTTTGCTTTTTGGAGGGCAATTGAGGTTAAGTAACTTGCCCAAGGTCACACGGCTAGGTTTTTTTTTTTGTTTGTGTGTGCGTTAAGGCCAGATCCGAACTCAGGTCCTTCTGACTCCACAGCTGGCGCTATACTCACTGCGCCACCCAGCCGCCCCTTAAATATATTTTAAAGAAAGGCACATTAATGAGTAAAGGGTATGATAAATGCTAGAAATGTTTTATAAAAGATATAGGAAGGTGGCACAGTGAATAGAGAACTCAGGAGGACCTGAGTTCAAATTTGGCCTCCAATACTTGAGACCAAAAAACCCTCCACATAGTCGTGTAACCTTGGGCAAGTCACTTACCCCCCAAATGCCCTACCTTCCCCCTTTCAAAAAAGAAAAAGAATGTATTGGACAAGTAATTTTAAATCACTGTCATAACATATTGATTCATAAAAATAATAAGTAATGGGGCGGCTAGGCAGCACAGTGAAAAGAGCACCAGCCCTGGAGTCAGGAGAACTTGAATTCAAATTCAGCCTCAGGCACTTAACACTTACTGGCCATATGACCTTGGGTAAGCCACTTAACCCCAACTGCCCTGCCTTCCCTACTCCAAAAAGTAAAAAAAAACAAAAAACAAAAAACAGTTATTATAGCTTTCTATTAAAAAGAAAAGCTGAGACTTCGGGCATAACTTCAGCACAGAAAATGATTCACTATTATTTTATTATGGGTGACTCATTATTTTAAAACATGTAAACAAAATGTTATAAAAAATAAAGACTAACTTATGATTCCAGGAATTATGATTTCTCATTGCTAGATCATAAAGATTCATAATATCTGTAGGGAATTTGGAAACACTAAGTGTAGAACACCATATATTTCTCCATTACATACTTTTTTACAAATTCTGATCTTTGCTCTGATTATACACACATTTAGGAACTCTTTAACAAGTTTTTTTTCTATTAAAATATAATCTGTTTTGTACACAGTATTTGTATAAAGTTGCAAAAAAATGAGATTTTTTGCTATTTAGTTGTTGTTCTGTTGCGTACTTATCAATTCTTAAAAAATAAAAGTGGTTCGGTGTGGCTAGGTGGCGCAGTGAGTAGAGAGCTGGCCCTGGAGTCAGAAGGACCTGAGTTCGGATCTGGCCTCAGACACTTAATGCACACACAAACAAAAAAACCTAGCCGTGTGACCTTGGGCAAGTTACTTAACCCCTATTGCCCTCCAAAAAAAAAGCAAAAAAATAAAAAAAATAAAAGTGGTGAGGGAGCCAAAATGGCAGAGTAAAAAGCAGGGTCTTGTTTGAGCTCACACCCAAACCCCTCCAAATACCTGTAAAAAATTAAACAAATTATAGAGCTGGAGAACCCACAAAATGATGGAGTGAAACACATCTCCAGTCTAATAGCCTGGAATACCAACAGGAAGGGTATATTGCACTGAGTTGGGAATGGAGTACAGTCTGGTGAGGGCTGCACCAGGTGCCACAAAGCCAAAGCAGGCCTCAGGGACTAAATTGCTGACAATTTCCAGACTTCTCAATCCACAAACTAAGAGAACAGTGTGGAAAGTCAATGGGGAAACTCTGTGGGACCTGGGTGAAAGAGGAGCAGGATCACAAGGTCTGGTCAAGCCCTGGGGCTGAGGCGGCAGTGGCTGCTTCCAGTCCTCTGGGCCCACAGACAGTGGGTGATCCTGAGACTGATAGAAAACCCAAGAAGCCTGGGTAATCTTTAACAACCCCCCCCCACTCTGCACCACACACACACACACACACACACACACAGGAAGTCCTGCTGGGAATTAGAAAATCAAGTATTGGACTGGGAAGATGAAAAAATAGCAGGGGAAAAAGTCAGACCAAAGAATATCTGTTTGGTGGCAAAGAACAAAACGAGCAGAAGAAAACAACAAAATCCAAGCACCTCCATCAAAAGCCTCCAAGAAAAATATGAATTGGTTACAGGCCATGGAAGAGTTCAAAAAGGATTCTGAAAATCAAGTAGGGGCGGCTAGGTGGTGCAGTGAATAGTGCATTGACCCTCAAGTCAGGAGGACCTGAGTTCAAATCTGGCCTCAGACACTTAGCACTTACTAGCCAGGTGACCTTGGGCAAGTCACTTAACCCCAGTTGCCCTGCCTTCCCCCTTCCAAAAAGAAAAAAGAAGGAAAATCAAGTAACAGAAGTAGAGGAAAAATTGGGAAGAGAAATGAGAGTGATGCAAGAAAATCATGAAAAACAAGTTAGCCTGCTAAAGGAGACCCCCCCCAAAATGAAGAAAATAACACATTTAAAAAACAGACTAATCCAAATGGCAAAAAAGGTTCAAAAAAGTCAATGAGGTGAAGAATTACTTTTAAAAACAGCATTAGCCAAATGGAAAAGGAGGTTCAAAAACTCACCAAAGAAAATAATTCCTTTAAAATTAGAATGGAGCAAATGGAAGCTAATGACTTTATAAGAAATCAAGAAATCATAAAACAAAACCAAAAGAATGGAAAAATAAAAAAAGAAGACAATGTGAAATATCTCACTGGAAAAACCACTAACCTGGAAAACAGATCCAGGAGAGATAATTTAAAAATTATTGGACTGCCTTAAAGCCATGATCAAAAACAGAGCCAGACATTATCTTTCAAGAAATTATCGAGGAAAACTGCCTTGATAATCTAGAACCAGAGGGCAAAAATAGAAAGTATAAGAATCCACCAATCCCTTCTTGAAAGAGATCCCAAAAGGAAGACTCTTAGGAATAATGTAGCCAAATTCCAGAGTTCTTAGGTCAAGGAGAAAATATTTCAAGCCTTCAAAAAGAAACAATTCGAGTACTATGGAAATTCAATCAAGATAACACAAGTCCTAGCAGCTTCTACATTAAGGGATCGAAGGTCTTGGAATATGATATTCTGCAGGTCAGAGGAGCTAGGATTAAAGTCAGGTATAATTCTACTCCACAAGTATAATGCTACCTAGCAAAACTGAGTATAATTCTTCAGGGGAAAAAATGGGCATTCAATGAAATAGAGGACTTTGAAGCATTTTTGGTGAAAAGACCAGAGCTGAATAGAAAATTTGACTTTCAAATACAAGACTCAAGAGAAACATGAAAAGGTAAACAGGAAAGAGAAATAATAAGGGGCTTATTAAAGTTGAACTGTTTACAATTCCTACATGGAAAGATGATATTTGTAACTCATAAGAACTCTCTCAGTATCAGGGTAGTTAGAGGAAATAAAAATAAATAATTTTTTGGAAAAAGTGCTCAAGATATTAAAGTTGTAAAGCTTCCATACATTCTATTAAGCTTATAGATTCTCTTATTTCTTCTTTCTGAACCATGCTTTTCTACTTATTCCTCTCCTTCCTCAATATTTTCCCACTTTCCTATTTGAAACACAGTATCAAAGAGCATGTTAACTTAAAGGATCTTAATTATTTGCAGAATTTCTCTACTGCATCCTCAGCAACTGGTGTTGATAAATAAACTGCAATTATTTCCATGGTAGCATTTTCAGAAAATATTTTTCATCCTTACTGCAATGTGAGATGACCAAATTATCTCACAAAATAATGTTTCTTCTTGCCTTTGGATAGTCAATAAAACCAATTGTCACTCCCTTCTCTGCATAAGTAGTACCTTCCATTTATCTGCAGCTTCCCTCTGATTTTATTTAAATATACAATGTCAAGATCAATGATTCATCTCCTCTAGCAGTACATTCACTTGCAGGTCACTGGAAGAAGAGTTCACATTTGTGGTACTAACAATTTATAGACTTTTTAATGATTGTATAACTCTTAACACCTCTAACCCCTTTCCCTACCACTCTGCCCTCATGACTAAAGAAGCAGAGGAGAAGCTACCCAGGGCTAAGGACCATTTTAAATATTCTGTTGCACTAGCTACCGCAGCCAAAAAATTCATTACTCAATGGCCACCTTACTGGTTATGAGCCTTTCCATACTTGTCAAGCAGTGAGATGTGGCAAACAAAGGCAATATAGATTGAGAACAGAAGGTTGGTGGAAGATTATAAGTAATATTGCCTCCTAAAGATAGTGAGAAGTAGAGGAAAGAAAAACAAGTTTATAGAAAGCTTAGCAAGAAACCTAATTAAGTCAAATTACCTTATACTACAGACAAAGCTAGAAGAGCAGATGGGTGAAATAAGCAAAAGTTCTGCCCAACTCTACACCTTCAAAGAAACTACCACCAGTCTTACTATACAGTCCCTTAATGTGCTTCTTGAGGAAGCAGAAATGGCCCTGAAGAAAACAAAAATGCCCCCTCCCCCCAAATACAAACGACTGATCCACGTCTATTTTCCCCTCCATATAATTGTTTTATACGTGGGCGGGACAAAGAGGATATCCTTGACAGGGCTATTAGAAGTGGAAAAGCATGAATTCATAAGTCACAGTCCATGGTAGATCACACCTTTACCACCACACAATTAAGTGAAAAATGTACAGACTACAAGATCTATTGTGTATGTGGTGACTAAAAAAATCCCACAAATATTTTAGAGCTAAACCCTAAGTTAAAGACGCTCTTTCACCAAGTTGTACTCCCTGCACATTAGAAGATTCGACCACAAAAGAAATAACTTTGCTCAAAAACCCTCTTCCTATTTTTATCAAGTGAGGTTTAAAATAAGGAAAGGGATGCCTGCCAAAGGGGTTAGTCAGTCATGCAGGAGTATCCAACAGAGTCCAAACTGAACAATGAGCCTCTATTTAGAAGGAACAAAAAGAAGTTCCTGCAGATGCTACTGTTTTTAGGTGACACTGTGCTGATTATTTTGCAAAACCTAGAACATACATGGCAGACCCTCCCAAATGAGATTTGTAATCATTATCCACACAGGAAAAACTAAATAGATAAGGAATGCCTATTTGATATGCAGATAACAGGTAACCTATAGAGACTGTGTATAAGTGTATCTATTTCAGACAAATTCTAGTAATGGATAAGATGAGCCTCAGAAGAAAAAGGGGAGAATGGGCTGAGATAGTATCAAGTTGTGTTTTTTTTTCAGTGACCTTGAACTTCTTCCAAAAACAAATTTCTACCTTTTATCATCAATAGCTTTTCAGTGACACCGTATGGCTTTCAAGTCACAGAACACTAATCTTTGAAGCACAGAATTTGAGGATCATCTAACATGAAAAGAAGTGAAAAATCAAAATAAGTCAGCTGCAACACAAAGATTTATGCAGAAATGCCAATATCAAAGAAAAATATGATCAAATATGATATAACGGATATGTAAATACAGGAATAACTGATGGGACAGCCTACATGCTCCTCTGGCATCTCTGTGATGACACAAGAATGTAATAAAGATGCTCCCAAACACATTAGGTGGATGCCTTCTGAAAACTTATGTAAGAATATGGATGCAAGTTCCACAGGATGGGCATACAGAGATTTGTCACAATCTCTATAATGCAGTAAAGAATACCCAAATCAATTAAGATAATATCCTCCCTCTGTCCTCCAATGGTTTACCTTACTTTACTACAAGTTTCTTTCCTAGGAACAGCATATAATATAATAGCTAAAATATATCTATTTCTTTAAGGTCTGCAAAACCCTGGATCATTCAGATATAAAAAAAAATCAAGGAAACAAAGGTGATGGTGTTGGTCAAAGGATAGATTATAGCATGGGGGGGGGAGGAGTCAAGATGGCAGAGTAGAGAGAGGACTTCCTCGCAGCTCCAGCTCCCATCTCCCCCAATTTCTGTAAAAATAGTGCAGGAAAATGACTCTAGACAAACTTTGGAGGAACAGAACCCACAAAATGACAGAGAAGCTAACCTCCTGCTGAGGACAGCCGCCATGGGACAACCCTAGCCTTTGGAAGAAGCAGGAGGTCTTAGCCCCAGGGAGACCTGACCAGGGAGGGACTTCAGATCACCAGCAGCTGTGGCAGTTTCCAGAATTATCAACCCATAGATGACAAGGACAAAGTGAGGGGTCAGTACAGTGTGGACTTTGGGACCCCTGCAGCCACCAGCATGTGGCAGCTTCAGCTCCTGGCCTGCAGATTGTAGGGGGACCAAGCGACCAGTCTGAGGGGTAATTGCTCTTGCTTTAACCTGCTTGGATCTGGATTGCTGTCTAGCACGGAGGTCTTGGGGTGTATGATCAGCTTGCCAGAGCGTGTGGAAGCTTCAGAGAGAGGACCCAACTAATACCTTTGGCAGCTGAGAAAACCCCCAGCATTTGGGATAAAGCTCCTGTTTCTGGTAGCAGCGTTCTACTGTGGCATAAAACCCAAAAGTCAAGTCATTGAGTGACAACATAAGCAGGCAAAGGAAGCAAAGCAAACAGAACAACCCAAATTTACACTCCTATTTTGGGGACAAAAAGGATCAAAGCATGGAACAGGAAGAAGACAGTGAAGTCAGAACTCCTGCACCAAAAGCTTCAAAGGAAAATATGAGCTGGTTAAAGGCCACAGAGGAGTTTAAGGAGGATTCTGAAAACCAAATAAGAGAAGTGGAGGAAAAACTGGGAAGAAAAATGAGAACAATGCAAGAAAATTATGAAATGAGAGTCAATAACCTGACTTAAGAAAATAACACCTTAAAAAATAGACTAACTCAAATGGCAAAAGAGGCTCAAAAAGCCAACGAGGAGAAGAATGCCTTAAAAAGTCAAATTTGCCAGATGGAAAAAGAATCTCAAAAGCTCCCTGAAGAGAATCATTCCTTCAGAATTAGATTGGAACAAATGGAAGCTAGTGACTTTATGAGAAATCAAGATACTATTAGACAGATCCAAACAAATGAAAAAATAGAAGGCAATGTGAAATATCTCATTGGGAAAACCACTGACCTGGAAAATAGATCCAGGAGAGATAATTTTAAAATTATTAAACCATCTGAAAGCCATGATCAAAAAAAGAACCTAGAAGTCATCCTTCAAGAAATTATCAAGGAAAACTGCCCTGATGTTTTAGAACCAGAGGGCAAAATAGAGGTTGAAAGAGTCCACCAATCACCTCCTGAAAAAGATCCCAAAAACAAAACTCCTAGGAATGTTATAGCCAGGTTCCGGAGTTCCCAGATCAAGGAGAAAATATTACAAGCAGCCAGGAAGAAACAAGTCCAATATTGTGGAAACACAATCAGGATAACTCAGGATCTGGCAGCTTCTACACTGAGGGATCAAAGGGCTTGGAATATGATATTACAGAGGTCAAAGGAGCTGGGAATAAAATAAAGAATCACCTACCCAGCAAAACTGAGTATCATGTTCCAGGGGAAAATATGGTCATTCAGTGGAATAGAGGACTTTCAGGCATTCATGAGGAAAAAACCAGAGTTGAATAGAAAATTTGACATTCAGATACAAGAAGCAAGACAAGCTTGAGAAGATAAACAGGGAAAAGAAATCATAAGAAACTTATCAAAGTTGAACTACTTATATTTCCTACATGGAAAGATGATAATTGTAACTTATGAAACTTTTCTCAGTATGAGAATAGTTGAAGGGAATAAAAATGTACACATATCTGTATGTATACACATATGTATACATATGTCTATGTATACACATATGTATACATATGTCTATATAGGAGAGTATATGGGTGTATGAATACATATGTGAGTGTGTTTATATATGTCTTATACATAGACAGAGGGCACAGGACCAATTTAACAGGAAGGGATGATACTTAAAAGGTGAAATTAAGAGGTGAGAGAGGAATATAATGAGAGGAGATGGGGAGAGACAAAATGAGGTAAATTATCTCATATAGAAGAAACAAGGGAAAGTTGTTACAATGGAGGGGAAGAATAGGAAGGCAAAATGGAATGGGTCAACCTTATTCTCATTGAATTTGGCTTAGGGAGGGAATGACATACACACTAAATAGGGTATCTCACCCTACAAGAGAGTAGAGGGGAAGAGCGGGGGTGATAATGGAAGGGAGGGCAGGCTAGGAGGAGGGAAGTTAGAAGCACCCACTTTTGAAAAAGAAAGGATCAAAGTAGAGAATAAACAAGCAGGGGGTGGGATAGGACGGAGGGAAATATAATCAGTCTTTCACAATATATCCACTATGGAAATGTTTTGCGGTACTCATGTACAACCTATATTGAATTGCTTATCTTCTCAGTGAAGCCACATGGGTGACAAGGGAGGAATCTGGAATCCAAACTTTTAAAATCAAATGTTTTTAAATATATATACATATATATTATTGTTAATATTTTACATGTAACTAGGAAATGAGATATACAGGCACTAGGACATAGAGATCCACCATGCCCTACTGGAAAGTCGAAGGGGGAAGATATGGGAGAGAGCAGATTGGGGGAGGGGATATTCAGTGGGAAGCTGTTTTGGGGTGGTGGGTAGAGAAAAAGTGGGGAGAAATTTTGTAACTCAAAATCTTGTGGAAATGAATGATGTAAACTAAAAAAATAAAAAGAGAGAAAAAAAAGATTATAGCATGCCATGGAGCACTCTACTCTTCAAAACCCGAACAAGCAACTACTCCCTACTTTGCTAGGAAGAAATAACAGCAGCCACTCCAGGATTAGCACATAATGTCTGGACAAAAAACTGGAAGAACCTAAGGTTCACTCACTACCTTTAAGCCCTTACAACTACTCTCAACCTTATTCCAAGCAATTCTCTTGCCTAGATTTCAACACAAATTTGAGATTTAGTAATCCTGAAGATTCCAATGATTCTGATGTAGAGTAGGAACTACCCAAATTGTAATAGTAACTCCCACTTATATAAACACTTATTTATAAAGCCTTTTGTTCAGAATCCAGGGATTTAGTGTGAGTATTAATCCCACTTTACAGATGGGAAAACTCAGATATTTGAACCTAAGTCTCTTATCCCCAATCTACTCTTTCCACTACACTATACTATCTTGCCTCTCTAAAGGAAAGTCTGTGTGTCTACTAAGCCCATACTTTTGACTGTCCAGAGCCTCTTGCTCTGTGGAAGCCATCCTGGAATTCAGATTCAGTGTGTGCTAGGTTTCATTTATGATATTTATGTGGTTGAGGAAGCAGTGATGCAACAGAATGGTTATTTACAGGCCATGATCAAATAGTATATGTTTAATACCATAGCAAATAAAAGAGACAAAGCATTAAGTGGCTAGGTAACAGCATATGGCATATGCTACATAATGACATCACATATTTATTTTGGTGAACTTACAAATGATTCACTTAAACATGAAATGAGAAACACCAAGATCATAAAAGGATGATTTATTGTATTATTTTCCTCAAAGCTGTGTTATCTCGTACAAGGATATTCTGAAGAATGCGATAAAGTATCAACAATGTCATAAGTGCCTCTGATGACAGCCTAACAGACAACTTGTTACTTATGTTTCCTAATGTAAAAATGCAGACACTGCTGAACTTAAACTATGATCTTGCAAGGGTTTCGGATGATTTTCAGAACTATTTCTCCCAATGTGAGCAGATAGGCACTCAATCAATAGAGCAATAGGTCCAGTCAGGAAAACCTAAATTCAAATTCAGCCTCAAACAATGACTAGCTATGACACCGTGGTCAAGTCATTTAATCCTGTTAGCCTCAGTTTCCTCATTTTTAAATTAAAGAAGAAAAAAGGTAAACCACTCCAGTACCTCTGCCAAAAAAATCCCAAATGTGGTCATAGAGAATAAGACACAATCGAAAAACAACTAAAATCTAAGTAGGTGCTTTAATAAGTGCTACTTGACTGATTAGAAGCTTATGTCATGATTTCCCCATTATTATTTGCTTCTGCCACTCTTGTCATCTCCAGGCTAGCAATAACTCTCCAACTCTTAGGATTTTGTTTTGCTTTGTTTTTAAGCCCCAGGGAAATTAAGAGATTAGGAGGACTCAATCAAAGTCCTGCTGATTACAGCTGGTCAAAATTCATCAGTAAGAAAACTGCAGTTTCCCTAACACTGAAAATGTAAGAGTTTAAAAAAAAAAGTTTTATATGCTTTATGTTGTTATTCTGATCCTATAACTACTGTACCTCTTTATCATTCATGTTAGCAAAAGATGCGGTCAGCTGTATAAAATCACCTGTAGAAATGAACACACACATAAAAACACAAAAAAGAAAGGGCCATTATGGCTCAAAGACTTACACAACTGGGAGAGGCCTTCAAGGCCATCTAGTCCAACTCTCTCATTTTAAAGATGAGGAAACTGAGGCACTGCAAAGTTATCTGCCCATGGTCACACAGCTAGTCAACCAACTTGTATTTATTAGGAACCTACTATGTGCTAAGCACTGTGCTAGTAAAAATCAGAGATAGGATTTGAACCTAAGTAGGCCAGGTGACACTGCTCATCTTCCATTATCTTCCTCTGTAATATATTGCAAATGATGTTGTAATCTGAACCAATGTTGACTATGCTACAATGTCAAAATGCTACATTTGTCAAAATGATTAAGCTTCTGGGATCTTTTCATCTACTTCTCTGGCTCCTAATTTACATAAGTTAAAGTTAACTAAAATATTTACAAGTAATTTTTTGCTAATTCCTCATTTAAAAAAAGACAAAAACAAAAATCCCCATGTAATGGAAATGCAGATTTAAAGATCTTCCCTGCCCCTAGCTTAAGTGCACCTGGAGCCTGTGGTGGGAGGCTTGTTTTTCAGGAAAGCCCACACCTTGATACTTTGTGATTGGGCAGTGGGTCAAGGAGGTTGTTACATTCTCTGAGCCAAGAGAAGGCTATATAAACCCTGAGGAGAGGCTTTGCTTTGGGGCTCACTTTGAGAAGTGTTGTGTGATTTGACCAGATGAGACTCTGGGAAGCCGTTGTTGAGAGCCCCCCGGCTTTGAAAACCCAGATGTTGATGCTTCCCTCTCTGGTAACTGTGATTTGGTATTGATGTATGTAATGTTGGGACAGTTTGGAAGCCTGTCTGTTTGATCTGTAAGTTCTGTAACTCTGAAGTTCGGGGTGCTGACCTTTTTCCCTGAACTAGGTAATGTATGTTTGTTTGATTAAAAGTAAGCTTGTTAACCCATTTTGAGTTGCTTTCCTTTTGAAAAGCAGATCTAAGAACCTGTGTTGGCAGTCACCCTGGGGATATTGGGGTGCTTGCTGCTACACCCCAATACTTTTTTTTTTTGCTTTTTGGAGGGGGGAAGGTAGGGCAATTGTGGTTAAGTGACTTGCCCAAGGTCACGTGGCTAGTTTTTTTGTGTGTGTGTGTTAAGTGTCTGAGGCCGCATTTGAACTCAGGTCCTCCTGACTCCAGGGCTGGTGCTCTATTCACTGCGCCACCTAGGCGTCCCAAAAGCCTAATACATCTGTTTAAACCGGGTAAGTTACAATTTCTATATTAGCATATAGCATCTTCTCTTTTATTCTGTATTTATATGGTTAATTTGCTCTGAAGTTTGCTCTAATCTAATCTTAGTACACAGTTAATTCAGAAATGAATGCTATACTTATTAAATAATTTATTAAAATTACTTGACATCAGTTTCCAATTCTCTGCTCGAAGAGGTTTTCAAGTAGGCTTTTACTCTCATTTCTTAATTCCCACATTAGTTTTCAATATATTTTTACCTTCCCCATCTCCTCTATTGAAATAATTTTCTAATTTCTCTTCCTCCATGCAGCCTCTCCTCTCTCAAAGTCAAATGGATACTCCTAAAGTACAGGTCTAAACCATGTCACTGTCCTGTTCAAGACACTTCATGAAGGCTCCTTACTGTCTCCTGACAGTTCTGACTGGCACTGAAAATCCCCCACTATCTAGCTACAGCAGATCTTTTTTTCCCTAGGCTGATCATACCACTTTCCTATCAAAGTGACCATGCTACTTCTTATACACAACATTCTATCTCCCACTTCCTGTGCCTTTACAGGCCTGCCCCATCACTGTAATGTTCTCTGTCCTCCCCTCTACCTCTTGGAATGCCTAGCCCACTTTAAGGCTCAGTTAAAATGATACATCTTTCAAGATGATTTTCCCAATTCCCCCCCACCCACTGCTTTTATTCTGCACATCTCTTATATTTTGTATATATTTCTATATGCAGTCCCTCCGCTATCCTCCTAACTTCCCCTAATAAAGATTTAAGATCCTTGAAGATAAGGACTACCTTGTTCTTAACTTTGTATCCTTAGTGCCTAGCACACATAAAGTGCTTAAAGTTTTTGGCTGATTTCGCCAAATCATGTTTGGTGAAAGGCACCAAAATATGTTGTGATTGTTTAGAGGTTCTTATCAGAAGATTTCTTCTCTCTCTTTTTTTATCCTTTACAGGGGAAGCTGAAGAAAGTGTAATTATCTTCCTTATGATTGGGGTGCTTACTCTCATGAATGCTACAAAACAATATGACCAAGTATTGTGTTTCTTCTTGCCTTTAAGGACATAAAACCAACAATTTGTTCTTTTATCTTCCTTCCTATAGAAGCTGCAACTTCTTTATATCTTCTCCTTAAATTTATAATGAGCTAGATGGTTTCAATTCTTTCAAAAGTATTTCAAATTTTAAGTCTTTGGACAAAAATCATATTTTTAGTACTGCAAAAAGTTAAATTCTTCTAGATCGTCTCAGAATTGAGGATTCTTAGTCTCCTCTGTCCTTTTTTCTGTCCACCATCACTACAGAAATGAAAAGAAGCCTCACTGGAAAGCTATTTTGTATTTTTGTACATTTCATGAATTGCCAAGGCCAAAAAATTTCATTCCTTGGTTAAGAGATGAGTGTCTCCATACTTTTGCTATGCTAGTCCTCTTGACAGCAGTCTATTGTCAGGGGCTGTAATGGAAGCCTTTCCATCCTGGTAGAACTTGCCAAATCTTGTGCTCTGGTGACCTAGCCTTAAAGAACCCTGGATAAGATCCTTGGAACAATGAGGCATTGGTATAAGATTTTTATGGAGGTTTACAATACACTACAAAGGAAAAATTAAGCCAAAATGTGATGTAAATAGAACTCAGTATTTTAAAAAATAGTTTTAGATTTTAAAGCAGATTTTCACTGTTATTTTGTAAATTCTATGTGATATATTCACATCTGATATATTTAAAACCTAGCTATCTAACATCTTTTATCTATCAGAAACATTCCTCAAAGAAAAATTAAAGAATTGTTATTTCTTCTACTTTAAAAATATTTTTTTTAGTTCATTTTTAAGAGCTAAATTCCAGATCCATGCTAAACTGCAAAAGTTAGATTTCCAACATATAGCTGTTTTGGCAAGATTTTAATTCAGCAAATGCCAAAGTTATTTTTTCAGCCTTCAAATAATTTCAGCTGAACTAAAAATGCAAATTTAAGATAGATGGTAGAGCTATTCAAAGCTTATATATTATTGAACTGTCAAAAACTAGTTGTACATGTTGACAATCTCCTCTTGCTCCCTGAAAACAGTATTCCATTATATTTTTCTAGTACACAGCTGAATCCAGCAGCTGTGAGGCTAAGAAATGCCAGCAACTAATTAGGCTGGCATAAACCTTGTCTAGCATATAAAGTAAGATTCAATTTCAAATACAGGGGCACAAAAGCCAAATAAATCAGCAGGAGATGCTAACAAAATCTCAGCACTCTATTTTTAAAAGTCAGAATGCTTAAAAATTTAACAAATGTAAGTAAACTAATAAAGGAATACATTCAGAACATTAGAGATAGATGGGAAAAAGCAATTTGTCTATTAGGTCAAATAATTTGTTTTTTAAAAATTCACACCTTCGAAATAGGTAGCAGCTGCTTTTTACACATCAGAACTACTAATTTAATAATTCTTTTATGTCTAATTTCAATATCATAGGATTGGGATTCACTTCAGTAATCAGAAAGCTTTCCATAAAGTCATGGTTTCTTTTTAGTTACAAGTTTGTTTTTAACAAATTTCATCTTGGCCTATCTATAACAAAAGATTCTTTAAAAAGATGAATAATTTAAAAGTAAACATGTAAGAATAATGTCCCTGACATTACAAAATCAAATCGTTTATGCTATTAATGCCCAACCCTTTGGAAATCATGACAGGTTGTTTGAATGCAATGTTTACAATCCTGAAAAATTACCAGAAAAAGTACTGACTAACATTATAAAATCAAATTAGTTTCACTTAGCATCAATTTCTTACTTTTGCAAACACTGATACAATGTAAATCAGAGCTGGGAATAACTGGTTATATAAGTAGTCCTATGAACTCAAAAATAGCACTATAAAAATTTAAGTTATTTAAACAATACATCACAATTTTTCTAATAAATCACTATTAACTTTTTAAAAGATCAAAAGCCCATTCCAGTTTCCACTGAATAACAAATTTCTTAATATTCAAATATCATAATACACATGATTAAGAAATCTTAAAGGTATCTTTTATAGGAAAAAAAGGTATAAGAATCTGAATACAGCAATGCAACCAAGTTTTCTCTCCTACAGACACACTCTTCAAACAGGCATTTAGGGAAACAAAAGATATTCCCACTTTCAGAACAAGCATAAGTAGCAAAATTTACTAAAATTAAGGCATCACAATAACAGATATTTGATAGCTCAATGCTGTTATACACAGGTTTGGTTAAAAGCACACAGTTATTCTATATATTATTTGAAAAAAAGTAGTATTGTACAGTGGAAATAACACAAGAATTAGGAGGCAGAAGATACAAGCGTTAACATCCTAGACCTGCCACTTCCTCACTAGGTCATATAACTTGAGTATGTCATATAACCTCTTTAAACATCAGTGTACTCATTTATAAAATTAGGACAATACCTGTTTGGCCTATCTACATTACAGATTTGTTGTGGAGAATCAAAAGAAATTATATACTTTAAAATATTTTATCAACTGGAAATTATAAAAAAAACATTATTGAGAGAATATTCTTTTTTTTTTTTTACTTTTTGGAGAGCAATTGGGGTTAAGTAACTTGCCCAAGGTCACACGGCTAGGGTTTTTTTTTTGTGTTTGTCTGTGTGTGTTAAGTGTCTGAGGCCAGATCGGAACTCAGGTCCTTGTGACTCCAGGGCTGGCACTCTACTCACTGTGCCACCTAGCCGCCCCTAACTGCCAATTTATTAACATCACATAACCCTCTTGGCCTCGTGGGGAAAAAACATCTTTCCTGTATATCATCAATGAACTCAAGGAAAAAGTTTAGAATAGGTACCTTATTAAGAAGAGAAGATAAATGTAAGATTTAGAAGAAAAAATCTCTATTCTGGTTCTCATACTAGGATCTAGCTGTCTGACTATAACTATCAACAAACTAAGTAATGTTGAAAAGAATATTTCTGGCACCATGTGGGGCTTATACCTTCAAAAGCTATGATGGCACATGGAACCACTAGGGAAGAACACAAATAATGGGTCTGTTAACTAAACAGCACCGTTGCTGTTTAGCAAGTCTCTAGGGCTAAGGAAATGCTAAACCTAGATACCTGTTCTTAGCTGATCATACTTAAGGGGTTAGTGTTTAGCATGAAATAAAATGCTATTCTACTATTTCTTCTCAAACTTTAAACATAATACTGAGATTTAGACACATTCACATAGCCAAATATATAAATTAAATTTCATTAAGATTTATTCCATATATAAATTCAGTAATTTTCAAAGTGTTTTAATTCAAACGACTTCAAAAGTAAGTCATGAAAACTCAGTACTACCCTGGTTCCTTTGGGAGTAATGAAAAAAAAACTTCAAATACGTGTATTGCTTTTATCCTTACTGAACTATATAACACACTAACAGTAAGTACAACTACATATAGGGGTTATTGTGAAGATATATAGGTATCATATCTATTAAAAACAGCTTAAACTCATTGCTGATCATTACTCTAAAGTGATCTAACTCTAAAGAGTTCTAAAATAATACTCTAAAGAGGCTCTGGAAAATGATCTCCCCAGGCTTTTCTTTTACATCCACATTTCCCTGGGTGAATAATTCCCAAGTCACATACTTTTATTCATTTATCTCCAAATGTAAAAGGCTAGTTTACATGTTCTGACTTCAGGGCTAGAATATCCTAATATTACACTTATTACTTACAAGTTTAACACACAAAAAAAGTATTTACATATAAGGTAAATATAGAACAGCACTAGTTATATGTTTTAAATTCTCACTTATTCAAAGGAAAATTCCACACAAATATGGATGTCTACTCGGTACTTGTTAAAGCTATGCCATTATAGCGCTAACACTATCTTCTTTTTATTGCTTAAGTACCTCATAGAAAATGAAATAGAAAGCTATTGATCAAACACTTAAAAAGACCTTTTAAAGCTCAGCAATAATTAGCAATGTAGACATGTGTACAAACAATCACTAATAACTTTGTACAGATTTAAGAAAGATGACCCTGAAATAGTAAGTTTTCCATCCATTCCAAACTGGTTTTCAGTCACCTTCCCAAATTTCACCAGGAAATTCTATGCCTGGATTCAAGCCCACAAGTACAATGAATAAGTGTTTTAGCAAAAGTCTGAAGAGTGATCATGAGGACACCAAGTAGACAGAATACTGATATAATCAAGAATCTTTCAAAAAGACTTTTCTACTTAGTAAGGAGGCCAAGTAACTTGAATCTTTTAGTACTGGGCAAAGCTGGTGTTGTAACTCATGACATGTGGATGGAAACTTTGTTTCATCAATAGCAATAAAAGTGACTACTGATAGTACCAATGGAAAAAAAATGTACGGTGCTCAAAACTCAAAGCTGATCACCTGTGCCTAGATTTCCCTGAAATATCGGACAGAAATTTCCCAGGAAAATTCATGAGAAAAGATTATAGAAACATTTTTTCATGTCATGTGGCATTAACGAGTTTTTTTAAATGGAAACAAAAGTACTATTTTTATTTTTTTAATACTATTTACTAAATTACTAAAAAAAATACTAAAATATTTTTAATACTAATAAATGAGCTTCAAAACCCATGCTACCAGAAATGGAACAAAATGAATGGACAAATGCTAAATTCTCCCTAATTCTCTAATAGAGGTAATGTCAAGATCAATGCTATGTGAAAATCTTATACCAGTCACTATTAAAAAGGTGCTAGTGGAGGCAGCTAAGTGGCACCATGGATAGAGCACTATGTCTGGAGTCAGGAAGAATTGAGTTGCAATATGACTTCAGAAAACACACTAGTGTTGAGGTGGCTAGGTGGCGCAGTGAATAGAGAACCAGCACTGGAGTCAGGAGGACCTGAGTTCAAATCTAGCCTTAGACACTTGACACAATTACTAGCCATATGACTTTGGGCAAGTCACTTAACCCCAAATGCCCTCCAAAAAGCCAAAAAAAAAAAAGAAAAAAAAGAAAGAAAGAAAAGAAAAGAAACTAGTGATGTGACCCTAGGCTTTAATCTGTTCGCCTCAGTTTCCTTGTCTGTAAATGAGGATAAAGGCACCTAATTCACAGAGTAGTTAGGAGGTTCAAATGAAATAATATTTGTAAAGCATTTAGTATAGTACTTGGCACATAGTAGGTGCTATATAAATTTTAGTTATTATTATTAGAAAATAACACATTATCTTCCAAACTACACAAAATTGTTGCACCTGTGTCTTGCTATAGGTGCTATGGATCTGATTAATAACTCACAAGTCCCTGCACAACCAAAAAGCCATTGTTCAGTCAAGATAGAGACACCATTCAAGTCAGAATACAATTTAAAGTTCTCCTGAATCATCTGTTCATCCCTCATCCTTCACTCAGACTAACCCACATTAGTTAAGAGTTGGAAGAGTAGGACCAGCTGGTAGGAAAAAAAAAGGAAAAGTCAACTGAAGGGGTGGCTAGGTGGCGCAGTGAGTAGAGCGTCGGCCCTGGAGTCAGAAGGACCTGAGTTCGGATCCAGCCTCAGACACTTAACGCACACACAAACAAAAACCTAGCCGTGTGACCTTGGGCAAGTTATTTAACCCCAATTGCCCTCCCAAAAGACAAAAAAAAAAAAAGTCAAGCTGAATTGTGACATCCTCAAAGTTCATGAATTATGAACTACAGAAAATTCAAATGTAGTGAGAGGACTTACAGGAAGGGATAAAGGGCATTAAAAAGAACCCGAAAAGAGAAAGTATTCAGGCTTTCTACTTCCTATCCTATAGTCACTTTGTAACATCTCACAAAAAAATACCACTTTGTTTTTATAGCAAAGCACTACAAACTGTAGTTGCCATAAATGTCCAAACATAATCACACACATCCCCATCCTTGTCCCATTGTCATTTGACCTGCTGCTGATCCTTTCTCCCCATTAGCAATTAGACCCCGGCCTTTTTTCCTGAGATGAGTTGAGACAGCTGAGCTGTCTAGGTTGGTAAGAAGCATGCATACCCATTACATCTAGCTGACTCCAGGTCATCTACCTAAAATAGCCTCTCTTCTACCAACTGTGCTGGGGATAGTAACTGACCCAATACCCCCAATGTTTCTAGAAAGGACCTGGCAATTGACTTTCCTATGGCTCCCATCACCATCTTGTGTCTCCTCAAACCAAAACTCCCTTACTTTACCATTTCTCCATATATGTAAGCTCCTTGAGGAGACAGACTCACTTTTGTATTTGTATCCCCAAGGTTTTTGCACGTGTGCCTGACAAAAAGCAAATTAATGCTTTTCCCTTCATTCATTCACACCATTTACACTAAATGCAGAACATATTAAAGTAAAATCTATGTATGTACTAAAGACTCTTAGAGGAAGCCATTGGAAATAATTCATAAAATCAAGAAAAAGAGCTGAGAATTTTTTTAAAAATACAATACAGCCAGCCAATAAAAAAAGAAATATTGAATGTGAATATATACTCTAGGCATCATATCAGGAACATTGTAAGAAAGAGAAAAAAAATAAGGTCAATTCACAAAGTTACAGTATCTGATTCCTATCCTGTTGAACACCACTCATTTCTGTTTCTTCTTTCCCTACTCTGACTCCTCTCACATCAATTTCGGCCTGAGATATTGCAATGGCTGTCTAATCATGTCTATGACTAAATTCTCTCCCTATGATATGCTCTAAATACTGTCATCCTCATTAATATTTATTTGCTATATCAAATATTAAATTGAATACTCTCAAAACATTTTCATCATGTTCATTACTGTAGGGGGCTTAAAGTGGTACAGGATCTTAAAATAGTTTTGTAGTTTTCATCCCTTCAAACCTTCAACTTTTCACATTTAATAATGGGATCATAAAAACCAATATCTGGATGGCAAATTTAAAAGTAAATTAAGTTTCCTTCTAACAGCTGATAAAGTTTTTCAATTCTGACTGCCCCTGAATAATTTACTCTTGTTTACAGGAGCAATTTTTTATTTTTTACTAGATCTGAAATAAGAACAATGTGTACAAGCTATGAAGCTTTAAAATTACCTAACAATCTAAAAAATAAACAGTTTTAAAACTCAATAAAAGTATATGATTGGTGCTCTGTAATCTGGAGACGATTCTCTCACCCTCAAAAAAAATATATTGTTTCTTAAAAGCTAAGAATCAATCTCTACACTTTGGAAATTCCCATCAAACCACATCTGCAATTAGAAAGCTAACTATAAAAGCAAAGTAGACACAAACACAAAATCATGTACAACAGAATACCGTCAGAAATTAAATTAAAATTAAATTAAACTGAATTAAAACTACCCAACAAATAAAGAAATACAATTTAGGACATTTCCTATATGATAATTTCCTACACACTTTGTTGATAGGGTAGAGGGAGCATACAGTAAAATGGAAAGAATCCTGGACCTGGAATCAAAGGGTCAAGGACTGGCTCTGCCCTTTCTCTCAGATTAGTCATTTCATCTGGGAGCCTCACATTTCCTCCCCTGTGAAATGAGAAGCATTGGCCTAGGTGATCTTTAAGAGTCCTTCCAACTCTAACACTCTGTGATTCTCTGCTCCCTCTCACAAGCCTAATAGCAAGATGACATCACATACGTGTGACTAGCAACTTCTGGTCTCCTATTACTCTTCTGAAAAACACCGGACACAACTGAAAATAAATATTAAAAAACACATTTAAGTTTATCTGAGATAAAAAGGTCTTGTTCAAAGATATCACTTCCTCAAAATAATAGAAGTATTTTCTAAATAAACCAGAAACTCCTAGTAAAAATAGTATTAAATAGTCAAATATAAATCAGTTAAATGTGGAGAATATATAAACTCATCAATATTCTTTCTTTCTTTTTTTTTTTTGGAGGGGGAAGGGCAGGGCAATTGGGGTTAAGTAACTTGCCCAAGGTCACATGCCTAGTAAGTGTTAAGTGTCTGAAGCTGGATTTGAACTCAGGTTCTCCTGACTCCAGGGCTGGTGCTCTATTCACTGCACCACCTAGCCACCCTCATCAATATTCTTTATATTATATACACACTCAGCATGACAAGCTGCAGGTACACTGCTTTTGTATGTGAAAAACCCTATATAGTACCTCAAATATTCATAATAAAGTGATTATATGAAAAGCTGAGGGGAGACACAAAGAATAAATAAGATAGTCCCTACCCTCAGCAAGTTTATGCTAGAGTCACCATCAGTAATCATTTTATATACAGTATTTTATGTATCTTGTAATTATCATCACTACACAGTTTAACATTTTAAAATATTATTATATTTGGAACTATAAATTGGAGGAAATAATAATGTGTTTTATAAAAACACATGGAAAATGTCAATGATCAGGAGGGCAGATATGTTAAAGTTGGTTTTCTGGTACTGGATGTATCCACAAGATCCAGATAGCCTTGCAACCAAGATAAGACATTTGTGAGATGCTTTAGCAAGAGTTGATATGGAAAAAAGAAAATCTAACTAATTAAAACACAAGGTTCAATCCAAATAAACAGCCACAAACTAGAAAAAAACAAAATCTTAAGCAATGGTAAAACACAAAAAAATACAATTGATAATTTGCCAAGTGAGTCAATGACATACATAACTTTAAGCTGGAAAAGAAGCCCCAAGATTTTGTCTACACAGGGGTTTTTTTTATGTTATGGACCCCTTTGACAGTAAAGCCTATGGACTCTCTCAGGATAATGTTCTTCCAACGTATAAAATATATAGGATTGCAAAAGAAACCAATTATATTGAAGTAGCTATGACAGTATTCAAACAAACAAAAACAGCAAGGAAACAATCACTAGTCTACAAAAATACTATGACTTGGTAGAACACCATGGTGTTTGCTCCAGATCTTTTTCAAAAGTGTTCTTTCCACTGTTCCACAACATAGTTTTGTTATTACATAATAGATATCATATATAAACATTGATGTGCTTGGGATACTAGAATATAGGTACTTTTAAAACTTTCTGGATCAGTTATAAAAGCATGATAAGAGTAAGGTAAAAGTAACAGGCTATATAATTGATGATGGAAAGTATTGAAAGTTTGGAAAAAACTTAAACTATGGTATGCCCAACTTAGGATATGTTTAGTCCTGTTAACTTTTTTACTTTATAGACCTATGAGATGAAAAAAAATTACAGTGAGTTGTATATACCCCATTAAAAGATATTTGTTTTTCCTTATATTGAAATCTGTTTCTCTGTTTTCACCTCTACACAATATTCTGATGTGTTATCTGGGTCCAGCAGACATAAGAGTGTTTCAAATATTTGAAAACAGAAATCATGGCCTCCCCCCTAAGTCTTCTCTTCTTCAGGTTAAACACAGGGGTGTAGTTTTGAGTCACCTGACTATTTTGATGCCCCCCTCTCCCTTTTGGCAACATCATTCTTAAAATGTGGTGCCTGGAACTCTAGATGAGGACTGACTAGGACAAAACACAGTGGAACTATAACATACTTCTTTGTTCAAAACACTGTAAATCTATTAACAAGCCCTACTGAGCTTTTTAGATTGCTTGGTTAATCACAAAGTTCATTTTGAACTGGTAGTCCACTAATTGTTCTAGGCCCTTTTTTCACCCAAAGTGCTGTGCTGACACATCTTCTAAATTTTTAAACTCATGCACATAATTTTTAAACCCAAGATGAGTATTTTACATTCATCCCCCTCCCTCATCTTGAAAGATTTATTTCATTCTTCTAACCTGTCAAAATCTCTATCAGTTCTCTCTCCCCTCACTACTCTGTTTCATCAACAAACTTGAAAATATAATTTATACCTTTATCAACATCACTGATAAAAAATTATAGAACAGGGGGAGGCTAGGTGGTACAGCGAATAGAGCAATGGCCCTGGAGTCAGGAGGACCTGAGTTCAAATCCGACCTTAGACACTTAACACTTACTAGGCGTGTAACCTTGGGCAAGTCACTTAACCCCAATTGTCCTGCCCTCCCCCCTCCAAAAAGAAAAAAAAATTATAGAACAGAAAAGTATAATAAAAGGAGCCTTGTGACACTCTATTAGAGACCTTCAAAAGTAAACATTGATCCATTAATCATCACTGTATGGATCTAGTCAGCCAGCTTCACATTCACCTAACTGTACTATCTTTTAGTCCACAAGGACATTGTGAGAGACTTTTGAAATGCCCTGCTGGAATTCTGGTATACTATGTCTACGGCATTTACCAGTTTTAGTAGATTTACCAGTTTAGTAACTCTGTAAAAAAAAGATGAAATTGGATTAATCTGGCATAACATAATATATAGCCCATGCTATAACCTAATCATCATCACTTCCCTTTCTAGGTACTCATAAACTGCCTTTATAATAACGCATACTAGAATTTTTCCAAAGAATTAACAAGTTCACCAATCTGTAGTAATTCAAAGGTCCTACCTTCTTCCTCTTTCTGAGGACCAAAAAAAATTGCCCATTTTTAATTCTGTAGTAACTCTCCCATTCATTACCATACTCTGAAAAAAGTCACCAAGGCAGGGTTCTACCTTGCTAAAGCAGTAAAAAATTTCATTTTACAGATGGAGATGGATGAGGAAAAAAGGAAGATTAACTTATGTGCTCAAAGTCATGATTCACTAATAAAACTGTGAAGAAAAATCAGTCTCTCCATTGCAAATTCAGAATTCTACCCACCATAAAATTCTTTATCACTCTGATGAAACCATGATTTTCTAAATGCTATAAGCCAAACACTATGAGGCATACAATGGAGGCTCAATATTTGTTTAATGTTTAATTCACAACTGATGGTGGTAATGGTTTCACCTGATTTTTCCAATTAATCAAGTCACTGACTATCAGCATTTTCTTGCAGTTACTGCCTGCAAATCATTTTATCTATAACCTTATATATAACTTAAGTCATGAATCAGACACTTAATTCACTAAAACTAATAACTGGATTCTAATTATTTCTCAGCAATCTTCAAGGAAGCCTAAGTCTAAAGAGTTTTATTGTGTTTATCTGTATCCTGTCTCAATTTTTTGAAGGATCATACTAACAGATGTATTTCTATCCTATTGGAATAGACTCCTCTGGACACAGACTCCTTTTTTGCAAGCTGATGTGAACTTACAAAGCTCCTCAGATGAAGAGAAGACAAAGTTGTCAGAAACTATCCCTTCCTGTACTAGGTCAACAAAATTTTGGCACATCCCAATCTCATTCCACTCAACTAACTCCTAAATGCTTTATGTGCCCCTTTATGACAGATCCTGGGGAAAATGACATTAATGAGATTACTGCTATAGTCATCACTTAAGCAGAAGGCAGTTATGCACAATCTATACAGCCCAAAGTACATTCTGGAATTATTGGGGGGAAAAAATCAAAATCTAAAGGAACAGAGGCACAGGGACATAAAGAGAAATGGACAAAAATACTATCAAAGAGAGATAATAGCAAACAATTACATTTCAGGAATCTAGCAGTTAATCTTAGGATTCCAAAGAGATTCCAAAGGGCAGTCAAAGCATGGTTTGTACGCTTAACAACTTTTAGCCAAAAACAAAACCAAAAAAGATGTGTGTCATAAATGCTACCTTAGTCAAGGCCACATGGGTTTAACACCAAGAGAAGAAGCTGTCAACTCCATAAGGAGTTTCTCCATTCGGTTGTTAACACATATTATTAGCCTTTAATAAGTATTTCCTAAATTGGATTAACTTAAATAAATAGTCTCTATACTGCACTTGTATTAGCAAGTGTTTTTTTTGTCCTTTCCCTTCAACTCACTGGTCTTTTATTCAGCACTCTGACTGATGCCTTGCCAAATCACGTAGCTTTGTCCTGTTTTGTCCCCTTGTATTCAACATTTTATCCTTACCTTTACCTTTATCTCTTTGGCCTACTGCAACTTCATCTTTGATGTACTTATCTTCCACATTAGCTGTCTCCAGTCTATCCTAAACACCTTAACCAAAGCTGTATTCTTTCTGTATCCATGTTCTTCTTCCTACTTTGAGTTCTATATTCCCTCCCCCTCCCAATCCCCTTTCCCTTCAACCCTTAAGTGGACTTTTCAGGGTACTTTAGGTGAGGTCCAAAATCCTCACTTTTTGTTTCAGAATGTGTGAATCTACCTCATTTCCTTCATTCCTTCCTGGTCTCAAGGTTTGTAACAAATCCTCCTTTTTTAAATATCCCATTACCAGATCTGAACTTCTCTCAAAGTAGTAATATATGCATCAAGTACTTTCCTTGGCCATAGACACTCCATAAATTATAAAGTTCCTTTCCCCCAATAAATCCAAGACTTCCCCCACAATTTAAATAATTCTTTAAATCTCACTTTCAGACAACCTCAGATAACAACAACAACAAAAAAAAAAGCTGAAAGCCCTACCACCTATACCAAAATTCCAAATCTACACATTAACTGGACCTTTGTCTTGCAACCCTAGCAGTTACTTTGACTAATATACTTTAATATCCATTCATATACTGGCCTAATGTTTTATATTTTAGAAAATGGTCTCCTTAAGGTATAGTACAAGTAGAATCAAATATGACAAAGAGCACCCCTGAAAAGTAAATTACAAAAAGCCTGCAAGTAGCCTACATGTTTACATTAACTGTCTGTTCCATACTTCAACACACTGTTTCTAAGTTTAATAGGGTTCACACTGACTCATACTGGAATGATAAAAAGTTCCCTCTTCCAAATGAATTTATTGACCAGTAGACATTTCTGTATTAAAATGTAAATCTGGAATCTTAATGACTTTAAATATTTAGGGGAAGATAAAGATCAGGGCAAGTTATCAACTACCATAAAATGCAATACCTACTATAAATCCCTATTAACATTTAAAGCAGCCCTGAAGAGGAAAAGAAGTCTTAAAAAGTCAACATGTAGTCTGAGAGCTGTTGCCAGTGTTCTAGCGTAGGCTACAGGGGCAGAAAGGATTTAAAGACTTAACCATATGGATAAAAGCCTCAGGATTGTTGTTGTTTTGATTCAGCTGCCAATATCACCCTTTTTAAACCTATGTCTTTGAGTCACTACACTGCCACAATGAAAGATCTTCCACCATCTTTCCCCACCATGTTCCCATACTCTAGGCCCCACCTCCAACCCAGAATTCCAAATTCTAGCCCTGGGATTCTTATTGATTCAGCAAAACGACCCACTATCCCCTTTCTACTCTATGTCTGAGAGCAGTAATCAAATCAACACAGCCAAAACATTCTACTCCACCTTTTATTTGTTGTCTTACCTCAAAAGAACGTATACTCCTTGAGAGTTAAGTACAGCCTTGCTTTCTCATATTTGTATCCCCAGCTCTTAGCAAAGTGCCTTAGCATGTGGCAAGCACTTTCTTGTTTCACCCCAAAGCATGGGTTCTAAGATAATCACTCCAACTTGCTGTACTACAAGAAGATCTCTTCTTGGTGCCTACCTTGCCAGTGGTGGTACCACCACATGGGGTAATGTCTCAGTCTAGAACTGCTGAGTGAAAAATGGGGTGAAATATCTAGAAAACTATTAACTTCAAGGTTTAAACAGCTTAGAGTTAAGTGCTTAAGGAGAGTGGTACAATTGATTAGAAAGATAAAAATCAAAACAACTCTGAGGTACGACATCACACCTATCATGGCTAACATGGCAAAACAGGAAAATGATAAACGGTGAAGGAAACGTGGGAAAGCTGGAACACTAATGCATTGTTGGTACAGCTGTGAACTGATCCAACCATTCTGGAGAGCAATTTGGAACTATGTCCAAAGGGCTATAAAAATGTGCATACCCTTTGACCCAGCAATACCACTTCTAGGGCTGTATCCCAAAGAAATCATAAAAAATGGGAAAAGGACCCACATGAACATAAATATTTATAGCAACTCTTTTCATGGTGGCCAAGAACTGTAAATCGTGGGGATGCCCATCAATTGAGGAATGGCTAAACAAGCTGTGGTATATGAATGTAATAGAACACTATTGTGCTATAAGAAATGATGAACAGAAGGACTTCAGAGAAGCCTGGAAAAACTGATATGAACTGATACTGAGTGAGGGGAGCAGAACCAGGAGAACACTGTACAGAGTTAACAGCCACAGTACTCAAGGACTGATTTTGATAGACTTAGCCCTTCTCAGCAATGCAAGGACCTAAAAAATTCCAAAGGACACACAATGGAAAATGTCAGCCACATGCAGAGAAAGAACTAAGGAGTCAGAATGCAGAATGAAAGACTATTTTCTTTTTTGTTTTTTTTCCTTTCTCATGATTTTTCCCATTCATTATAATTCTTCTATACAACATGACTAATGTGAAAATGCGTTTAATAGGAATGTATGTGTAAGAGCCCATATCAGATTGCAAGCCGTTTTGGGGGGCAGGGGAAGAGTGAGAAAATTTAAAACTTATAGAGTGAATGTTGAAAAAACTAAAAAAATAAATAATTTAATTAAAAAAAAAAACAAAGTAAAAAATGTAAAAAAAAAATTACTTAAACAAAAGGAAGAGTGGTAGCAAGAGAACACCTAAAGAGATTTAAGGTATTAAAGCTGTGCCAAGTGAACTGAGCTATGTTCGATTCCACTTGTTTTATACCTCAAGAAAAGCATTTTGTAAAGTATAAAGTACTATACAACAGGAGTCTGTCACTAAAGTTGTTCAGATTTAAATGTCGAATCAAATGCTGGACAGCAGTAAGTAGAATATGAGGATGGGCTATCACTATAGACAGGACCCAGTAGGACAACATTTAACATAGTAATTACCTTTTTATCATTGAGTAGTGGCAGTAAAGCTACTACAATGGGGGATTCATCTTCAATATATTTATATCTATATCAACATTGTCAGTTTTGGATTATAAACTCTGATGACAAGCTCTTAATATGCATAGACTATATACCTAGTTCTTAACACCATCGACAATTATGTTTTGATGAGGAGGATGGAATAAGGAACTCTAAAATCTCTTCTCTACCTTTTTGGTAGGATCTCATCCAGGCATTATAACACCAACATTATTTCTTCTATTAAGCATAGAGCAATGGAAAAACAGCAACCCAAAGTTCTACCTCAGAGGTCATTATAGAAATGAAAACTACGTTGACAGTTAAACTGATATTTAGTTAACAATAACCATCTCCAAGGGTTACAATTGTACAATTCTGGTTACAAAACAGAGGTAGCAGGAATGAAAGGAACGGAGTCCTAGAATGAAGCAATGTTACCCATGAGTTATAAAGTGGTACTAGAATATCTGGAGTTGACAAGTAAGAGACTCAGAAATTACCCCAAGGAAATTGTTTTGGATTTTCCAGTAATGGAACTCCAATCCTTACCAGCAGCAAAGGAAAACTTTGTTAAAACTGCTTCTGGTTTTAACACTGCTAATTTTGGCATATATACTAATATATTCTTTCTATAACCCTCATAATCTTCATTTTTAGCATGGTAAGAGTAAAGTAGTCAAGCAGCACCAAGGACAGGCCTTCAGTTTCCTCTTAAACTTCTGGAGAGAGCAGTTTTCAGAGAGCAATGCTTTTAAACTTTGTAAGCTATAAAGTACTACATAAAGGTGAGTTGCTACCATCTGGTCCATACATTTAAATTACTTCACATTCTAATAAATTTAGTTATATGCTTGAATTAAACATCGGACTGCAGTGGACAGGAGAAAGTGAACAAGTATTTGTCAAGTACCCACTGTGTGCCAGGCACTGTGCTAAGTGCTTTACAAATGATATCACTTGGACAAGAAGAATATTGTTGTAGAAAAGAAGGCACTTTGGCAAGGTCAGAATTCCAAGGCATCTCCTTGGGTGATGACAAGCAGCACCAGTAAATCCTATATAAATAATTACATTAATGCTATCAGTTTTAGATTGTAAGCTCTGGGTTGGCAGGCCCTTAATGTGTAGGGACTAGAAAAGCTTTTCTTTTTTAAACATGAAACTTCTGAATCGCCATATATAACTGAGACAGTAAGATTTACCTTAATTTCACCACTAGCAGCAAACACAATTTAGTCCCATTATAAATTTTACATGCTGGATTGTGGGCAGTAGAAGAAACCACAAAGTTCTCAAAGGAATCAAAATATCATCAGCAAAAAAAAAAAAAAAAATATATATATATATATATATATATATCAGCAGCAAAAGCATGTATCTGACTTACTAGTCCTACCATGTGTGGCAAGTTAGCTTTTTCAGATTCTTTTCAGATTCTCAATTTCTTCATTAGTAAAGTGGAATTAATACTTACAATTGCCTCCATTCAACTCAACAGACATTTTTATTTAAGTGTTTACTTTATGCAAGGCATTGGGCTAGGCAGCAAAGAAAAGAAACAAAACATTCTCTAACCTCAAGGACCTTACATTCTAAGTAAGGATTTGATAATTACAGATAAGTCTAATACCTCACAGGGCTATTGTGGGGATCAAAAGAGATGTTAAGAAAAAACACTTTGAAAACTGACAAAGTACCATATAAATAAAAGGCTTTTTTGGTTAACAAGTAGAAATTGTTAATCCACTAACACTATTACTAAATTAATCCACTAACCCTAAAGCTATCCCCTTTCTTCTTTTCTACTCTTAATAACTGCCAGAGGAAAAAAAAAGGTAAGATGGATATCTGAAGTGCAACTAACATAATTGGAATACTCAGATTATTTTCATATAACCTAAAACTATCTCCATTCTCCTAAAGTCCATCTAGTTTGGCCCATATAAAAAGATATATAAGAGATAAATGTGTCAAAGTATTACTGATAGATAAGAGGATAGATAGATAAGCCATGGTATAAGCAATTTTTAACCTTTCTAATCAAAGAAGATTCTCTGTCCATGGCATTAAAGCTAATAACTCCTTTGAGATTCTCAAATGTTGATGAAATTCCTAGTAGTAGTCAAAAGCATTATTTTCATCTATGTTTAACACATCTGTTACTTTTCCCCTTAATGCAGAAAACAAGAGTAATGCTTCCTTTGTGACCTTCTAGTAGCAAGGCCTCACCAGTGTGGTACAGCTGGAAAGAGCACAAGACTTGAGTCAGAGCACTTGGACTTGAAATACCTATGTGATTTGAGGCAAGTCACTTAACCTCTCCAAGTCTTAGTTTCTTCATCTGTAAGATGAGAAGGTTTGGCAAAATGATCTCTAAGGTCCCTTCCAGCACGAAGCGTTAAGATCCAGTCTGTGTAAATGCTTCCAAGGAACAAGAAAAAGGGTCTAGTAGTCCCATCACTTAGACTTATCTGTAGTAGACTTAAGCATTTATTATTCTAATTTCATTTTATGAAACTCAACTACACCATTCATTCTTAAATCCCTCCTCCCCACCACAAACAGGATTAAGCCTGGAGGCACCCTCCTACTCTCTAGTTTAGGACTAGGTTAAATCATTTAAATTCAGGCCTTTATAATGTAGCTTTCCAGAGAGGAAGAAAAAAGTAAAGTCTGGAGTCCAGCCCTGCGGCAAGAGACAAGGGTTTTCTGCAACTAATAGAAGCCAGGATTGTAGCAGTGGCTCCTACAATACAATCACAAAGGTTCTGGATATTTCTACCCTTCTCCACAGGCCCACAAAACCCAGGGGCTACAGATACTTAGAACTCTCTCTCTCCCTCAGGGGAACAAGCAGAATTAGTCAACGCGAATAATGAAACTTTTCATATACAATCAAAAGTTTTAACAAATGTATAGTTATCCAGTTCATCCAAAGTACATCAATATATGCATTCTGCTTACATTTGGATTAAAAAAAAAAACCTAACTTACAAAATGCAAGATGGGAGAGATGTAACTAGGCAACAGTTCTACACCTAAAAAAAGAGGGGTTTTGGCAAACTGCAAGATTAAGAAGAAAAAACATAATGGCAGTCCAAAAAAGCTATTGCTATCTTAGACTACACAAAGAGGAATTTTGTTACTGAATCGTTTTGCAGTCATGTCTGACTCTTTGTGATCCCATTTGGGCTTTTCTTGGCAAAGACAATGGAGTGGTTTACCATTTCCTTCTAAAGATGCAGTCTTTCTGAAGAGAAATAGTGAAGACAACTAAGAAGTTGAGAGACCCACTGAACTCTGCCCTGACTGGACCACAACTGTTCCCATTCTGGGAACCATATTTTTGGAAAAGCATTGATAAGCAGGGCAGTGTTCAAAGCAAGGCAACCAGTAAATTGGTGAACCTTAAGAGGACTCTATCTGAGAATGGATTAAAAGAACTAAAGATTTTGGAGGAGGGACTAACTGCCTTTAAGTATTTGGGGAAGAAGGATTACACTTGATATTGGCCACAAAGAACAGAACTAGGAGCCATAGGTGAGGTTACAGAGTCAGATTTCAGTTCAACATAAGAAAAAAATTTCCTAACACTTAAGAGTTTTGAAAAAAAACTGGAATGACTCTATAAGTAGCATACTCCCTTTAATGGGAGGACTTCAAATGGAAGGCTAGATCTCCACATGTTAGAAATGTACAGAAAAGGTTAAAAGTTAGACTAGATGATCTGAGGTCCTTTCCAACTCAGATTCTGTGATTCTTTGGGTAACAAAGGAAATCAGGCAAAAGCATGGAATTCAGAAATGATTTTTCTAAATACTTTACTATGACTTATTTAGCATCTAGCATTGTGCCTTACTTATACTGGGTACTAAATGTTTTTTGTTCACTTGTATCCAACTCTTCATGACTCTATTTGGGGCTTTCTTGGCAAAGATACTACGGTGGCTTGCCATTTCCTTCTCCAGTTCATTTTACAGATGAGGAAACTGAGACAAACAAGATTAATTGACCCGTCCAGGGTCACAAGCCAGTGTGTCTGAGGCCAGACCTGAATTCATGAAGAAGAGTCTTCTTGACTACTGGCCCAGCACTCTATCCACTGCACCACTTAGTTGCCCAAATAACTGTTAGTAGAACTGAATTTTTAAAGTGGTTGGGAAGCAAAATTTGGGAGGGAGTAGAAATTAATTATGCTTCACTGTCTACCAGTCCTAGTTCTCGTTCAGTTCTAGGCCTGATTCTTTAACTCAGATCTATACTGATAGTCTACTTCAAGTGGAATTGCAATTAACTTTAGAACAGCCATAGTCATGGAGTATCCTAGGGAGTTCAGTTCTAGAAATGCTACTAGGATTCTCTTGCTGAATCATAAGACTAAAAATCCCAAGAATGAGAGATTCATTCATTCAACAAATGCTTCCTTCAGGCTGTTTAGTGGCTTCATTACTTTTTGTTAACCCACAAAAACCACAAAAAAAAAAAAAAAAAAAAGCCTACTATATATATACATATATAAATGGCAGTGTCCTTGTCCTTAAGGTGCTATACTCTAATCTAAAACTGATCTAAAAACATAATTACAAAAAAGGGCAAGTGTAATGTATCATAAATTCCGTATGAGTAGTACAAAGAGCCATAGCTGTTCAGAGGAGGGGAGAGATCGATTCTGCCTGGGGATGTGGCAAAACTTCATGGAAAAGGATAGGTGAAGACTGGGGGGCTTCAGGCAGAAGCTTCTATGTTGCACAATCTATCAGTCACAAACAGGAGCATTAAGAACAGTAATGATTTATAAATTTATTGTTAGTTTGATTCATTTAAACAGAAAAGGTGTCTGCTCAAATAATTCCATGAAAATTACACACCTCAAATGTCACCATACAAAAACCATGCGCAAAGAAATTCTCTCATGACCTTTTATTTCATTTTAACACATTAAAAGATTTTTACTCAAGTCATTTGAGAAAAAAAAAGCTACCAATTTATATAACAGTTGGGTGACTATTTTAGATTTACTGCACCCAAAAAATGATTGTGTAGCTCACTTTAAAAATCTTGTTTTTTTGCTGCCAGTGAACACAAATTTAATCTCAAAGAAGCAATGAATGACATTAATAGTTCCTCCAGAAAGAGTAAATAAATACTGCCCTTGACCCAAGCAATGTATATGAATCCTTTCCCCCAGTAGTTCAGTTAAAAGCGCCTAAAGCTCTTAGTGGTATGCTTTTGCTTTTCACACTGAGGATGACAAAGCTTCCAGTTGCTAAGACAAATGACCTCAGAAATAGTGAAAAAAAAAATCAGTAACTATGGAGGGTCGAGCAACACACTATCACACAAAAACTCTGCTTTACATAATAAGGACAAAGACAAAGATTTAGAGGCTCAATCACTGTATATGTAATGTGTATCATAATTCTGGTCATAGTGAAAAGAAAGAAGTAAGCATCTACAGAAGTCAGCTACAGATCAGGGATTCATGCTTTAACCAGGGTTTAGTTTTTTTTTTCCATACTTTCCAACTTCATCCCCTCCTCATAAAGCTAATGAAATGTTCTGTTTTCTCCAAAGCAGAGCTAAAGAAAGAGAAATATCTATATCTAATAATTAGATAATGACTTATTTCCCCTTAAATTCGTCTCCCCTGATCCTTTAAGGGGATTAAAAACATTAGGATCACCCCACTTACCATCAACCTCCCAACACTACCTCTGCATATTTTAGGTATTATTCATCGTTTCGCTGGGCTCCAAAAGGTCTCACCTTAAGAGAAACCCCACATTTGAAACATCCACCCTAATCTCCCCCCACCCCTTCCCTATTAGGGGGCAAGATTATAACATTCTCTACATCCTACTCTCAAGAAAAGGCTTAGCCAAAGGGGGAAAACGCCCGAGAAAATGGAAAAGTGGCAGGAAGACCTGTGAACCAGAGTACCTAAAAATCTATTGGACTCTTTAAAAATAAACAAACTCCAACAACAGCAAAGCTAGAAGCTACTTCTCCAAATACTCAAGTCACTCCCCTCCCCCACTGCCAGAGAAGATAAGGATGGCGGGGAGGCCTTAGAAAGTAAGGTGGGTCTTCCGTTTGACATCCTAGGTCATCCCCAAGGAGCAGTAGGCATCCTTGGGCTCGGAGGCCGGGGAAGGGTTAATTATGGGGAGCGCAAGCTATTTCCTCCCACCGCCCCCCCCCCCGCCCCAGCCTGGACCCCACCCCAGCTGCATCTGTCTCAGTCCCTCTTTCTCTCTTATCCCCGCACTTCCTGATGACCCTACCTCCCCCAACCCAGGCCCCAGTTCCGCCACGCCTCGAAGCGTGCCCCCACCCCAAACTCTTCCCCCTCCTCTTTCCCTGTCCCCCCCCACCACCGCTTACGCCCCCTCCCCCAAAAGCCAGGCCACGCTCCCCGCCCCTAGCACTGCAGTAACGCCGGCTACACACATACGCATACACATACACTCGCGCACGCGAGCCCCGCTACCCACGAACACACAAAAGCTCCCACAACCTCCCCGCCCCCCCCCCAGCCGGGCCCAGGGAATCAATGAAGCCGAGGATCCCGGCGGGTGGGCCTCCTGGCTCTCTCCTCTCCCCCTCGGGGCCGGGCCCCGCGCTCACCATCGCTGCGCTTGATCTCCACGTAAATCCCGATCTGGATCTTGCCGAAGTTGGCCGCTGCCATCACCTCATCGGGAGAAGAGGCTGAGGACGAGGCGGCTGGAGCGAGGCTGGGGAGGAAGGGGGAGGAAGGGGCGCGGGAGGGGCGGGGGCGGAGGAGGAGAGAGGGAGGATGGAGAGCTGGGGACGCCGGGACGGTAACCGGCCGGAGCGTGGAGGAAGTGCGAGGGAGGCGGGGCCCGGCTACACCCACCCGGGCTGCTGCAGCGGCAGGAGGCCGAGGCAGAGCGGGGCCGGAGCCCGGGCCGGGGCCGCGGCAGGGAGTCGAGGGGGAGGGCCCGAGCTGCCAGCCTCGGCAGGGATAAAGCCGACGCGGGCAAGGCCACAAACAATGCGCCTGCGCGGAAGGGCTCTTCCATCGCCCTCTCTCCCCTCCTCCCCCTCACGCCCTCGACCGGCCCCGCCCAGTTCCGCGGAGAGTAGCGTCATTGCGCCCCGCGGAGTAGAGGAGACTGGCTGGCGGGCTGAGTGGGGAGGGAGGCGCGTGCGGCGGGGTAGCCGAGGGAGCTGGGGTCTCGCGCGCGCGCGCGATTTTGGTTGGCAGGCGTGGTCTGGAAGAGGCGGGAGGGGAGCCCGGGAGCTGGGGGAGGCTCGGATTTCTTGGGTTGGCGGTCTTGCATGCTGGGTTGGTGCAACGATTCCTGTGAGCCAGCGGCCAAGGCAGCTGCAGAGACTATTTAGGGTCCCCACCCGTTTGACCCCTGGGGAAGGAGGTGGAGCTGGCTTCGTTGTCTGGGGACGTAAACTTGGTCTCTAGGCGGGGGTTAGGCTGAACCCCCTGAGGATGATTCTCCTGTGCTCGAGTACTAGGCTGGTCCAAGTAACCCTGCCCTGAGGCACATGTCTCTAGTTCAAACATCTTGCTTTTCAATGGAGTGAAGAGCCTCTTTGGGTCTCACGGTTCAGCCTTCCTACCTCGGTGCCTACTTGCAATGGAAAGAAGCTCTGCAGGGACATCTGACTGGTTCCATAGATGATGCAAAAAGCGCAGTGGCTTTCATCCTGCGACCTGGCTCTGCGGAGCTAACTGGGGCCAAGGCTTCTCCAGGTCCGTAACTCAAACAGCCCTGAGCAAAATACATAGCCCAGACTCCGAAGAGTTTACCTACAGTCACTTGATTTGTGTAACATAACTACTGACGATAGTTGCCCATAGTTGGGCAAGTGGGTAGAGTATGTAGGGAGAGAGGAGTCAGGAAGACCTGATTTCAAATTTGCATTAGGCAGAGCAATGACCCTTGGCAAGTCTCTCACCTCTGTACCTCCCTTCTACTGTAAAATGAGGAGGTTGAATCTGATGGTATCTAAGGTACTTTCCAATTCTAAATCTATGACCCTTTGATTTTTACCAAAAAAGTTTTGATAGGTAACACATGCACTGTGTTCTCCCTCCCCCTGTCCCCCAGACAGATGTGGCATGACTGCTAGATAATTCTTACACCAAGTTTGGGTTCCGAAGGTCACTCCCAAAAGTTATTCCTTGTGCCTTGGGGTATCTATGTTTCAAATGTGAAAGCTTGGATTCTAACTCAGATTTCTAGGGCTACTTTCCCTATCCTTTTAAATTCCCAGGGTTGGAGATTTCATTCTCTGCACTTAGAACAGAAAAGAATGAAGAAAAAGGCCAACAACCTATGCTTGTTTCTCAGGAGGTTGACCATATGACCCCGGAAAGGGAACAAGGTCCTGAGACTCTCCCTATTAGAACATAGTCTCTCATGGATGTCCTTGAGAAGAAGTTACTGAATTACCCCCCAAGATGATAATGAAAGAAAGACAGACTGGTCTGACTCCGCCTTTTTTGAAGATCTTTACAATACTGGCTATAAATTCAATGGAAGACTCTTCCCAGGTAGTTATAAAATATCCACACACAATCCACAGTTTCTCAAAGGCACTTTCTTTACGAATAATCATGCTTCCCCCGGTAGCAGCTCCATGTAGAGAGATACCATCTGAGCAAGCTGAAGGGGTCTATCTGACTGCCCAAGCTCTTTACCTCCATTACAGAATAATAATAAAAAAAAATGTTTCGGGTGTTGGATGCAGTCTGGGGGAAAGGCTACACCTGTGTGCTATATTTAGGAGCCAATATTCTTTTTTTTTAATTGGAGAAATATGTATTGCTATGGATACCTATGGATAGGTCACACCAAAATAATTAAAATGACAATACTTCTTAAATTAATTTACTTGTTTGGTGCCATACCAATCAAACTGCCAGAGGACCACTTCGTAGAGTTAGAAAATATAATAACAAATTTCATCTGGAAAATAAAAGGTAAAGAACACCAAGAGAAGTAAGGAGGAAAAATAGGAAAGGAGACCTAGCAGTATCAGATCTCAAACTATACTCTAAGTCCATAATCAAAACAATTTGGTACTGGTTAAAAGAAAGAAAGAGGTTGGTCAGTGGAATAGATTAGGTACACATAATATACAGAAAGAAACAAATACTACTGCATAGTGTTCAGTAAACCCTAGGACCACAATTTCTGGAGTAAGAGCTCGCTATTTAACAAAAGTTGTTGGAAAAATTGGAAAACCATCTGGCAGAAACTAAATATAGACTAACATCTCATACCATATACCAAGACAAGTTCCAAATATATACGATTTAGACAAAGGGGCTGATACCATAAGCACACTAGAGGAGAATGGAAGAAATTGCCTTTCAGATCTCTGGCAAGGGGAAGACTTATTTTTTAAAAATCTTTCCAAAAATCCATAGGATTCCCATACAACATTTTTCAAACTCACAGAGCAAAAAACTATAAGCATCACACTAACATAAAACAATATTATGGGTCCTTGGCCCTGCAGCCTGTTCCCCTGCTCCCACTACCCAGCCTGTCAGCCACCGAGTCCATGCTGGCTTCCACCTGCTGTGCCAAGCCTGGGTTCCTGCCCCTGGGGCCCCTTGGGCCCACACCTACACCAAGACCTCGACGGCTGCCACCTCCCTGCCAGATGTCCTTTACCTTCGCCTCCCCAACACAAATGTATTTCAACGAGGCCAATGTGAAGCAGGTGGATGGCCCAACCCAGAGTGGGGCCTTTGAGATCCTCGATGCCCACATGCTCACCCTGCAGGTGCTGAAGCCCGGCGTGGTAACTGCATGCCGAGGATGGCACCACCACCAAGTATTTTGTGAGCAGTAGTTCTATCACAGTGAATGCCAATTCCTCCATGCAGCTGCTGGCAGAGGAAGCCATGGCTCTGGACATGCTGGACCTGGCGGCCTCCAGATCCAACCTGGAAAAGGCACACTCAGACTTGTCAGGAGCATCAGATGAGGCAGCCCAGGCCAAGGTTCAGATTTGGACAGAAGGCAATGAAGCTATCATGAAAGCACTGGAATCTTGAGCTGGGGAGCTGAACCCTTGCCATCGTCCAGAGATGGTGTGACCGTTCTGCTCCATGGCAATCACCCAGAGCTGAGGAGACCAGGAAATATCTAGGAAGGAAGAGGATGCCTAGCCCCCAATTCCCCTTCCTACTCTCTACCCCCAGATTAAAATCCACAAGGGTTCTGGACTTAAAAAACACATGTCATGAACTTAAAATGTGAAATGCAAAACAAAACTTATTGCCAGTGAGATAACATTAATCATCTTACATGGAAAGATCATTCCATTCATCTACCAACTTTGACAATCTATTTTAGTTCCACTATATAGCTATAACTTTTCCTCTCATAGATGAAAAAAATTCAACTATAACCAGCAGTTTAATAGTATTTTTCCTAATTATATGTTGACAATTTTTAGCATTCATTTTTACAAGATTTTGAATTGCAAATTTTCTCCCCTCTTCCTAAAATGATATGCAATTTGATATAGGTTATACAGGTGCTAGCATATAAAACATTTCCATTTTAGTCACATTTGTAAAAGAAGAAACAAATCAAAAGGGAAAAAATACAAAAAAGAATAAAGTGAAAAAAGTATGCTTCAGTCTGCACTCCATCAATTTTTTATCTGGATATGTATAGCATTTTCTATCCTACGAGTCCTTTGTATTTGTTTTGGATCATTGTGTTGCTGAAAAGAGCTGACTTATTCATAGTTGATCATCCCACAGTGTTGCTGATACTGTATACAATGTTTTCCCTGTTCTGCTCATTTCAATTTACATCAAGTTCATACAAGTATTTTCAGATTTTTCTGAAATCTGCCTGTTTATCATTTCTTATTGCACAATAGTATATAACAGTCATATACCCCAACTTGTCCAGCCATTCCCAAATTGATGGGCATCACCTCAATTTCCAATATTTTGCCATCACAAAAGGGCTGATATAAAATATTTTTGCACAGGTAGGTCCTTTTCTCATTTTTATGATCTCTTTGGGATATAAACCTAGTAGTGGTATTGCTGGATCAAAAGGTATGCACTTTTACAGCTCCTTGGGCATAGTTCCAAATTGCTCTCCAGAATCTTTGGACCAGTTCACAACTCTACCAGTAGTGCATTAGTATCCCAATTTTTCTACATCCTCTCCAACATTTATCAATTTCCTTTTTTGTCATATTAGCCAATCTGATAGATGTGAGGTGGTACCTCAGAGTTGTTTTAATTTGCATTTCTCTAATCAAAAGTCATTTAGAGCTCTTCTTCATATGCCTATAGATACCTTTGATTTCTTCATCTGAAAACTTCCTATTCATATCCTTTGACCATTTATCAATTGGGGAATGGCTTGTATTATTATAAATTTGATTCATTTCTCTATATATTTGAGAAATGAGGCCTTTATCAGAGACACTGACTATAAAGATTGTTTCCTAGCTTTCTGCTTTCCTTCTAATCTTGGTTGCATTGGTTTTGTTTGTGCAAAAGCTTTTTAATTTAATATAATCAAAATTATCTATTTTGCACTTTGTAATGCTCTCTATCTCTTATTTGATCATGAATTCTTCCCTTCTCTGTTGATTTGACAGACTATTTTTATATTGATATTACTTCATTGTCTATGATACCTTATAGTAAGGTGTAGTTTCCTTCCTTTTCTCTTTTAATTAGGTCTACTTTTGCTTTTGCTTTGTCTGAGATCAGGATTGCTACCCCTACCTTTTTTTTAAATTTCAGATGAAGCATAATAGATTCTGCTCCAGTCTCTTACCTTTACTCTGTGTGTTTATATAAACAACATTGTAGGATTCTAGTTTTTGATCTACCCTGCTATTAGCTTCTGTTCTATGGGAGGATTCAGTCCATTTACATTCAGTTATGTTTACTATGTATTTCCCTTCATCCTGTTTTTCCTCCTGTTTGTCCCCTCTCCTTTCACCCTTTCCTTCCTTGACATATATTATATATGTCTACATCCTTCCCTGTCTGCCCTGTCTTCTCTCAGCACCCCCTCTCCCAGCTTTACTTAATTTTATCCCCTCTTTTCTTGTAGGGTAAAAAGTCAACATTCTTTTAACAATGCCTACAGACTTTAAATACATATTTTTAAAATTGAACAGCTGTATGAATATATATTTTTACATATATACATACACACATATACACCCACACAGACCTGAATTTTTAAACTATTAAAGAGAGACAGCCTGGCTTTGTAGATACATAACTTAGTCTTGAAGTCAGAAAAACCTGGGTAAAAGTGCTTTTTAACACATTCGGGCAGCTCTCAACCTTTCAGTGACTTAGGCAACTCTCTGATACTGTAAGTTCTATATTGGTTGCTATCTATACCTTGGTAAAAGGAGTATTTACCCCCAGAATATCCCCACATATATAAAAAGTTCTCCAAAACAATGAAATCACAGTTCTGGCAAGGATTAATTTTAAACTACCAAGCAAGCTTGACAATTTTTTTTTATTTTAAAATAAAACTTTATCCATCTCTTGTTTTTGTATCATCTGCATTTTTCAGTATATCCTTCCTTCCACTCTTCTCATAGAACCATCCCTTATACAAAGAAAAACTAGCCAAAACATTGAAAAAGGTCTGACTTCTGTAGTTTTCTATACTAACAGTTCCCTACCTCTGCAAAGAGGGGAGGGAGGTGCTTTCTCCAACCTTTTACTTGAAGCCAACCTTAGTCATAATCTCAAAACCTTCAGGTTTAATTGTTTTCTTGTTCTTTCCATTTTCATTGTTGCCGTCAATATGTATCTTATTATTTCCAGTTTAGTTTCACTTTGTGTAAGTTTATTTTTTTTTATTATTGGCTCAGCCTAACCATGAACATTGAATACTCTTCCAACTATTTTTTTTTTTTGCCCCTGGAGGGCAGGGCAATTGGGGTTAAGTGACTTGCCCAAGGTCACATGGCTAGTAAGTGTTAAGTGTCTGATTTGGTCTGATTTGAACTCAGGTCCTCCTGATTCCAGGGCTGGGGCTCTATTCATTGCACCACCTAGCTGCCCCTGTGTAAGTTCATACAGATCACATTAGTTCATAATCTTCCCATGCTTCTCTGCATTCATTATATTCATTGTTTCTTATAATATTCCTTTAATTTTACATACCACAACTTGTTTAGCCATTTCCCAGTCAATGGGTACCTACTTTGTTTCCATTCTTTGATACTACAAAAAAAAAAAGTACAGCTCCAAATACTTTGGTGTGTATAGGGATTTACTTTGTATCACTGATCTCCTTGGAGGACATAACTTGCGGAATCTCTGGGTCAGAGGGTATGGATGTTTTAGTAACTTTCTTTGAATAATTCCAAATTATTTTCCAAAATGACTGAACTAATTCAGTTTCATGGAAGGAAATTAGTGTGTTTGATTTTTTTTGTTTTGTTTTGTTTTTGCTCAAAAAATGTTGACTTCTAACATTGACTATTGTCTACTTTTGTTCTTCTTGCCAATGTGCTATGTATATATAAGATGAGACCTAAGAATTGACATGTATTTTTCTCAGTGATTCAGAGTACTCATTTGTTGATAGTATGTGCTTCTTTTAGGAAATTTTCATATTCTTTGACTCTATTGGGGAGTGAATTGACTTCAAAACTTTTGATCAGTTTTTGCTAAATGATTGCAAGAAAATAATAGGAGAGGTTGTAGCAGCAAGCACCCCAACATCCTCAGGGTGGCTGCCAACACAGGTTCTTAGATCTGCTTTTCTAAAGGAAAGCAACTCAAAATGGGTTAACAAGTTTACTTTAATCAAACAAACATATATCACCTAGGTCAGGAGAGTTTCAAAACAGAGAAACAAACAGATCAAGCAGACAGGCTTCCAAACTGTCTAACCATTATCAATACCAAATCACAGTTACCAGAGAGGGAAGCATCAACATCTGGGTTTTCAAAGCCGGGGTGGGGCTCTCAATGGCTGCCCAGAGTCTCATCTGGTCAAATCACACAACACTTCTCAAAGTGAGCCCCAAAGTAAAGCCTCACATCAGGAATTATATAGCCTTCTCCTGGGTCAGAGAATGTAACCACCCTCTTGACCCACTGCCCAATCACACAGCATCAAGGTGTGGTCATTCCTGAAAACCAAGCCTCCTACCACAGGCTTCATATGACCACATTCAGCCTATTAGGGGGCAGAGTATATTTTCAAATTAAAGAAGGTTCACCGAGTCACTTAAGCCAATCAAAGGGCCTAGGGGCAGGGAAGATCTTCAAATCTGCATTTCCATTACAGAGGTTTGAATTGAAATAAAAATGTCAATAGTCTTTTAGAAATTGTTTAATAAACTAAGGTTATATATCATTTAGACAATATACAAAATAGCTTCTGCTTTTAAATTTTTCTATTAAGATTGTCAGTCTCAGGGGGCAGCTAGGTAGCGCAGTGAGTAGAGTGTCGGCCCTGGAATCAGAAGGACCTGAGTTCGGATCTAGCCTCAGACACCTAACGCACACACAAACAAAAACCTAGCCATGTGACCTTGGGCAAGTTACTTAACCCTAAATGCCCTCCAAAAAAGCAAAAAAAAAGATTGTCAGTCTCACTTAAGCTATACTGCATGGTAGACAATATACAAAAATAAATTGCCTTAACATTGATAATGTTTATTTGAATAATGAAACAAATAAAGGTTTAGAGCCTTCCTAGGACTTTATTTTCACAGTAGACCTAGTCAGGGTATAATCATTTTCCCCTATAATCTGAAAGATAAATAACTCCTGAAATCCTGTGAGAATCTACAAGATAAAAAAAAGCCTCAATTCTACAGTTGTTACATAAATCATACATTGCATTGATCTTATTTGGTTAGAATAGGAATGGTAAGCTTTACCTGGAAATCTTTTATGTTTGCAAAAGAAACCTAGTTATTGACAAATATTATTAGTGTAGTATCATGGTAAATGTACTTTACTTACGTTAGAATTTGGTGCTGCTGCTTGTCTTCACTGTGACTTTGAGCTTGTCACTTAACCTCTTTAAGCCTCAGTTTTCTCATCTGTAAAATGGAGATAATGATCCTTTTACACCCTACTTCACTGGTATGTTTTGAGGATCAAATGAGATAATATGTATAAAGCTCTGTATAAATGCAAACTTATTATTATAATTGCCTCCCTGATGTCTTCTGTACCATTCATTAAGGCTGACATGTTCTTTGGAGCCTTTGTGTTTTATAATTAAAAGGTTTTAACCTCTCATCCATGTGCCATCTGAAAAATATACCATTAAAAAGCATCTGCATCTACTTATCCCATTAAAATATGACACATATCCTTGTGGACATATTTCATAAACTTTTAAATTATATATCAGAACCAGAAGGTCCTAGTTCAGTACCTCCCCATAATGTGCTAGCAACTCAGGTGTCTTGATGTTTATTCTAGTACAATGCAAGAAGGTTCTAACATGCTGGAAACACATTGAATATGGGCCCGGACATGTTAGCTTTCCAAAAACTATCTAAGTAAGGATAGAGAGGTTTATCATCAGGAGCTTGGCCACTTGGCTGAGATGCTAATATTCACATTTTTTAGGACATGTATTAGTATTAACTTAGCTTTTGGTGCTCTATACATTGGATTATTTTCCAGTGATCAAAGAGTGGCTGTAATTAAATTAAGTATGGTTCACAGGTTCTCTTTGGAGAGAAAAACACAAGACTTGGTAGAGTTTTAATATGTGTACAACAACAAGAAGAATTATTTCATAGGACATTTGGTCATCTCACATTGAAGTGCTTAGGATAAACATTTGGAGATCATTATGAAGATATTTTTAGCTTATGTGCTAATATCTTTTGGAAAGGATGATGCAGAAGAAAATTCTCTGAAGATATTGATAAGACATGCCAAGTTAAATTAACATATATTCCAATATAGTTCTCTTTCTGTCAAATGAGTTCTATTATCATTCAAAAAAATTCAGTATGACTATCCACAAAGGAAAAACCAACTAAATAAAGAAGACCTATTGTCCAGACTATGATATGCGTTTGGGTAGACAATCCATAAAGTTAGTCCATCAGTTCATATATCTTTGACAGACCCTGCAAATGGTTATTAAGCTAATCTCAAGGAACAGGAGACTTGAATTCTAGACCTTATGCTGGCACTATTTTAATGAATAAAGTCAAAGGATAGCAACCCCTATTCTAATTAATATCCCTGAGTTGTTATAAGATCCAAATAAAGCAATGCTATTAAAAGTGCTCTGAAATGTATAAAACGTTATCCAAAAGCATGCTAGAAGTAAATATTAAAATCTTTAAAAGAAATCATATTAGTCTTATAGTTACAGAGAAGCAATGTGGCATAGTGAATAGAGTCAAATTTGGAGTCAGAAAGACCTCTACTTCTGACACATACCATAGTTGTGTGACCTCAGGCAAGACATTTAAACTCTCAGTACCCTCCAGTAACTCACTAATACTATAAAGAGCAGAGCATGTGCTGGTCTGTATAGGAAGAAGGAATTTCATCACTAGAGATTCTCATTAGTAAAATCATAGATTTGAATCTCTCCAAAACTACATTTATACTTATGAAGCCAAAGATAAGCATTTCAAATCTCTGTGTATATATAAAATATTATTTCTATTTATTCTATTTGTTATATTTCCATCCTATCAATAGATAAGTCCAAAAGCTTGTATTAATGATTGACAAAGCATTTCAGTAAATACCAATAATTGTATTAAATGTTAGGGATTCACACAGGAAAGGAGCAGTTCCTGATCTCATGGAGCTCACATTCTAACTAAGAGAGACATATATGTGTTTATCAAAATGGGAGGGGAGAAGGGTGGCTAGGTGGTGCAGTGAGTAGAGCATCGGCCCTGGAGTCAGAAGGACTTGAATTCAGATCCGGCCTCAGACACTTAACGCACACACAAACAAAAACCTAGTCGTGTGACCTTGGGCAAGTTACTTAACCCCAATTGCCCTCCAAAAAAGAAAAAAAGAATGGGAGGGGAGAAGTCTTTTTGTCAGAAATGGTTAGGCCTTTTATTTCACTAAAAATACATTTTCCCCTCATATAATTATGCTCATTTTTGCTAAGTAAGTTCTTCTTAGTTGTATACCTGTATCCTTTGCCTTCTGGAATATTATATTCCAAGATCTCTACTCCTTGACTGCTACATCATGTGTGATCCTTAATGTGGTTCTTGAATTCTTGGTACTTGAATTCTTTCTTTCTGGTTGATTGCTGTATTTTTTCTTCAATCTAACGCTATGGATTTTGGTTATAATGTTTCTGGGAGTTTTCGTTTTAGGATTTCTTTCAAGAGGTGACCATTAGATTCTGTGTCTATTTTTTCTTCTGGTTCCAAGAGATTTAAGAAGTTTTGTTTCATCAATTTCATCAAATGAAACTTGATGTCTAAACTCTTTATTTGTTGGTGACTTTTTAAAAACTCTGTCTATAGGTTGTGGCAGATGGGTGATACCATTATTGGAAAATGAGGGGGTAACATTATCAGAAATGAGAAAGTGAAAAAAATAATAACTTTTTAGAAGTGAAAGAAAATGAAAACTTGAGTTTTGGAGAGTGAGTTTGAGGTGCTGGTAGAACTTCAATGTGGTGATTAGACATTTGGAGATTCAGTTCTAGAACTTGAGAAAGGTGAAGGTTGATTTCAGTACTTTAATTGTGTCTTTTCTTTTTTTTCTTTTTTTTTTTAATATATTATTGTTTAAAGCCACTTATATAGCCATTCTTTATTTATTTATTTATTTATTTTTTGCTTTTTGGAGGGCAATTGGGGTTAAGTAACTTGCCCAAGGTCACACGGCTAGGTTTTTATTTGTGTGTGCATTAAGTGTCTGAGGTCACATCCGAACTCAGGTCCTTCTGACTCCAGGGCTGACGCTCTACTCACTGCAACACCTAGCCGCCCCTAATTGTGTCTTTTCTATGTTAAAAATCTTTCAATGGGGGCAGCTAGGTGGTATGTGAATACAGCACTGGCCCTGGAGTCAGGAGGACCTGAGTTCAAATCCAGCCTCAGACACTTAACACTTACTAGTCTTGTGCCTTTGGGCAAGTCACTTAACCCCAATTGTCCTGCCTTCCCTCATCCAAAATGCAAAAAAAAAAAAAAAAAATCTTTCGATGGTTCCTTATTGTCACCCATATCACATTTAAACTCCTGTCTATCATTCAAGGCCCTCCATAATCTAACTCTCTCTAGCCAACCTAATTGCCCAGTACTCCCTGACTGGCCCCTTCTGCTAGAGCTAGGGCATTCTTCTCAAGATTCTGTAAACTGGGTGGAGCCAAAATGGCAGAGTAAATTTGCCTGAGCTTGCACCCCCAACTACCTCTAGTACCTGTAAAAAAATGACTCGAAAAAAATTTTTGAGCTACAGAACCCACAAAATGACAGAGTGAAACACACAACCAGCTGAAGTCAGCCTGGGAAGCCAAAAGAAAGTGTCTATCAAACTGGGATAGGAATGGAACACAGTCCTGTGTGGGCTGTACCAAAATAGACTAGTGGCACAGACCAGCAAGAGCAGACCTCAGGGGACTGAATTACTGGTAGCCATGGCAGTTTCTAGACTTCTCAACCCATAAACGCCAAAGAAAAAGTAAAAGGTCAGTGGGAAAACTCAGCAGCAGCAGTGATGGCTGCAGTAGTGGGGCAGCTACTTCCTGAGCTCCAGGTCCACAGATGGTGGGGACCAAGCAACTGATCAGAGGGCAATTGCAGGAATTTTTTTACTGGCTCTGAGGCAGGATTCTCTTTCTTTGCCTTGCTTGGATTTAGGTCTCAGTCCAGGGCGGTGATTCTGGGCTGAGGAGTAGCACTGGTATGGCAGAGCTTATGGAAATTGTGGAAAAGGAGTCCTCACAGTTCTGAAGAAAATTGCTAGAAGTAGTTCTGACAACAGCTGCTCAAAACCCCAGAAATTTGGAACATAACACTCTTCACTCTGGAAGCAGAGTGGCAAAGAGCTCAAAAGTCAATTGGCTGGCAAAATGAGCAAATGGAGGAAGAGAAATAAGACTATACAATTGTTCTTTGATGACAAAGAAGATCAAAACATAGAACCAGCAGGAGACAATGAAGTTAAAACTCCTACATCAAAAGTGTCCGAGAGGGGCGGCTAGGTGGCGCAGTGAATAGAGTGCCGGCCTTGGAATCAGAAGGACCTGAGTTCGGAGCCGGCCTCCAACACCTAATCCGCACAAACAAAAACCTAGCCGTGTAACCTTGGGCAAGTTACTTAACCCCAATTGCCCTAAAGGGGCGGCTAGGTGGCGCAGTGAGTAAGAGTGCCGGCCTCGGAGTTTGGATGACCCGAGATCAGATCTGGCCTCAGAAAATGAGCACCCACGCATAAATCAAATGACTAGCTGTGTAACCTTGAGCAAGTTACTTAACCCCAATTGCTTTAAAAAAAAAAAAGTGTCCGAGAAAAATATGAATTGGTTGCAGGCCATGGAGGAACTCAAGAAGGATTTTGAAAATCAAGTAAGAGAAGTAGAGGAAAAACTGGGAAGAGAAATGAGAGTGATACAAGAAAATCATGAAAAATGAGTCAACAGCTTGCTAAAGGACACCCCAAAAATACTAAAGAAAATAGCACTTTAAAAATAGACTACTTCAAATGGGAAAAGAGGTCCAAAAAGTCAATGAGAAGAAGAATGCCTTAAAAAGCAGAATTGACCAAATGGAAAAGGAAGTCTAAAAGTTCACTGAAGAAAATAATTCCTTCAGAATTAGAATGGAGCAAATGGAAGCTAATGACTTTATGAGAAATCAAGATATTATAAAACAGATCCAAAAGAATGAAAAAATATCTCTTTGGAAAAACAACTGACCTGGAAAATAAATCCAGGAGAGATCATTTAAAAATCATTGGACTAGGAGCAGCTAGGTGGTACAGTAAATAGAGCATCAGCCCTGGAGTCAGGAGGACCTGAGTTCAAATCCGGCCTCAGGCACTTAACATTTACTAGCTGTGTGACCTTGGGCAAGTCACTTAACCCCAATTATCCTGCCTTCCCCCTCCAAAAAAGAGAGAAAAAATAATTATTGGAATAACTGAAAGCCATGACCAAGAAAAGAGCCTAGACATCATCTTTCAATAAATTATCAAGGAAAACTGTCCTGATATTCTAGAATCAGAGGGTAAAATAGAAATTGAAAGAGTCTGCTGATCTTTTGGAAAAGATCCCAAAAAGAAAACTCCTAGGAATATTATAGCCAAATTCCAGAATTCCCAGATCAAGGAGATAATATTACAAGCAGTCAGGAAGAAACAGTTTGAGTACTGTGGAAACACAATCAGGATAATGCAAGATCTAGCAGCTTCTACATTAAGGGACTGAAGGATCTGGAATATGATATTTCAGAGGTCAAAGGAGCCAGGATTAAAACCAAGAATCACCTACCTGGAAAAATTGAGTATAATTCTTCAGGGGAAAATATGGTTATTCAATGAAATAGAGAACTTTCAAGCATTCTTGAGGAAAAGGTCAGATCTGAATAGAAAAATTTTACTTTTAGGTACAAGAATCAAGAGCATGAAAAGGTAAACAGGAAAGAGAAATCATAAGGAACTTATTAAAGTTGATCTGTTTACATTCCTACATGGAAAGATGATATTTGTAACTCATGAGACTTTTTTCAGCATTAGGATAGTTGAAGGGAATATGTGTGTGTATGTATATATATGTGTGTGTGTATATGTCTGTGTGTGTATGTGTGTGTATATGTATACATAGACAGGGCACAGGGTGAGTTGAATATGAAGGAATGATGTCTAAAAAAAATTAAGAGGTGAGAGAGGAATATGTTGGGAGAAGGACAAAAGGAGAGATAGAATAGGGTAAATTATCTCACATAAAAAAGGCAAGAGAAAGCTGTTACAATGGAGGGGAAGAGCAAGGAGATGAACAAGAATGAATCAACCTTACTTTCATTGGATTTGGCTTAAGGAGGAGATAACATACACACTCAATTGGGTATCTTACCCTACAGAGGGTAAGAGTATAAGGGGGGAGAGTATAAGAGGGAAAGAGGATAGAAGGGAGGGCAGATTGGGGGAGGGTTTAATCAGAAGCTTTTGAAAAGGGACAGGGTCAAAGGAGAAAATAGAATAAATAGGGATGGGATAGGATGGAGGAAAATATAGTTAGTCTTTTACAATATGACTACTATGGAAATGTTTTGCATAACTACACATGTATAACCTATATTGAATTGCTTGTCTTCTCAATGAGGAGGGAAAAAGGGAAAAAATCTGGAACTCAAAGTTTTAAAAACAAATGTTAAAAAAAATTGTTTCTACATGCAACCAGGAAATAAGATATACAGGCAATGGGGTATAGAAATCCATCTTGCCCTACAAGAAGAGAGGACTGGGGGAAGCGGTAATCAGTATGCTTGCCGTCTTGGGGGTGGGGGGTAAGGGAGAGATAGGGAGAAAATCTGGAACTCAAAATCTTATGGAAGTGAATGTTGAAAACTAAAATAAAGAAAAAATTTAAAAAAGAAAAAAAGATTCTTTAAACTGTATGTGAACATGTTTATTCACACTGGTACTTTTACTCATGATACTCTTCTCATGTAAAATTCCCTTCTCCTGCATTCTGTTTGAATCTTACCTATTCTTCAAGGCCTAGTTCAAGTCTTATCTGCTTCAAGAAGTCTTCCTTGACTATTCCCACCCTGGCTGTCCTTCACTAGCCTTGAGCATTTCCAAGACATCAGTAAGCATCAAGGAGTCTTTTGCCAACTAGCCTGGACTGATTCCCCTATCCCTTTGCACTTTTAATCTGTACCACAATGTGACAGAATTTAGAGTATGTAGAGGGGAGAGAAGTATAAGAAGACTAGAAAGGTAGTGAAGGGCTTTAAAAGCTAAACAGAGAACTTTATATTTGAACCTGGAGGTAATGAGGAACCACTAGAACAGCCCTGTACAACCTGTGACAAGAAATCCTTTGGTGTGCCCTTGGGCCATTAAGCAGGCTGCTAGGCTGCAGGCAGCAGACCTGCACTGGAGTTTATTGGGTAGGAGAGTGACAATGCTCAGATCTACACTTTGGGAAAAAATACCACAAAAACCTAGGAAGGAGAGAATATCCAGGAGGAGGTAATCAACCGAAAGACTGCAGAGAGGTCAAGAAGGATGTGGATTGAGAAAAGACCCTTAAAGCTGGCAATGAAGAGATCATTGGTACTCTGGAGTGGTTAGTTTCAATTGAATAATAAAGTTGGAAGCCAGATTGCAGAGTTTAGAAGTGAGTAAGAGGAGAGAAGGGAGCAGCACCTGGCATAGATGGTTTTCTCAAAAAATATAGCTAAGAAAAGGAGGGAAATGTATATATAATTGGATATAAATGTATGTATGTATATATATATATATGTATGTATGTATATATATATATATATATATATATATATATATATATATATAATTGGATAATAGACCAAGTAAGAGCTTTTTAAGAATGGGAGAGAGATGGGTATATTTGTGGGTAGCAGGGAAGGAGTCAGAAGATAGGGAGAGATTAAAGATTAGAGAGTAGTGATAGTAGTGGGCGCAATCTGATGGAGATGATTGGAAGGAGGGGAATCAAGGATACATGTAGAGGGGTTTGCTTTGGCAATGAGAAGGGTGATTTCACTAGAGATACCAGTGAAGGATTCTCCTTCTAAGGGATCTCCTTTCTCCCAAGAACATACAGACTTGATATGACTCCCAGGACTCATGTGATGAAGCAGTATGTATGGATATGTGTGTGTGTGTATATAGTTATGTACACACACAATTTAATCTAATCTATAATCTCTTTTGATTTCACACCAAACCTGTGATATAGAGCCAGTGTAGCATAGTAAGGAGATAGAGCTAAACACAGAAAAGCTGGACTTCTAGGCACGAAGATTAGTTTTCAAATTCTGCCTCAGATCCTACTAATTTCATGACCTTGGAAAAGTTATTTAACATCTCAGGACCTCAGTTTTCTCATCTATAAAATGAGGGTGTTGGAATGAATAACCAGCAGAGTCTTTTCCAACTTCAAATCTATGGCCTATGCTCTCTGGGTGTAATAAGAACAGTAATAGGGATAGCGACTAGACTTGTAATTTCAGTGATATAGAGGAGGAAAGCACACATTTATACAGGGTGTCCCAAAAGTCCTAGAGTAGTTTTAAGGTATTAATTTTCATTTTGAGGCAATCTAGGTTAAGTGACTTGCCCAGGGTCACACATTTAGTTAAGTATCTGAGGTCAAATTTGAACTCAGGTCCTCCTGACTCCAGAGTCAGTGCTCTATCCACTGCGCCACCTAGATGACCCTATTAAATCTTTATTATTAAATTTAAACAGGGTATCCCAATAGTCTTAGTGCAATTAAAAGCCTTAATAGTTGTAGTAATGCTTTAGTAGCTTAAAACTTCATTAAGGCCTTTGGGACACACCCTATAAACCCTTTAGAGTTTAAAAAATATTTTTCTTATGACCAACCTATGAAATAAAAGGAACAAGAATTTTAGAGCAGTGAAATTCAGGCCCAGAGAGGTTTAAAGACTTGCTCGAGGTCACATGGTATGAAGGAGAGGACTCTGGCCTTGGAACTGGGAGACTTGTACCATTTCCAACTCCATAGCTCATCTGCTGTTTCCCTTATTGTGAAGACAGTGGAGTTTTTTTTCTGGAGTTTCTCTGGTCTTGTTTTGATAAAGACTTCTATGAACAGTCTTGTCTAAAGGATGGGGCTTCCAAATGCACTCACTGATCCTATCACAGCAACTGTGCATCACTAACAGAACTCTGCACCACTTCTTGTATCCATCCTTTCCCCTCCTGACCAGTCCTGCTACCACCACATTACTTCAGGGATAGGTGGGGCTAGGGCCTGGATCTATGATTTCATTAATACAGTGAACTCTGAGGTGATGAAATTCTCTCTACCAAGGCAGGTCAGTGCCTTCTGCAACTTACATAATTATAGTTGCCTAGAATATTGAGAGGCTAAATGACTTGCCCAGGCTCACAAAGTCAGTATGTATCAAGGTAGAACTTGAATCTACATTATCTGGGCTTTGAAGTTGGTTCTCTATACCCTGTGCTTTGCTGCCTCTATATTAATTCAGGCACTGCACTATTGCAATTGCCTTAAATGGCCTTCCTTCCCCAATTTCTTGTTGTTTAATTCAGTGGACAAAATAACATTACTCCTTTGCTCAAAAATCTTCAGTGGCTCTCTAGTTCCTATGGAACAAACTAAAAACTTAAAGACTTAATCTGGCATTTAAGGTCTTCAAAAAATAATTTCCAATCTATCTTTGCAGTCTTAGATTGCTCATATATTCTCTTTTCCTGGAATACAAGAATATTTTTTTCACCCTACTTGTCCCATATTGTCCTGTCTCTATGCTTTACTAAACACTATATTCCATGTCTAAAGTTCTATAATTCTTTCTCCATTACTACTAATGAAAAAGGTTTAATTAAGCTCTCCATTTCCTTAGTGGTGAACGCTGTGAGATAAGAAAAAGTATAGATTATAGCTTCAACATTATTATTTTGCTGTGGTGAAACATCTGTTAAAAGATCCTGATTGCATTCCTATTTTTCCATCAACACCTACCTCCTCAGATCTTGATGACAATAGTAATTGACTTAGAGACTTACTAATAACTGATTTCAACAGTTTTTCTGGGAATTTAAAGTCTGTTTTCAAACCCAATTGTTCTTTTATGTTAACTCCTTTTTCTTCCTTCTCATCTAACAATGTGGATAAAAGGAAATCACTCCAAAGAGTAGAAAGACTTCATTTACAGATGGTAAAATTAGACACAAAGCACAAACAATAAGAGTGTGACAGAAACAAGATCCGTATTACCTAGATTTTTTAGTGAAATAGTGACATTATATAATTTTTCTTATAAATGAATGATCAGAAAGATAGATTTCCTTCTCACATGTCTCCACATTCTATCTCTATCACTTTCAAACAGGCTGCCAGATTCTAGATGAAATAAAAAGTGATCTTCAATGCCAACTCTCCCCATTTGCTTCTGCCTTGATATGTATGGTGAAAAGGTAGGTTGTGTGTAAAACATCTTCAGACAAACATGGCTATAGATCTGATGCCATGATGTCCTGCTCCATGTCTTTTCCTTTTCTTAGCTTCATTTCTGGGGCTGTTGATAATTGGTTCTTCTGCTGATCCCTCACCATTCTCCATACAAAATCTTGTCATCTATTCATCTACCTTATTCTAAACTGTAAGTTCAGTTTTTTCCAACCATTCCAGCATTGTCTATTACTCCCTTTTTGTGATTTTTCTAGTTCTTCCAGTTGAGAGGCACATTCCATAAGAATGGACTATGTGAATTATGGTACATTTTTATTTTCCATTGTTTCCTCCCCTCTCCCCGCACTTTACTCATTTTATAGTCACAAAATGCAATATGCTTTGGGAAAATGTGTGTGTTTTCTTCAGCTTCAGTTGCTATTAATTCCTATTGGCAATGAGGAGTAGTAGGAAGGGGACCAGGGTGGGAGCCAGGAGACCCAAGTAATAGTCCCAGCTCTGCCACTAACTCATTGTGTGACCTTGACTGATTATTTTCATCTCCCTGGGAGTTGTTTTCCTGATATGTTTAAAAAAAAAAAGGTCCTAGGTGACCTCTGTGGTCCCTCCTAGATCGAAGACTCATTGATTCCATCAACTGTGTTCATATATTTTAGAGGCATCTAGTCACTGTCAGCAGCTAGACAAATTAAGCAGCTAACCTAAATTTCACTGGACAAAAGCATAGCAGGACTAAAGCGAGGCAGTAATTTCCAAACCAGTACTTTGCATCAGAAGCAAGCAAGATCCAGACACACTCATTATGCTAATGACCACTGTTATCCCCTAATCTTTCTCTCTAAGGAAACAGTTAAAAGAAGCTTAAGGTTATTTGCAGCATTTGTCAGGGTACCATCAGCCTTATATTACATAGGCCAGAGCCATTTGTTGAGAAAATTATACGATCCTGATACGTAGCTGAGGCTACAAATTCTTCTTTGGAGCTTGTATACCAACAGTACAGCCAAAATCAGAGTGGGTGTAGCAGCAAGCACCCCAACATCCCCGGCGTGGCTGCCAACACTGGTTCTTAGATCTGCTTTTCTAAAGGAAAGCAACTCAAAATGGGTTACAATCTTGCTTTAATCAATCAAACATATCATTTACCTAGTTCAGGGGAAAAGGTCAGCACCCTGAACTTCAAAGATTTTTCATGCCCATTGCATAGATAATTTACATTTGAATTAACACTAAATATCTCTTAGGTCACATTTGTAGGATAAATAACAGAAGTTACCAAAGTGGCCACAGGGCTTAAACAAACACAAAGTACATTGCATTATCATCACCTCAATTCAAAACAAGTGTCCAAATAAAGTTCTCTTGGGGGGAGGTGGGTGTCCTTCCCCTCACACTGTTCCAGCCCCTGCTTCCTGAGTCCTGAGCCGTGGCTGGGCAACAAAACCAACAGGGAGGGGTCCTTGGGGGTCCATGACCCTTCACCCCACCCACCATAGATACAAGTCCATCCTCCCCCTGGGTCCCAAACTGTGGGATGCAGCAAGAAAACACATTCAGTGCCCCTGCTTTGCCACATAGTCCTTATCTTGTCCCATGGCTGAATTCCTAACTCCTGTGTTCCTCCTCCTCCTGCAGGCAGCAGCACTCCTGGCTCCTGGCTTCTGCCCCAGTCCTGATGCAAGCAACTCACCATTCCTGCTTGCAGCTCAGCAAAGTCAGCATGCAGGCTGTTCTTCTCTCCTGGTCCATGGCTCCTCAGAGTCACAGCTACCATAACTGGGAAACAAACAATTATCCCAGCCCCAATACTTTCCTTTTACTCTGCAGATCCTCTTCCTGACACCATTTGTAGCAGCAAGCACCCCAGCATACCCAAAGTGGCTGCCAATGCAGGTTCTTAAATTTGCTTTTCTAAAGGAAAGCAACTCAAAATGGGTTAACAATCTTGCTTTAATCAATCAAACATATCATTTACCTAGTTCAGGGGAAAAGGTCAGCACCCTGAACTTCAGAGTATACAGACAGGTTAAAAGCAGAAGTTACAAGACAGAGAAACATATCAGCAGACAGGCCTCCAACTGTCCAACCATTACATCTATACCTAGTCAGTTACCAGAGAGGGAAGCATCAACATCTGGGTTTTCAAAGCCAGGGGGCTCTCAAAGGCTGCCCAGAGTCCCATCTGGTCAAATCACACAACACTTCTCAAAGTGAGCCCCAAAACAACACCTCATATCAGGGATTATATAGCCTTCCCCTGGCTCAGAGAATGTAACAACCCTCTTGACCCACTGCTCAATCACAAAGTATCTCCTGAAAAGCAAGCCTTCCACCACAAGTTCCAGGTGCACTTAACCTAGGGGCAGGGAAGATCTTACACAATACAATCTTAGAAAGATGGCAACAACATAAATTTACATTCCCGTTACATTGGGCAGTAACCATCTTCTGACAGATGCAAACCCAGCCATAGATAGTATCAAACAGGGGTATATCCTAGCTCCCAGGCACTACAACTGAACAATGGTTAGAACCAATTTCCTTTGCTGAATCTTTATCCAGGTCAGGCAACTAACCTGTCTTCATCCCACTTCTCTTTTTCTACTATACTGTTTTTGTTTTTTTGGTGATCTCATCAGCTCCTATGGATTCAATAGTCATTTCTAATTCTCAGATCTATTTTGCCAGTCCTAACTTCTCTCTTGACCTCTAGTCTCACATATTTAATTGCCTATTGGATATCTTTAACTCAGTTTCATATTCATTTTAAATTCAGCATGTCCAGAGACGAACTCAAATCTTCTGCAAACCCTTCCTTCTTTCTAATTTTCCCAGTACTATAGAAGGCACCACAATTCTCCCAGTCCCCAGGCTTATAATCTAGGTATGATCCTCAACTCCTCACTCTCTTACCTTTTACATCCAATTTATTGCCAAGTAATATCAATCCTAACTTTATGCCTCTTCTGTACCTCCCTTTCTCTCTTCAGACACTGCCACAACCCCAGCATAGGCCTTCATCGCTTCATGCCTGGACTATTGCAATAGTGTTTTTGGTCTCTGCCTCATATCTCTCCCCACTCTAGGTTGAGCCCAGGTCTGACCATGTCATCCTCCTGTTTAATAAGTTCCATTGGCTCCCTATTGCCTTCTAGATCAAGTATAGTCTTCAATTTGGCATTCAAAACTCTTCATAACCTGGGCCCTTCTAATCTTTCCAATATAATTGTACCTATTTCTCTCCAAGTGCTCTATGTTCTAGTGACACTGGTTTCCTTGCTGTTCTTCAAACAAGACACTCCATCTACTGACTCCATGCATTTTCTCTAGTCATCCTCCATGCCTGAAATGAACTCCTTTGTCTCTCTTTGTCTCATGATTTTCTTCAGGTCTCAGCTAAAATCCCACTCTCTGCAAGAAGTCTTTCCCAGTCCTCCTTATAAGGCCAGTGCCTTCTCTCTTTTGATTATCTTCAATTTAATCTCTATCTGTGTTGTTTGTATATAGTTCCTTACAGGCTTTCTCCCCCATTAGAAAGTGAACTCCTTGAGGATGCAGACTTTTTATTTTGGCCTTTTCTTTGTATTCCCAGTGCTTAGTACAGTGACTGGTCCATGTTAGGTGCCTACTTATGCCTATTGTCTTGACTTGAATAGGAGCAAGAGGGTGGGCTGATTTTAACTTGTGAAGTTGCATAGCACTTTTAACAATCATAAGTTCCTCCCTGACTTAATATCAGTCTTTTTAAGACCAGACACTTCAAGCATTGTTATATGGCTGCAAGCCATGGAATACAACAATTATAAAAAAAATCCAAACTGCATGTGTCCCAGATAAGAGCAGAGAGACACTATAGTATAAGGAAGTAGGTTTTATCACATTACTGACAACATTTTTCACAAGAAATGACATAATAGGTATCATCCTAAAAATGTATGTTTGGAAAAGGAGGTAGGGTTAGATGTGGCAAAAATAAGGAATAGAAGATGGCAAAAAAAAGACAGGAAGTTTCCTGACTTCTCTCCAAGTTCCCTAGAGACAACTTTAAATCACTCCTAAAAACAAATTCTGGAGTGACAGAATACACAAAAAGATGGGGTGAAACAATTTTTCAGTCCAAGGTAACTTAGGACTGCAGGAAAGGTCTGTATTCCTTGGGTAAAAAGGGAGCAACAAATATTGCAGGTAGTATCTATGCAAGCCTGTGGGGAGGCACCTGGCCCTACCACTATTCAGCTCTGGGGTCCAGGCTCAACAGGCCAGTAGCACAGGGGGCCAGCTGTGAGGCTTCCAGCCCCAATGCAGGGAGTTAGTTGTCAGACCTGGCAAGCCTGAGCAGCCAGCTAGACTAGACTGGTTGACTCCAGCATAGCAGATGAGCTGTTAGCCCTGGAGGCCCCAAATGTAGAAAGCCAGTGACTAGCTCCCAGGCCTCCAGTGCAAGAAGTATGGGATAGTGCCCCTTGTATTCTGGGAGCAGAGCTTAACTTTAAAAGGCACAAAATAGACTGGAAAATGAATGAAAAGCAAACCAAAAAAGCCCTGACCATAGAATGATACTATGGTGACAGGGAAGATCAAAACACAAGTTCAAAAAAGTACAACAATGTCAAAATGTCTACATGCAAAGCCTCAAGGAGAAATGCAAATTGGTCTCAAGCCCAAAAAAGTCCTCCTTGAAAAGCTCAAAAAAGATTTTAAAAATCAAGTGAGAGAGGTAAAAGAAAAATTGGGAAAGAAGAGTTATTCAAGAGAATTGCAAGAAAGAGTCAACTGCTTGGAAAAGGAAGCACAAAAAAATAGAAAAAGAAAACAACTCCTTAAAAAGCAGAATTGGCCAAATGGAAAAGGATGTACAAAAGCTAACTGAAGAAAATAATTCCCTTAGTGGAAGCTAATGATTCTTTGAGACATCAAAAATCAAACAATCAGTACACAAGACACAGTAGTCAATGATTATGGTAATCTACTGTTTGACAAACCCAAAGACTTCAGCTTCTGGAATAAGAACTCTCTATTTGACAGAAACTGCTAGGAAAAATGGAAAATAGTATAGCAGAAACTGGGCATAGACCATCTTACACCATGCCCAAAAATAAAATCTAAAGGGGTTCATGATCTAGATATAAAAGCTGATAGAGTGAGGAATCTGGGAGAGCAAGGAATAGTTTACCTGTCAGATTTATGGAGAAGGAAAGAATTTATGACCAAACAAGAGATAGAGAGCATTATGAAATGCAAAATGGATAATTTTGATTACATTAAATTGAACAAAATCAATGTAACCAAGATTAGAATGGAAATGGAAAATTGGGAAAGAATTTTTACAACCAGTGTTTCTGATAAAAGCCTCGTTTCTAAAATATACAGAGAACTTAGTCAAATCTATAAGAATACAAGTCATTCCCCAATTGATAAGTGGTCAAAGGATATGTACAAGTAGTTTTCAGAGGAAGAAATTAAAGATATTTATAAGCATATGAAAAAATTCTCTAAATCACTATTAATTAGAGAAATTCAAATAAAAACAACTCTGAGGTACCACATCTCACCAGTCAGATTGGCTAACATGACAAAACAGGAAAATGATAAATGTTGGAGAAGATGTGAGAAAATTGGAACAATAATTCATTGTTGGTGGAGTTGTGAACTGATCTAACCATTCTAGAGAGCAATTTGGAACTATGCTGAAAGGGCTATAAAAATGTGTATATTCTTTGATTCAGTAATACCACTTCTAGGGCTGTACCCCAAAGAGATCATACAAGTGGGAAAAGGACCCATATGTACAAAAAATATTTATAGCAGCTCTTTTTGTGGTGGCAAAGAATTGGAAATCAAGGGAATGCCTGTCAATTGGGGAATGGCTAAACAAGTTGTGGTATATGAATGTAATGGAATGCTATTGTGCTATAAGAAATGAAGAACAGAGGCGGCTAGGTGGCGCAGTGAGTAGAGTGTCGGCCCTGGAGTCAGAAGGACCTGAGTTTGGATCCAGCCTCAGACACTTAATGTACACACAAATAAAAACCTAGCTGTGTGGCCTTGGGCAAGTTACTTAACCCCAATTGCCCTCCAAAAACCAAAAAAAAAAAAAAAAAAAGAAATGAAGAGCAGACAGACTTCATAATAACCTGGAGAGACTTATATAAACTGATGCTGAGTAAGAGGAGCAGAACCAGGAGAACATTGTACACAGTTACAGACACATCAGATGTGGGATAACTGACTTTGATAGACTGGTCTCATCTCAGCAATGCAAGGTTATAAGACAACTCCAAAGGACTCATGACGGAAAAGGCTATCCGCATCCAGAGAAAGATTTACAGAGTCTGAATGCAGATTAAAGCAAATTACTTGCTATCTTTTTTTTTTGTTTGTTTTGTTTTGTTTTGTTCCTTCTTTCTTGTTCATTCTGTTGGTTATAATCCTTCTTTTACAACTTGACTAATGTTTAATGTGAAGGTATTTGTAGAACCTATATCAGATTGCATGCTGCCATGGGGAGAATGGGGGGAGGAGTGGGAGTGAGGGAAAATTTTGAACTCAAAAGCTTATGAAACGGAATGTTGTAAACTAAAAGTAAATTAATTAATTAATTAAATTGGAAAAAAAACAAAGAATCAAACAAAACCAGAAGAATGGGAAAAAAAATAGAAGAAAACCAACTGATCTGGAAAATAGACCCAGGAGAGATAATTTAAGAATCATTGGACCACCTGAAAGCCATGATCAAAAAAAGAGCCTTGACAGCCTCTTTTAAGAAATTATTGAGGAAAACTGCCCTGATATCCTAGAACCAGGGAGTAAAATATTAATTGAAGAATCTACCAATCAATCATGTCCCAAAAGAGATACCAAAATGAAACTTCCAGAAATATTGTAGCTAAATTCCAGAATCCCAGGTCAATAAGAAAATTATTGTTGTTATTGCTGTTTATCCTTCATTCTCAAAGAGGACCATAGTATCAGGAAGGTGATGCAAGTGAATTGGATTTAAGTAAAGGAGGGTTGTGCAAAGTCACCAGTCTGACTCTCTCCTCTGGAGCCAGATGGTTCAGTGGCAAGATATAGTTCAGGACAACTTGAAATGGCCCAGGATGCAGTGGGAGAATTTGGCCTTTCTAAGTTAAGATCTTTCCAAGGCTCAGTTTGACTGAGGCAATGTCCTATCAGTGATTAAGGCTATATAAGAAATAAGGCAAAGAATGGTCTCTTTTACCTTGTCAAAAGAAATTAATCTGGGAGGAGAAGACCCTCAGGATTTCTGGCCAAAATGGAATCAATTGCTATTTACACTCACTCTGAGCCATCAGGCTCCAAATAATGACCAAGTGAGGCTTGGGCTGGTACATATTGCTGTCCAATAAATGAAAGCCAGGGTGATTTGGGTTTAAGGCTTGGTCCTTAAGAAAGAAATCTAGCCTGTAAACCCCCAGATATTTTTGAGGGTTCGGTGATCAAAATTTATATTCCTTTGAGCAGAGTACTCTTTTGTAAGTGTGTGATTGATTCCCTATGTGGACAGAGGGAGAGGAGGAAGGAAGAGAGAAAGGAAGCAACATTGCCTAACTGGAACTGGCCTTTCTTAATGTAAATAGCAAGGAGAAAATACTACAAAAAGAAACAAATCAAGTATTGAGGAGTCATAGTCAGGATTACACAGAGTTTAGCAGTTTCTACATTAAAGTATCAGAGGGTTTGGAATATGAGATTCTAGAAGGCAAAGGAGCTTGGATTACAACCAAGAATCAACTACCCAGCAAACTACCGAGCTTAATCTTTTAGGGACAAAAATAGTCAATGAAATAGGGGGCTTTCAAACATTTTTGATGAAAAGACCAGAGCTAAAAAGAAATTTTGTTTTCAAATACAAGATTCAAGAAGCATAAAAAGGTAAATGGAAAAGAAAAAATACATTATTCAGTAAGATTACATCCCTACACAGAAACATGAGATTTGTAACTATTAAGAATTGTAACCTTCAGGGGCGGGTAGGTGACACAGTGAGAGTGCTGGCCCTGGAGTCGAGAAGAACTGGGATTGGTTCTGGCCTCATAAAATGAGCACCCACACATAAATAATGACTGGCCGTGTAACCTTGAGCAAGTTATTTAACCCCAATTGCTTAAAAAAAAAAAAGAATTGTAACTCTATCAGTTAGAAGAAGTATACATAAACAGAGGGTACAGTTATGAGCTGATTTTGATAGGATGATATAAAAAAAATTAAGGACTGAGAAAGAGGATTGCACTGGGAGAAGAGGGAAGGGAGAGGCAGAATGGAGTAAATTATAAAGCATGAAGAAGCACAGAAGACCTATTATAATGGAGGGGGGAAAAGAGAGGGTGTGAGCATTATTTGAGCCTTACTCTCATTGGATTTGGCTCAAAGAGGGAATAACATACACACTTAGTTGAGTATAGAAATCTATCTTAGGGGAAGAATAAAATGGGGGTGGGGAACTGATAGAAGGGAGGGCAGATTGAGGGAGGTGGCTGTCAGATGCAAAACACTGGTGAGGGGGGACAGGGTGAAAGGAGAAAGAGAGAAAAAAATATGAACAGGATGCAAGGGAATATGAAGTTAGTAATAATAGCTGTGAATGTGAATGGGATAAACTCACCCATAAAATGGAAGTGGATAGCAGAGTGGATTAAAACCCAGAACCCTACAATATATTGTTTACAAGAAGCACATTTGAAGCAGAGAGACACACAGAATAAAGGTAAAAGGTTGAAGCAGAATATATTATGCTTCAGCTGACATTTAAAAAAGCAGGAATAGCAATCATGATCTCAAAGCAAAAATAGATCTAATTAAAAGAAACAAAGAAAGCAATTATATCTTGCTAAAAGGTACAGTAGATGATAAAAGTAATATCAATTCTAAACATATATGCACCAAATGGTATAGCATTCAAATTTCTAAAGGAGAAGTTAAATGAGTTACAGGAAGAAATAGACAGTAGAACTATACTAGTTAGGGACCTCAATTTTCCCCTCCCAGAACTAGATAAACCTAACCATAAAATAAAAGAGAAAGAAGCAAAGTTGATAAATAAAATTTTAGAAAAGGTAGATATGATAGACTTCTGGAGAAAATCCAATGAGGATAGGAAGGAATACACCTTTTTCTCAGTAGTACATGGCATCTACACAAAAACTGACCATGTTTAAGGATATAAAAACCTCACATTCAAATGCAGAAAGGCAGAAATATTAACACATTCTTTTCAGATCATGATGCAATAAAAATTACATTTAATAAAAGGTCATGGAAAGATAGATTAAAAATTAATTGGAAACTAAATAATTGAATACTAAAGAATGAGTGAGTTGGAGAACAAATCATAGTGCAGATTGAAACATACTATTTTCTCTTTTTTTTCTTTCATGGTTTTCCCCTTTTGTTCTGATTCTTTTTTCACAACATGAATAATGTGGAAATATATTTAAAATGACTGTACTTATATTGCATATATCAGATTGCTTGCCATCTTAGGGAGGGGATGGAAGGAGAGAAAAAAATTTGGAACTCAAAAGTATAAAAATGAATGTTGAAAATGATCTTTACATGTAACTGGAAAAATAAAGTACTATTAAGTGGGGGAAAAAACAAATCATAGAACCAATCAATAATTTCATTAAAGAGAGTACCAACAATGAGACAATGTGACAAAATTTATGGGATGCAGCCAAAGCAATACTTGGGGGAAATTTTATATCTCAGAGTGCTTACATCAATAAAATAGAGAAAGAGCAGATCAATTAATTGCACATGCAACTAAAAGCTAAAGCTAAAAAAAGAACAAATTAAACAGCAAATTGGAAATCTTAAAAATCAAAGGATAGATTAATAAAATTGAAAGTAAGAAAACAATTGAATTAATAAATAAAACTAAGCTGGTTTTATGAAAAAATAGATAAATTATTAGTTTATTTGATTTTTAAAAAGAAAGATGAAAACCAAATTACCAGTATCAAAAATGAAAAGGGCGAATTCATCAATAAAAGAAAATTAAAGCAATAATTAGGAGTTATTTTCCCAATTGCATTCTAATAAATTTGACAACCCAAGTGAAATGGATGAATATTTACAAAAATAGAAATTTCCCAGATTAACAGAAAAGGATATAGAATACTTAACCCCATTTCAGAAGAAGAAATTGAATAAACCATCAATGAACTCCTTAAGAAAAAAAATCCCTGGGCCAGATGGATTCATAAGTGAATTCTACCAAACATTTGAAGAACAATTAAGTCCAATACTATATAAACTATTCGGAAAAATAGGTAAAGAAGGAATTTTTCCAGATTCCTTTTAATGCACAAACATGATGTCAATACCTAAATCAGGAAGAGCTGAAACAGAGAAAGAAAACTGCAGACCAGTTTTCCTAATTGCTGTAATCTCTTTGCTAGTGTTTTATTTAAAGCACTAGCAAAGAGATTATAGCAATGTATCACAAGAACCATATACTATGACCATGTGGGATTTATACTAGGAATGCAGGGATGGTTTAATATTAGGGAAACTATCAGCATAATTGATCATATTAATGACAAATCAATAGAAATCATATGATTATCTCCATAGATGTAGAAAAAGCTTTTGACAAAATATAGCACTCATTTCTATTAAAAATACTAGAGAGAATAGGAATAAATGGAGCTTTCCTTAAAATGATAAGTAGTATTTATCTAAAACCATCAATAAGAGATTTAAAGGAAAGCCACTATGATATAGAATGGGTCTACTAGAAGTTCATGCTCTCTTCTCCTCTGGACCCTTAATTGCTTCTTGGCCATTCTATTCTTTCGTGATTGAAAATCGTCTTCAGAGGACTTTAGGGAGAATATGAGCAAGAATTACCCAAGATAAAATGCTGGATTGTAATCTGTAAAAGTAGAGAGACTACACTCATTACTTTGATCATTGATCCATTAAGGTATTAAAGTATATTTATGTAATAGAACATAAACTCCTTGAGGGCAGAGACCGCATTATTTCTTATCTTTGTATGTCTGGTTTGAACCAAAGCATTTATACATAGTAGGTATTTAATACATGTTTGTTGACTGACTGTTTGTTGAATTGAATCTAGTTCAGCTATTAAGATCACCTGGATGCATGTGCTTTGCTGAAGATTGCAGGGAAAGAAGCATCAGTCTTTATGCTGATAACGTGGTCTTACTGTTTTTGACTTGGAATGATCTTAAGAAAACATTGGACTAATTGAGGAGTTAACACACTCCTTGCTTCCTACTGCTATTTCCAGTCTCTGCCACTGTTGCCATCAATATCTTTTTTTCCTTGAGATTTACTCTATCCTTCTATATCACCCTGTTCAAATTCTTATTGTTTTCATTTATGAAGCATCTATGGTGCAGAGAGTAGAGCATTAGATGTTGAGTAAGGAATTCCTGAGTTCAAACCCTACCTCAAACACTAGCCATTTGATCCTGGATAAATCACTTAATCTCTGCTTGCCTCAGATTCTCCATCTGCAAAAATTGGGATAATAATAGTACCACACTCTCAGGGCTGTTATGATGATCAAATGAGATATTTGTAAAGCACTTCACAAACCTTAAAGTACTATGTATAAATGTAAGCTATTATTATTATTAGTTACTGTTCACTAAGTTGCTATCCAGTTTTTCTTAAAGAGTTTAGTACTTGACTCTCAGTATTCCTTTCTAGCCCCCAAACCACTCATACTTGGAGACTGTGCTAGTCATACTGACATCTCTTCAAACCTCCTAGTCTTGCACTTCATCAGTTGTCAATCAACTCTCATGACCAACATCGCCACACTTTACCTTATTTCACTTTAGTGATCTGTTGCCACACCTTGTACCTCACCATAACCTCAAATTATTACATCTCTATGACCTTGAACTCTGAAATTTTGATAAAGATCTCCTGTCCTTCCACATCTCTCTGTGTCTCATTCCTCCTAAGCTTTTTGTTTTTATCCTTATCACAAACTCCAATTCCTCGTGTGCATTTCTTCCCTGTTTCCCCAGCCCCTATGTTACCCTGGTTCTGATCTCATTTTCACTCCTTCATAGTGTTGACTCTATAATGAACCAGTTTAATTATTAATATTTCTCCACCCTTGAATCCTTTGCTCCCTTGTCCTTCCATTGTTCATGTTTTGCCAAGCTTCATCCTTGGATTGAGACTAATCCAAAGCTGCTGAACAACTTGGAGGAAGTTACACAACCATACAGGACGAGTCTACTAGAAGTTCATGCTGTCTTCTTATCTGGACCCTTACTTGTTCCTTGGCCATGATTGAATCTTCACCATACTCCATAGAAAGCTATTCCAGGCCTTCTCCTCTCTCCCTAAGCCCCAGTGCCATTCCCAATCCCCTTCTTTCCCAACAAATGTAAAACAACCAGGAGAAGGAAATGGCAAACCATTCTAGTACTCTGCTGAAAAAATTCTAAATAGGGTCTAGAAGAGTCAGACATCACAGAAAAATGACTGAACGCAACAACATCCCCAGCACCTATTAGACTGTCTCTTTGCTAGGTGTTTAAATGTTTTTACAATTGAATAGAATTGGAACTGAATACTTACTGTCTTGAGGAGTCCATAATCAAGGACAACAAAATTAAAATGCTTTTAAGCATTCATTAGTATTTAAATGGATAATCCTTTATATATATAAAAATTTAGACATTTCATAGCTGGGCCCTACTGATAGTCTTTTATTAATGAATGGGCTAGTTAACAACTTTTGAGCTTTTGCCCCAAAGTAACTTGAGGATATTGTAGTCTCTCCAAGCTTTATAGATCAGAACTCAAGTCACAACCTAGGAGGTCAAATAAAAGTGTTAGAACCAATCTTTTTTCTCTTTATTGCCTTAGATAACAAGAAATAGTCAAGCTCAGTGCCTACCAGTAAAATTAGCTGATCACAGACTGCTGTTAACATATACTCTCTCTTCTTTAAGATGATTTTTGTTCCTTTTTGCCCTCAGTTGTCCCATATTATCTTGTGCTCATTTTTATAAGTTGCTTCCTATATAAGTAGGTATAAATCAGAGGAATAGCTTAAGATGATTCTATGTGAAGCATAGAAACTATTCTACTTTATAAAGGCTTGGTCTCTAGCTATCCATTTTAATTAGTTGGATTGTGCTTATTTTTTAAAAAAATGGACAAATGTTTTGTTATATATATATATATATATATATATATATATATATATATTTTTTGGAGGGCAATTGGGGTTAAGTAACTTGCCCAAGGTCACACGGCTAGGTTTATTTTTTTGTTTTTGTTTTTGTTTGTGTGTGCGTTAAGTGTCTGAGGCCGGATCCGAACTCAGGTCCTTCTGATTCCAGGGCCGACGCTCTACTCACTGCGCCACCTAGCTGCCCCTTTGTTTTATATTTAACATTGTTATTGGTATCTTTTGTTTTTATACTGCCTGTATAACTCACCCATCCCCTTCCCATTCCTTATAACAGATTTTTTTAAAAAAAGAGAAAAATCAGCAAAATTAATCAATACATTGAAAAAATATGAAAACAAATGTGATGCTCCACACTTCTAGACCTTCCACTTCTTTTTTTTGCTTTTTGGAGGGCAATTGGGGTTAAGTAACTTGCCCAAGGTCACACAGCTAGGTTTTTGTGTGTGCGTTAAGTGTCTGAGGCCGGATCCGAACTCAGGTCCTTCTGACTCCAGGGCCGACACTCTACTCACTGCTCCACCTAGCTGCCCCAAGACCTTCCACTTCTGCACAGGAGAAGAGGGAGTTGTCAACTCACATCTGTTATTAAACAAATATTTACTAATTATTTTTTTCTTTTTCATTGCTGTCATTTCCCATTGACTCCTCATTGCATTATACTTCCCTCATGCCAATGCCCCCTGCCCCTTCCCAACTAAACAAAATAAGCCAACATCTTAGCCATGGGTGATAAATATATGCCTTCTTTTGTAGCTATAGTCTACTCTTTCTCTATTAAGAAGAGGAAAGCATTCTTTACTATCAGTTACCTGGAGTCTGGAATTTTAATCTCCTTCAATGTTATGGTCACCGTGTAGACTGTTCTGGTTCTTCTTAATTTTCTCTGTATCATTCACATAAGTCTTTCCTGTCTTGAATTCTTCATATTCCTTCCTTCCTTCCTTCCTTCCTTCCTTCCTTCCTTCCTCCCTTCTTTCTTTCTTCCTTTCTCTCTTTCTTTCTAGGGGGGAAGGTAAGGCAATTGGGGTTAAGTGACTTGCCCAGGTCACACAGCTAGTTAAGTGTCAAGTGTCTGAGAACAGATTTGAACTCAGCTCTTCCTGATTCCAGGGCCAGTGCTCTATTCCCTGCACTACCTAGCTGCCCCTCCTTGTTTCTTATGGCACAATGATGCTCTATTCCATTCATCTAACAATAACATGTTTTACTAAACTATTCTCCAATCAAGAGGCACTTATTTTATTTTCATTTCTTTACTACTACAAAAAGTATTTTAATATTTTAATATATAAGGATCCTAGGGGCAGATTAAGAACATTTCCTTAGGACCTTTTCTTTTATCTTTGCCATAGACTGGGTATATGCCCAGTAGTAGTATCACTGAGTCAAAGTGATATTGTTTAGTGGCTTTTCTTCTTGGAGTCTACATTTACCATTTATTTATATCTTTTCCCATCTCCACCAGATGATTGTCTCCTACTCAGACATTGTTTGATGCATATAGTTTCTTAATACTATTAAGGGTTATTATATTTATTTATTTATTTTTTGCTTTTTGATGGGCAATTGGGGTTAAGTAACTTGCCCAAGTTACTTAAGGTAAGGCAATTGGGGTTAAGTAACTTGCCACATGGCTAGGTTTTTGTTTGTGTGGGTTAAGTGTCTGAGGCGGGATCTGAACTCAGGTCCTTCTGACTCCAGGGCCAGCACTGCGCCACCTAGCCGCCTCTATTATATTTATTCTTTAAAATATATTTGAATATTTTAATAATGAGCAAAGTCATTATATACTCTTGTATATTTTAGTAGTTCCTGTGCCAAACTAGAGGATTTGAGGATTCTTCAGGAATTTTAAAAATTAAGCTTTAATCATTCATTAAAACAGTAATAATAAAACTATAACAATTATAAAATTTGAATTAGATCCATTATCTATATTAATTAAATTGACCAGATAATTGCTGAAACTTCTCTTTGCTTCTATAGTTTGTGCCTACATGATGTTAAAATAGCTGATTGATAAGGGTGGCTAGGTGACACAGTGAGTAGAATGCTGGCCTTGGAGTCAGAAGGACCTGAGTTCAGATCCCGCCTCAGACACTTAACCCACACAAACAAAAACCTAGCCATGTGACCTTGGGCAAGTTACTTAACCCCAATTGCCCATCAAAAAGCAAAAAAAAAAAAAAGCTGATTGATTTAGTCAGTTCAGTAAAAAAAAAAATTCAATATTTAAAAAAATTCATAAAAAAATAGCTGATTGGAGTTTTCTTTTTTAACTTTTCAATCGAGTTTGTTAACATTTTATTGTTAACATGTTTTAATAATGTGTCCATTTTCCAAATTTATAAATCTTTTAATTGAAAGATAAAGTATAAATGCAAATCACCACTGACTGGACTACTATTACTTGAATGAAGCATGCCTATTGTCCAGACTACAATTACAGTTGGATAAGTAATCCATAGAGTTGGTTTATTGGTATGTATATGTTGATAAGACATTGCAGGGGCGGCTAGGTGGTGCAGTGAATAGAGCGTCGGCCCTGGAGTCAGAAGGATCTGAGTGCGGAGCCAACCTCAGACGCTTAATGCACACACAAACCAAAACCTAGCCATGTGACCTTGGGCAAGTTACTTAACCCCAATTGCCCTCCAAAAAGCAAAAAAAAAAAAAAAGATAAGACATTGCAGATGGATTATAAACTGAGGTCAGAAGTGAATAAAAGAAAGAGAGCTGACTGGATTGCATATGTAAACTGAGGGTTTCCCTGAAAGAAAAAACAAAACACTAAGCTGTCTTTTTAATAGCAACATTTTTCCTATGATGCTCTATGTGACTGTGAATCATAGAACATCACAATCTCCCCAAGGAATTAAAATTGTTGATCATCAAAAGGGTGATAGAGTAGTACATTGTGATGGACTGCATTGTATTCCCAATGGTGATTTGTATGCAAAAAATCACGCAAAAGGGGCAGGTAGGTGGTGCAGTGAATAGAGCACCAGCCCTGGAGTCAGGAGGCCCTGAGTTCAAATTTGACCTCAGATTCTTAACACTTACTAGCCATGTGGCTTTGGGCAAGTCAACCCCAACTGCCCTGCCTTCCCTCCTCCAAAAAGCAAAAAAAAAAAAAAAGTCAGGCAAAAGATACCATTAAAGAGGGAGGTGCATGACCAGAGAGAGAGAGAGAAGGAGGAGGAGGAGGAGGAGTTGGAGGTTTTGTTATGTCTGAAGATTGAGGAATTTCATATGAACAAACTGTGTGAAGCATTAGTACCCACCTAATGTCAAGAGATCTAAAAGATCCTTAGGACATTGGCAGGATTCGTTGAAAGATGGTTGCAATATTTACCATTAGTGGGAATGCCCATGTTGATAAGATCCTGGCTCCACTGAATTATTAAAATAGTAATTATAGGGGCAGCTAGGTGGCGCAGTGAGTAGAGCGCTGGCCCTGGAGTCAGAAGGACCTGAGTTCCGATCCAGCCTCAGACACTTGACACACACAAACAAAAAAAAACCTAGCCGTGTGAACTTGGGTAAGTTACTTAACCCCAATTGCCCTCCAAAAAAAAAATTAATTATATATAATACACGTATACATCTCTATGAGAGTATGTATATAGATGTGTCTGTATATGGAAACAACTGATGCTAGCCTTAATGAAATTACTACAATTTTCCCAAGGATTATAGATTTGGAGCTAGAAAAGATCTTTTAAGGGTCATCTGATCTAACCCTCTCATTTTACAGAAAAGAAAAACTGAGAGGTTAAGTGGCTTGCTCAGGGTCACACAGATAGTAAATGTCTGAGGCAGAATTTGAACTCAGTATTTCTTGATTCCAAATGCTCTACACCATTTAGTGCCTCACATTGTGTCAGAAAGAATTTAAATGACTTATTTAGGGTTACACAGCTAGTGAGTGTTAAAGGCAATATTTGAATTCAGGTCTTTTGGACTTCAACTTTGGGAGCTCTTTCCACTATGCCATTTCCTGCCATCATTTTAAGAGTTACTCCAGAAGTACAACTTTATATGCCCACCCTTTAAGTACAGTATGAATCTTCAATCAACTATCAAATGTGTACCTTTGAGAGCCTTGAAATATAAAGGAAAGATAAATATAGACTTTGGAGAAAATATTCTTTTCAAGATTTTTTTTATTTCTTGAAATAATTGAATGGAGAGTTACAAGGTGTATCTGTGGAGACTGGAAGACATTACCAATGATGATTTAGGTAGAAGAATTGGTATAAATTAAGTCATTAACGTCATATCTGAGCAGAACAGAAGGTGGATTAGCCATGTATCAAAAAAGAGAAAGAACAGATAGGATTGTGTAGGTACTACAATGTTGTTCCCTAGATGGTAAAAGAAAGCATGGTGGGTATATCTTTTTTGTAGGGCTTATGGAAAGACATGGATAAGAATTGTGCAGGATGGGAAGATATGGAGGGCTTGCTGTCTTCACTGTGGGAGGGATCTCCCAAAGAGAAAAAAATCACAAATCCATTGAAATATCTGAGTATTCATGTATGACCAGAGACTATGACTTAATTGGACAATTCGACTGTAATGAATTCATTACCAAGATTTGAGAATCTGGTTTTTTACCATTTCTTTTCCAACTGTTGAAACATTGATGTGGCTCTATACTTGTTGAAAGTGAATTTTATGAAATTAATATGTTTACTTTCATTCCCAGCCTTCAAAACCCCATATTCCTGATGGCTGAATCATAGATCTAAAGTTGGAAGGGACTTTAGAGGACATCTAATCTAACTCATTTTCCAGATGAGGCTACTGAGACCCAAGGAACTTATAGCACTTGCTTGAGGTCACACAGTTAATCAGTCAGTCAGTAAACATTTATTAAGTACCTACTGTGTACTAGGCACTATGCTAAGTACAGGGTAAGCATAAGAGACATTATTACAACCTGGGTACCCAAAGTCCATAACAAGTACTCTTGCATTGTACCACGAGGTTTCCCACATCCAATTCAAGAAGAAACTGTGACCTTTTCTCTCTATACAATATTTTTCAATGAGCAGCTTCTTTGATCATTAATAAGAGGCAAAACCAAAATAGAATCAGCAAGCTTAACTTGAAGTATTTTTCCATTTTAAAACATCTTATGGATTTAATATTTTTAATACTATGATTAAAAAACCATAGTATGTGTGCTTACTGAAACTTAATATTTGAAGGCAATAGAGTTAAATTACATTCTGTTACTTTTTAGTAATGCAGAGCTATTTCTCAGTAGTGTAATACAAAATACGATATGTGAAAACTTAATTCTCTTATTTTACACTAACAAAATTACTTATTTACGAGATGAATTTTTGAAGACTGAGTTAAAATACTGTCCTGATACTTGGAGTGATACAAATGATTTTAATACTGAGTATTCATGATACCATCACTGATGCAGGAAAAGAAATATTCTTCTTGTGTAAAAAGAAAAATCTGTCATCAGTTGGATATTGAAATGTACTCTGAATATTCTTGAGTCTTAGATTCTCTTTAAACACTCAGCACATGCTTATCACTATCTTGCTTTTATTGTCCTATACATTCATCTTTGAGATTAAAACATTCTCTTATTATGTGACTGCCCTGTTTGAAACTGTTTCGCCAAATGCATAAAACTCAGAACCTGGAGAATCTTTAAAAAGAGAAGGAGAAAAAAATCATATACTTTCTGTTCTTAGGTTGTCATTTTTATGAACTGAAATTTGGGGTATTTGTTTTTCTTTTATGGCATTTATTCAAAGGTAGCATCCAAGCACTAGAGATGTTTTATTAGACATTTTTGTCCAAATTTTATGTTAAGGTAGAGTACTTCCAATAAACATTTACAATCTAGATAAAGTATAAGCTACTCTTTTTATATGTGAGAAATCAAGCTAATTGGTCATTCCAGAGATATTTATAATACTTGTCTATACATATTGCACATGCCTTATTGTGAAGTTCCTTTTTTAAAAAGCTGTGATATTAGCAATGCAAATTTATGACAAAACTGAATCTGCTAAAGGTATCAGTTGAAGTTTACCACAGTACACACTTATTAATATATGTGAAGACTTCTTAGTCTAGTGGGAAAAAAAGTAATTGATTTTATAAAATTTAGTGTCAACTTTCTAGTTTAGTTTTACAGCCCCTTGTATTTGAGAGATTAATGAGGATGACTGTCTTGAAGGTCTGCATAGATCATTCTCTCTTATTTTTTGCATCCCACTTCCAATATGGGAAAATACATTCATTTTAAAGATTAAGAGAAACTTTGAATTTGGAAAGTACTCTTTGTTAAAGCTAACAGTCTTCATATGCATTATCATAAACACTGAAATAAGCCCTTAGTAATAAATATATGCCTCAAAGTCCAGAAAAACAGAAATGTCAACAAAGGTTGACCAACAGCAGTTAACTCCAGACACATTTTCTGATCTTTCAGGGTAGAGTCCATCTTATACCAGGTATCAGGATGGGGTGTGAGGAAATAGATAAAGATGCAGTTAGCAGCTACAAATAGGCTTACTGCTGATGATAGGTACCACCTTCCTCTCAGGGCTCCAGCCTTAAGATTTCTTTTTTTTTATAATTTTTTTTGGAGGGCAATTAGGGTTAAGTAACTTGCCCAAGGTTAGCCCAACACGGCTAGGTTTTGTTTGTGTGTGCATTAAGTGTCTGAGGCCGGATCCGAACTCAGGTCTTTCTGACTCCAGGGCCGACTCTCTACTCATTGCGCCACCTAGCCGCCCCATTTTTGCTTTTTTTTTTTTTCCCAGCCTTAAGATTTCTGTTATTCTGGAACCCTTTCCTCTATTTCCCTCTCCATATATAATCAGTTGTCCAGTCCTGAATTCAATCTCTACATCATCTTTGTGGTCTATAACTTCATCTGGGTCTTCACTGGTATTTGACAATCCTACTCTATCCTTAATAACATTTATTAATCTGGTGCTTAGTTGAAAGCTTGTACCAAAATTTTCTTCTCTCCTCTTGATCCGTGAATATTGCCAGCTTCCATTGTTTTTGCTTTTTTTTTTTTTTGGAGGGACAGTTGGGGTTAAGTGACTTGCCCATAGCTAGGTTTTTTTGTGTTAAGTGTCTGAGGCTGGATTTGAACTCAGGTCCTCCTGACTCCAGGGCTGGTGCTCTATTCACTGCACCACTTAGCTACCCCTCAGTTTCTCTTGTTATAGGAGATGACTTAGTTTCTTCCTTCACTGAGGAGACTAAAGAAATGAGCTTCTTCAGCTCCCCTCTTGCATTCCTAAAATGTCTTAGCATCGTTATCCACTATCCCTTCTCTCTGGACATAGAAGAAATATTCCTCCTCTTTTCCTATGTCTATTTTCTCTAGGCGCATCCTTGATGCCTTCCTCCAAGACCTTGTTTCAGCAGGTCATTTTCTCATTTCTATCTTCTATTTCCCCATCTACCTACATGCTCTCCCCAATCCTAAAAAATGCCTTCCTTTGCCCTTAGATCCCTTCAGACTGCCACCTCATGCTCTTTTCAATTTCACTGCTACAATTGTTCTAAAATATTTTTAACATTTATTTTAAAAATTTTTGAATTCCAAATTCTCTCCTTTCCTCCTGACCTTCCCCCACTCATTGAGAAGGCAAGCAATATGAAATCAACTATATATGTGAAGTCATATAAAACATATTTCCATATTAACCATGTTCACTGCTAAATTCTTGAAACATTTGTTTATACACAGTGCCTCAACTTCAGTGTAATTCAATTCAATAAGCATTTACTAAGTAGCCTTTGCCAAAAGACAAAGTAAAACATAGTCCTTGCCATCACTGAGCTTACATTCTACTTCTTCCTACTTCCCTATCACCCTCTGGCACTTTGATTTCTACATATGCCTTGTACTGGAATTGCCCTGTCAGATGTCACTAATGACCTCCCAATCACTGGATCCATTTTTTTTACAAGTCTTCATGCTCATTAATTTCTCAACAATATTCAACGCTCTTGTCTAAACCTTCCTATTGTATAGTCTACTTTGCTGACTTCAAAGACATTATAATCTCTTGGCTCTCTTCCTATCTTTCTAACCACACCCTCTGACCTTTGTGAGTATTCCTTAATATTTTCTCTTGAGCCTTCTTCTCTTGAAGCAGAATTGTTTAGTAGAAAGAGTCCTGGACTGAACTCTGGAGACCAAGAATTTGCTGGGTCACTTTGAATAAGGCATTCCCTCTTTGGGCTTCAGTTTCCTCGTTTGTGAAACAAAGGGGCTGGTCTAGATGATCTGTATGCAGAGGTGTACTGGTAAATGTTTAACAATCAGCTCTTAGAAAAATTGTTTGGGTAATATACTTTTAATTTAATCTACACTATTAACATTTTCTCTATCACTTTCTTAAGTCTAAAAAATCAACAAAACCATAAAGCATGTCCTGATTTGTGGTATTTGCAATTTTCAAGGCATACTTGCTCACACTGATAATTTAAGGACTGTTTGCTGCTCTGAGATGGCCCTAGCACATTCCCACTTGTAAGGTCCCTTCTAGCTGTTATAGTCTGGGATCTTCTCTTTCAACATGCTTTCCTTTGTTAAACAAATTCATTCCTGTAGCTTTATATTTGTCATTTTTGATCTGTGACCTATATCTTCAATTGCCTGTAGGAGACCTATCCCCTAGATGTTTTTTGGGCATCTGATTCTAAATGTGATGATCAGTTTCCCTTTTAATCTCCTCATCTTTCTGATTTCATTATATTTTGTCAGTGTACTGCCATTTATTGTGTCTCCTGTGTTTGAAACCCTGGAATTATTTTTGAATCTTCACTTTCTCTCACCTCTTATAACCTAATAGTTTACCAAGTCCTGGTGATTCTACCTTAGCATTTTCTCTCATCTCTGTGTTTCCCCCTCTATTCTTATTTCCCCCAAACTAACACAGACTCTAATTACCCTGCTCTCATCAGGCTATCACAACAAGCATTGCAGGAAAGACTGGAGAGAAAGAGAACACTTTTTTCATCCCCTCCCCAGCAAAGGCAATTTCTTCTCAGGAGTCCTTTCCAACTGGATTTGACCACCACTCAATTAAATGGCTCTGAATTGGCTTGTTGTTTTTTATATATTATCTCTGTGGGGAATGAATAATTCTCTTTAACTAATTACAAGGTATTTCCTGTGTGATATCTGCTTTTATCTGGTGACCCAAAGCCCCTGTCATCAAGGACTTATTTATACCTAGTTTATCTTTAATTGACATATCCAGTTGAGATGTCTGAGTCTTCTCTGATTAGTCATACTAATATAGAGTTTTTTAAAAGGCCCTTTTGGTTGTTGTTCTTAGCATTATAATCTGCATCATCTGATTGCTAGCACTTTTTACACTAATTTTGTAGCATCATGCCCCTCTTTTGTTTTAATCTCCCTTTACCTGCCCTTGCTTCCCAAATCTGCTTTTCTCATCTGAAATCCCTGCCTTTAATAAGGTTTTCAGTTTCTCATCTAGAATTGCATAATCTCTAACAATGTTTTCTGGGTTCTTTCTGGCAGTACCATTTATCCCTACATGAATCACCAGGAGTGGGTAGTGGTTTGTAGTTTTGTCAAGTCTTTGGAGACTGTCAATTTATTGGATACATGCCCTGGGAAAACACCTGAACTCTCTATTGTTCAATTCAGCCTGACACTTGGCTACCTTGATATTCCTCAACAAAGAGTTACTAATTCATCATATCTTTTTCCTATGACCATTAATGGATAACCTTTCTCCTAGTAGCACTTGGGAATCCAAAGAATCATTCCTTGGAACATAAGATGCTACTTCTAAGAAAGAACTTCATGTCTATTACAATAGCTCTAAACATTTTGTCTTCTTTCACTGTCACATTCTTCCCCCTTCAATTTTTTATTTAAAAATTTAGTATTTTATTTTTCCCCAATTACATGTAAACACTTTCAATTTTTCAATCTCTCTTATGTGAATTTTATTATTCCATTATTAATAGAATCAGAGGAATAAAATCTCATCATTTCTTGCCCCTTGCAACCCTGTACGACCATATCTTACCAAGATATTGCTATCCATACAAATCTAGGAGGAAGGAGATTCTGTCATCTCCTGTGTCAGTCTATTTTTAGAGTTGGCAATCCACAACAGAAAAATCTCTCTTTATATTTCTTTGAAAACCTTTCTGAAAATATTAAGCGATGAAAAACTTGCTCATTAGTAGGAGGAAAAGATAATAGAACACATGAGTACAGAATAGAAGGTGGATGACACCATCTCCTATTATTTCATGACCAGCTTTACAACAGTGGTGAGGAAACTTCTACAGGTGAATTACTGGGCTGGAAGGAAAATTAAGTCATCTGTTTCATCCCTCTGACTAAATTATCAAAGGCGGTGAATTCTGACTGGTGTGGGTACCAGATTTTTTCCCCTCCCTAGTGGATTTAACTAAAGGATTTGGATTAAAGGTATCATTTGCAGGTGAAGATGAGTACACTTAACAAATAATGAGTCATTGTATGACTGAGGCTGAGAAGTGGGCCAATTCAGAGCCAACGCCATCCTTTGGGAATAGAGGGAGGAAGGAGGCACCCAGTGACAAGTTTGAAAACCTGGGTAAAAAGAAAAAATCTAACGTGGAAGAGACTAAATTGAATTTATTAGGAGAAAAATCACTGCCTGCATTTATACTTTTGTAAACTAAGCTGTGTGAACCTTTGTTTTCTTTGGTTTACTTCTGCCCTATATTTTTGAGTGAAAAGTTCTGCTCAACAATAAGCTTGTTTCCTGTGATTAGATCAGGGTGGAAAAATGGGAGAAAGGAAAGGGAATAAGCATTTATATAGCACCTACTGTATGCCAGGCACTGTGTGTTAAGCTTTATTTATATTATCTCATTTGATCCTTACAGAAACCCTGGGAAATAGGTACTATTATTATCTCTATTTTGCATCAGAGGAAACTGAGGCAGACAGACGTTAAGTGACTTCCTCTGGGTCACATGGCCATCCAGTGTCTGAGGCTAGGTCTAAACTCAGGTCTTCCTGATTACAGGTCCAGTTCTCTCTCCTCCATGCCACCAGCTATCTTTAAAAGGTAGAAAAATGGGGTGTTTAAATTGGGCCCAAGAGTCTGGGAAATGCCAGGTACTAGGGAATGCAGGTGTCATCTGATTAGGTGAGCCTCAGCTTTAAAGTACAGACATTTGAGAATTTTTTTTTTTGCTTTCTTGGAGGGCAATTGGGGTTAAATGGCTTGCCCAAAGTCACATGGCTAGTTAAGTGTTAAGTGTCTGAGGATTGATTTGAACTTAGGTCCTCCTGACTCCAGGGCCGGTGCTCTATTCAATGTGCCACCTAGCCACCTCTGAAATTTGAGAGTTTGAATAGAGAAAGTAGGTCTGGGGTACTAACTAAGGCAGAGCTCAATTCTAGATGCATTTTGGGCTTCATACTTTTACTAACTAATGACTTAATGGCAAAAACAAAAGAAACTATGCTAAATCAGTCACAGATAATACATGAATGTTATTCTATGGCTAGAGAACTATCAGCACCAAATGCTTATAATTTTTTTCATTGATTTACTTTTACTTAGTTTTGTGGTTATATCTTATCTCCCCTATTAGACTGTAGGCTCCTTGAGAACAAGGACCTGCCCTGACTCCTCTTTGTAACTCATTCAGTCCCTAGCATAGTAGGCACTTAATAAACACCCTCTAGCTTAATTGAAGACCAACCATGTGTATCTAACCCCTATTTTAGAGGTTTTATCCTTGTTGTTTGTCTTTTGGTCTCAAAGAGGACCATGACACCAGGAAGGTGATGCTATGACTTGCAGGTGAATTGGATTTAAGTGAGGCAGGGCTGTGCAAAGTCAAGAGTCTCACTCTCTCCTCCCGAGCCATCTGGGTCCAGTGGCAAGACATAGATGAGGACAACTGGAGATGGATGTGCAGGGAGTGGGAGATCTTGGCCTTTTTAAGCTAAAGTAAAGACCTTAGGTCTCAATTTGACTGAGAAAATGCCCATTCAATGATTAAGGCTAGGTAAGAAATGAGGCAAATCATGGCCTCTTACCTCACCAAAAAAAAAATCAATCTAGGAGGGAAAGACTCTCAGGGTTCTGGACAAAACAATTTCAGTTTACATTCACTTTGAGCCATCAGGGCCCAAACAAAGACCAAGTGAGACTTGGTCTGGGACCTATAGTTGGCCAGTCCCTGACAGCCAGAGTGATTTGGGTTTAAGGCATGGTCCTTAAGAAAGAAATGTAAATTCCGAGATATCTTGGGAGGTTTAAGCAATCAAAATTTATATTTCTTTGGGAAGAGCACCTACAGGTAAAGGATATGATACAGGCACTTTTAGGGACCACCCACTTAAATGTCTGGCTGCCCTATTCACATGCAACCTGGGAATTTCAGTATCTGTCACTCCTCCAGGAATAGTACCATCCAGGTGGTTTCCCCTTACAAGAACTCAGGCACACACAGCTTCAAATACAGCATAGATTTTATTTACTTAGAAAAAGGCTCAGAAAGTTGCTATGGCTCCCCATCTCATTATACTAATCACTCCCTCTTCTGGTCCTATCCCCTTTTATTTGCCTGTGGGATGCATTGTCCCATCTTCCAGGGTTTATTGCTCAAAGAATTCCTGATGTTATTGGGGGCAAAGGAGTGGAATCAGCTTTTCTCTCAACAACAGCTTCTGCTCAAGAAACTGGTCTGAAACTAGGGAAAGGGATGCTTTGAAGTCCCTATTACATGTATAACAACTTAATGGTTCTAAATGTGAAGAAAAGCATTTGAAATTCCTATGCTTTTTTAGTATTTGGTTGTAAAAATCAGTTTATATTAAATTTTATTGCTCTGTTTATTTGGTCTAGCTACATTTCATATATTTTGATTGTTTAAACTAGTCTGACCTCTTTTTTAAAAAAGTTGGGTGCTGAGTCATTTTCTTAGATAGCTGAGGGTGAGGAGAGAGACCTAGTATATGCACAAATAGTTCTAAGTGTGAAAGAGAAAGAACTTGGAATAACATATGCTTTATTGTCTCTCTTTTTTAAGTATCACAGTCATTGGTTCTAATTTTTTTCCCCTGGAAGGAGGGAGACATTATACATAGGGAAAGGAAAGTGAAAACATGTTGGGTCTTAGCTTTTCCATCTCCTATGTGACTGAAGGAAATGTATTAGCCATTTTCCAAAGTATTGATTGTGAAGTTTTCCTTTACAAATACAGAGAAAACTTCAAGAAACTCCCTTCCTAGTTATGCAAACAGTAGGCAGAGACAGTTACACAATAAATGAAAAGCCAAACTCTGGCACTAATTTTAAGCAAGTCACAGATGTCTTTGTTTTTATTACAAAGTGAGATCATAGCCAGTGATCAGACAGCTGCTAGAGGCCTTCATTAAACACAGAGAATATTAAAGATGTCTTATCTAAGAACCCATCTGAAACTGGCACCCAGGGAATTTCTCAGACTCCTCTGTTTGGCATTTAAAGCTCCTTATAACCTGGCCCCTCCCTGCCTCAGTCTTCTGACACTTTACTCCCTATCCTCTTTACAATCTAGCCCAAGGGTGGGGAACCTTTGGCCTCAAGGCCACATGTGGCCCTCTAGGTCCTCAAGTACAGCCCTTTGAATCCAAAGTTCATAGAACAAATCCCCTTAATAAAAAGGATTTGTTCTGCAAAACTTAGACCCAGTTAAAAGGCGGCACTCAAGAACCTAGAAGGTCACATGTGGCCTCAAGGCTGCAGGTTCCCCACCCCTGGTCTAGCCACACTGACCTACTGGCAATGCTCTCCACATGACACTCATTCACCCATATCCTTGCCTTTGTACTGGCTGTCCCTAGTACCTGGAACACTCTCCTTCTCATCCCCACCTGCTAGAATCTTTGGCTTCCTCCAAGAGTCAGGTCAAACCTGACCTTCTCCTCTGAATAGGAGGCCTTTTGTTGGTCTCCCCCAACTGCTAGAGCCTTCCCTTCTGAGGCCACTGTGTGTCCCTTCTGTAGCATTTACATATGCCTATTTTTGTATATATTGGCTCTCCCATTAGAATGTAAGCTGCTCAAGGACAAGGATGGTTTTCATTTTTACTTTGTGTCCCCAACACTTAACACAGTGCCTGGAACATAGTAAGATGGTTGTTGATTGTTATTAATTTGTTGGTAATTTGGTTTAATAAAGTAGGTGTTCTAAACCTACTTTTTTTTTTTTTGCCTTTTTTTTTTGGAGGGCAATTGGGGTTAAGTAACTTGCCCAAGGTCACACAGCTAGGTTTTTGTTTGTGCGTTAAGTGTCTGAGGCCGCATCCGAACTCAGGTCCTTCTGACTCCAGGGCCAACACTCTACTCACTGCGCCACCTAGCCACCCCTTAAACCTACTTTTTTCCCCCAACATGATTATATGATGTTTTTTTAATACAACCTCAAATTAGAAAGGTCATTAGAGCCTTTCTTAAGTCATATATGATCAAGAATCCACTATAACATATCCAACAAGTCCCCTTCCTTTGAAGACCTCTACTCTAAAGAGGGATCCAGTAAATCCTAACCTGAAAGTATGCCACCAAAGCCACCACCACCACCACTACTGCTTATTGTTCCTAGTCCCTTTGAGGTATCCAGGGGAAACCTTTGAGGTCAAGCAGGGGAAATCTAATCCCCTTTTAATGTAGCAATTCTTTTTTTTTTTTTTTGCTTTTTTTGGAGGGCAATTGGGGTTAAGTAACTTGTCCAAGGTCACACGGCTAGGTTTTTGTTTTTTTTTTATGTGTGCATTAAGTGTCTGAGGCTGGATCCAAACTCAGGTCCTTCTGACTCCAGGGCCGATGCTCTACTCCCTGCGCCACCTAGCCGCCCCAGTGTAGCAATTCTTAACCAGTTTTTGTTGTTGTTGTTGTTGTTGTTATTGTTGTTGTTGTTGTGGACCTTTTTTACAGTCTGGTGAAGTATTTGGACCCTTTCTCACAATATTTTTAAATAACTTAAGGAAATGATAAATTTCAGTTAAGAGTTACATGAAAATAAAGATGTAATTTCTCCTCCATCCAGGTTCATGGACACTCTGAAATCTAACCATATATCCTAGGTTAAGAACCTGTGTATTAGAGGGAAAGCTTCAGGAAAGGATGAGCATAATTTACATGCTAATCTGATTGCCTCATATGAGCCCAGCTTGCCTAGATTCCCTACTCTAAGTACTTACTGGGAGTTAAAAGGATTCTTCATCTATTTATACTTAGGAAATGATAAGAGAGAATTAAATTTTGATTTATGTCCCTGAAACAGCCCCACTGATTTGCTATTTTCAGTGAAAGTTTTGCTTATTTTTCTTGAGCTGCTTTTTTATTTGGCATCTCCTGTGCCTAATGTCAATAGTAAATAAAACTTTTAACACTGATGACAGGCAGTTCCTGCTTTTACACCCACTGGGTGATTCTGAGAATGTTCTAATTTAGCCTGAGGCTTAATGTCAGGTTGATATCAGCCTCTTCATGGACTAGTCATAAGTCTCAAAGTTGACTTGCTTAAAATTACAGTGAAGTTTTATTTTAGAAAATAGTAAGATGTAAAGCCAGAAGGACTTTGGAGATGACCTGATCGAACTCCTTTTTAACATTTTAATTTATTTTAATTTAATTTTTTTTTTACAGAGGAGGAAACAGATCCAGAGAAGTAAATTGATTAGTCAGTGATCACACATAGCTAGTTAAGTATACAATGCTGGAATTTAGTGAAAGGACTCATAGAAAATTTATTAGTAATTTATTTATCTATCTAGATGGTGTAGTGAATTGAGTTTGAGGCCTAGAGTCAGGAAAACTCTTCTTCCTGAGTTCAAATTTGACTTCAGACACTGTGTAACCCTGGACAAGTCATTTAATCCTGTTTGCCTCAGTTTCCTCATCTGTAAATGAGCTGGAGAAGGAAATGGCAAGCCACTCCAGTATCTTGAGGCTAGGAAAAACCCAAATGGGGTCATGAAAAGTCACACATAACTGAAAAATGACCTAACAAATCAATTGTATTTAGTTGTATTTCTTTTCCTCTCTAAAGGAAATTTTATTATTGATTTTGTTTTTTGCACCAGTCATTCACCCTTGCCTCTCCAAGCTCCACCCAACTGAATTTTTTTTGAAACTACAAATTCAAGCAGAGCTAAATGACACAAAAGCCACGTCTCATTATATAGAATAACATGTATTTCACTCTTGTTCTGAGGTTCATATTTCTCTGAGAGGAATAAGGCAGTTTTCCTTATCAGTGCTTCAAGATGGAGATTATTCATTATGCAATTATATTTCAAGGCACATTCCACATAAAATAGTTCTAATTATATTTTTGCTTATTCATCATTGGACAAGAAGGCTTTCCTTTTTTTTTTTTTAACATAACCAGAGCATGTTTTAAAAATATTTTTGTGGACATTGTGTTATTTAAAGCTGACATCTTAAAGAAACAAAAGTGAAAGGGAGAGACCCTTTAGAAGATTTTTTGACTGAGTATAGTTTTCCCTGTATAGGCTGACATAATTTCAGCCTTCTTCAAAACTGATTGCCAACATATTTAAGTAACATTCTGCTGACTTTGAAAAATTAGATTTAACCAATTTCATATTTGTGGGTAAAACACAGTAGGCGAAAGTACTCAATTAAGAATTAGTTTTTTTTTACGTTAAAGGCGTTTTTAAAAACAACAGAGGATTGATAGAGTGTTACATCAAGAGTATTGTTATCAGGGAGTTTCCAGTATTCTCCTATGAAGCATGTCTAAGGAGAGGAGACATTTACTCTAGTCATAAGCACAGCACCAGGAAATCTTTCCTAGTGATAAGGAAAGCACATGCTTGAAGGTGGAGAATAAGAAATCTTGTATAAAATGGAATCATTCTCTTAGGCTACTTATAATTTCTTTGTTATTAAAAGGGCACAGAAATCTTTTTCTTCTTCATACTTGTACTATGCTTTTGTTATCACTGAAACTGTCTTATGGAGTGTCCAGAATCTAGCCCAAGGATCAGGAAAAAGTGGGTTCTGATCCTGCTTCTGATACATAATTACTGTGGAGCTCTCTGAAAATCAATTAACTCTCACTGCCCTAGTCAACTCTTAAAAGGTTAAAAGTTGTGGCCACAGGTGATCTCCACTGGCAGAGGGAAATTACTCATGAGGAGTTCCCTACCCCAATGAAACCAGATGTTTGGTTCCACTGAAATACTTTTGTTGCTTCCCTCAGACCTCAATGAGTTGACATACGTGAAGAGCTTTTCTATATCATTATGTGGTGTTTCCTCACCAGCTTTTTGTTCCAACTTGCCTCTTCTATCTCTTCTGTCATTTCCTCCCATTTCCCCTTACCCTTTATCACCTCTTTCCACTGTTCTATTTTGTGGCTTGCTGGTCCTATCTTGTATTTCTCTCTTTTTTTCCCCTCTTTTTTTTAAACTTTCTCAGCTAAGATCTTTTTGCTGATTCCCATTGTTTTGTGTTTGGTCAAGTCTAATTGAAGAGAATCAGTGTGATATCTTGGAGATACACGTTTGAGTTCTGACTCTAAACCTTTATTACGTATGTAATTCTGATGAAATGTGGGTAAACTGGCACTTAGGGGCCATTCCTTCAATCATGCATAGATATTCCTTGCTTGATTCTTGGAAATAAATTGGTAGTATTTTGAAGAAGCCTACTTCTGTCCATGTGTGAGGGAAGGGTGATGAAGAGTTACCTAATTGACTGTCAAGCCAGAAAAGCTGGGTGCATCAAGGGTTATATATAACAAGCTATTGAGTTCTTGGATTTTTTCTTTCTGGCTAAGTAGGTAGTTTCTCTGACTCCTATCTGGCCTTTGTGTGACTGTGAGCACATGACTGCTTCAGCCTCTTTTTGTTTGTTTGTTTTTTTCTGATATTAGGTCCCATCAGGATGTCCTGTTGGTAGTCAGCACTAAATGGTGGCAATGGCAGATGGTATCTCTAGAGTCACAACGGAAGAAAAGCATTGAAAACAAATGTGGTTATGGAACAACAGTCACTCAAGGAAAGAGTAGGAAACATGTCCCATCATGATGGAGAGATGTGTAACTATGAACTCAAGAAAAAAGCACCTGCTGGAGTTCAATAATGTGGCCCATCCAACAGAGATCTCTATCCAAGGGGAAATGCTTGAGGATTCATTCATGAGGGGAGAAAGAACTCCTAGTATCAAGCTGTTACCCTTTTTCATATGTGTCCCCTACATGTGTGCCTTACTACCACTGTACCTTAAGTTTGAGCCAACTCTTCCTATGGACCTGTGTATATTTTTGGGAGAATGCACCATAAGCTTTTGAGAAGAATGTTTTGTACCAACTGTTATATCATCTTAGTAAATACCTTTGCTAAAAGCTAACTAAATATACTGACTGATTGTTAATGGGAAGCACCCTGATGAGGGCTGAGGATCTATAGTATTAGAAACATAGTCTTGAAAGATTATCCCTAGAACCTTGAGACTAGTCAGTAACCCTCTAGGGAACCTAACTGGCAAATCTGAGTACAAGTTGGGAGAGCAGCCCAAGAGAGGGTGCTACACTGAGAAAGATGCTTTATCACCCCAAGCTTCAAGTTCTTTACCTATAAAAAGAGCATGATATACTACTGATCTCAGGAGGGTATTATGAGGAAATATATAACTAAAATCATCTTAAGCTTTAAAAAGCACTTTCTTTAGAAGAATCCTGTCACTTAGGTACTAGGTTGTACAACCATTCTTATCTATCTCATTTTACAGAAGATGGAACTAAGGCTTGGAGAGGAAGAGTGAGTAGCATTGGTACCACAGCTTTACCATATACTAACTCACTGTCTTTATGGCTTTAAAGAATTAAAGATGACTTCTTTGATAGTTCACCAGCAACATAGTGTATTGGAAAGAAGGTTGGATTTGGAATCAAAGGAACTAGGTCTGAATTCCAGCTAGCTGTGTCAGCTTCCTCATCGGGAAGAGGAAGGGGTTGGACCAGATGGACTCTCCTGTCAATCCCTTCTGGCTTTAATGATATTACTCCATAAACAGCCATGAGGTAGAGAGGGCCTTGACCTGTAATTTTTATAGTGTAGGGAATTGTCAGGTAAGGAAACACTTTGGAAGCATTTCTCTTACAGAGTTTCCTTGGACCCTGGGAGGCTGTGACTTGCCTAGGGTCACAAAGCTAGTGTGTGTCAGGTACAGGACTTAAACCCTGATTGTTTTTTTTTGCTTTGAAGCCATTTCTAATGACTTCTCCACAATGCCTGTGCGTGAAGTGAGTAGTATATACATATGTTTTTATAAATGTATAATTTGTAATATATTATATATATGATTTATATACATAATACAATATATTGTAACAGCAGAATATTATTGATATATTATTACATTATTATATTAATGTATTTAATTATATACCAACATATACTAAATATATGCATATGATGTACGGTCATATATATAAATTATACATACACATATTTGTTGTTATTGAGTCATTTCAGTCATGTCTGACTCTTCATGACCCCATTTGGGGTTTTCTTGGCAAAGATCCTGTGGTGGTTTGCCATTTCCTTCTCCAACACATTTTACAGATGAGGAAACTGAGGTAAACAAGGTTAATTGACTTGCTCAGGATTACACAGTTAGTAAGTGTCTGAGGCCAAATGTGAACTCAAGTCTTCCTCTGGACCATTGCTCTATCCACTCTGCTACTTATTGACCCCATACCCATTTTACAGATACAGAAACTAAAGTTTGGAGAATTTAAGTGATTTGACCATGGACACAAAACTGTAATAGAATGCTTTAAGGATGACACAGCAATTTGGGAACTTCTGCAGACCTTTCACTGAACCCAAGGTACTCCCTGGCACAAAGATTCACTGAAAAACACTGATATAAATAATACTAGCTAGCATTTATATAGTGCTTTAAAAGTTTACAAAGAATTTTAAAAATATCATTTAACATTATTCTCAAAAAGCCCTGGAAGATAGGTACTGTTATCATCCCCATTTTACAGCTGTGAAAACTGAGGCAGTCTGAAGTCACGTGATTTGCCCAATAACAGGCAGCTAGAAAATAGCAGAGCTGTGTTTTAAACCCAGGCCTTCTGACTGCAAGTCCATGCTGCTTTCCTCCACACTACACAGTCTTTCTGGGTAGAGAGGTATTTTGTTAATTTTTTTTTCTTGGATGCAATTCATGATAAAAGAAAAATTTGTGAAATGGTTTGGCACCAAAGTATGGACAGCTCAATTCAAATACAATTTCATCAGTGATTTGCTAAAAGTATTCTGTCCTTACTTACAGTGTGATTAGAAAAGTCTGCTAATCATAATATCATTGCCTGGTCTAGGAGTGGAGTGATAACTGCAGTTTGAGCTCGCTAGGACACAGCCCTAAAGAGGTTAAAAGTGTTTATTAATTAAATTTGGGAGGTAGAAGCACACTGAAAGGCCCTTACCTTTTACTGTTTGTCTTTTTTAGTTACTTATTAGTCACAACAATGGTGTCAGCAAAAATGCTTCATTAGTTTTCAAAATAAGATTATAATCAATTTTCAACTATCCATGCAAATGGAACTAATTAGTGGCTTGGAAATCCCACACATCAGCTAATCCAAAATCTATTATAACTACTTTTGGAGTGCATTATTTGCTCTCTACCTCAGACCCAGCCCTATCCCCACTCTAGGAGATCGTCATATTGAAATAAGAATGCTGTCCCAAAGCATAGATTAACTGAGAATTTGTTGCAAAAAATTCACAGGTTAATAAACCAGCATTTAAATTTTTTTGTGTGTCATTGTGTGGGATCCTCCAGATGTAAGAATTCTCTGCACTAAACTTAACTTTTAGGGGTGGGACATCTGGTCTTCTGTATTTTTTTTTTACCATGCATTTGATCTTTATTTTATGTTGTCTTGTACTGCTGTTTTGTTGATTAAAAAAAATTCATTATCACTTTCACATTAAACATCAATGAAACCAATTAAAGTTGCTTCATCAAATAGTAACATTTAAATAAATTAATTTCAACATGCAAAATATCATAACAACATATCAGTCACTCCCTCTAAGTCACTTTCAGGTTTGTCTCTTCATTCTCATTTCCTCTTGTTTGGTTTCAGTTAGAGTGTGCTGTTTTTCTGGTTCTGCATTTTATTTTGGTTTGTATACTTATATAAAGGTCACTCCAGATTTCTGCATGCTCTTTATGCTTGTCAGCCTGAATTATGGTACTATATTCCATAGCACCATTAAAAAAAATCTTCTCTTGCCTAGCTTGGAAGTGTAGTGGCCTCTTACCAGCCCTATCCCACTACTGATGGGCATGATAGCTTTGGCCTGCTCTGTTTCTGACCCGGTTTCCTTTGCCTTTCCTTAGGTAGTCTGGTGGCATCCCACTCCTGAGGGCTCACTGAACACAGTGAGGATACCCAGTCAGGTTAGCTTACTAAAGCTGAGAACTCTCTAGTTTAAGACCTGTCAGCCTCAGTCTCCCAGTTAGCTAGGATTACAGGTATATTCCAACACCCTTGGTTACCACAATTTTTTTTAAACCACTTAACTTGCTTTTAATTTTGCTTTTTGTTTTTGCATTTTAGATTACAATTAATGCCATCATTAATATCTTCAAATAGCTCTTTTGTTTTATAGCAGTCTTCCATCCCTACCTCCCTGATTATTATCTTTGACAGGTTTAAAAATCAATACAATATTTGCCACATAAAAGATATTGGGTAGTATGATGCAATATGTTAGCATTTATTTAATGCCAAAGTGAATTGAACAACTCTTCTGTCATCTTTTTACTTTAATTTTTTTTTGCTTTTTGGAGGGCAAAAATAACTTGCCCGAGGTCACAGGGCTTGGTGTGTGTGTGTGTGTGTGTGTGTGTGTGTGTGTGTGTGTGTGTGTGTTATAAGTATCTGAGGCTGGATCTGAACTTGGGTCCTGACTCTGGGGCCGGCACTCTACTCACTGGCCACCTAGCCACACCCACCTCCTGTCATCTTGTGAAGGGTATACTTGCTTTTGTAACTTTTGCTGCATACTGATGGATGCTTTCCAAAATGTTCCCCTGCCTTATAGACCCATTTCTCTACAAACTTACCAATATTGAGTGTTATTTATATTTTACCAATTTCATGGATGTGAGATGAGACCTCAAAGTTGTTTCAATTTATACCTCTTAGATTTATATTGAGTTGGTACATTTATTAAAAAATACTGTTTCTTCCTTTCTCTTCTAGGTAGGGAGATGGAATACTTTGGCTGCTGAATGTTTCACACACTGCCTCAGTCCATCACTGTGTTGATTAATTTTGACTAACAGGGTTTTTTTTTTTTGTGAAAAAGAAAGTTTCTATGGGCTAATGGAGGTGAAGTGGGGGTGGTGAATATTTTTGTACATCAAGAAAGTTTTTCGAAAATTTGTTTCTCATACCCTTTGGCCACTTAATCCTTGTAAAATGGTAACTGATTTTTAAAATGTTTAATGGATCCTTATATATATATATATATGTATATATAATGTCAAATTTATTCACTTCATAAGAATAAATATTTTTAAAATTATTTTTGATTATGTTTTTGTCATAAATGTTTATTATTCTGGGTTTTTTTTTTTTGTCTTTTTGGATGGGGGAAGGCAGGGCAACTGGGGTTAAGTGACTTGCCCAAAGTCACACAGCTTGTTAGTGTTAAGTGTTTGAGGTCACATTTGAACTCAGGTTTTCCTGACTCCAGGGCTGGTGCTCTATTCACTACACCACCTAGTTGCCCCAGTGTTTATTACTCTGTTGTCAAGCATCTCTATCTTGCTCCAATAACATCCCCTCCACATTTGAGAGAAATATAGTATTTTATTTGTTGTATTTTTTGTAGTTTTTTATTATGTTTAAGTCTATGATCCGGCTAGAATCTACTGAGGTATACGGCAGGGGATATGGGTCTAAATCTATTTACCACCCCATTGCTAGCCAATTTTCCCAAGTACATTTGTTAAATGATGGATCCTTTTATTTTCTGCAGGTCTATCAAATAAGTATTTGGTTGGATATCTGTTATGTCTGCTCTCTTCCACTGGGCTTCTATTCTTTTTTTGGTCCAATACTAAAGAGTTTTGATGAATAACCACTTTATAATATGTTTTAAAGTTATGGGGGGCACAAAAGCACCTTCATCTATTTTTTCTTCATTATACTATTTCATAATCCAATCAATCCAATCCAATAAATATTTATCAAGTGCCTATGTGTCAGACATTGTGCTAAGGGTTGGAGATAATTAATAAAAAGAAAGACAGTCCCTGCTTTCAATGAGCTTACGGTCTTAAGGAAGAAATGACACAAAAACAGAGAAAAGAAAGTGGTATGGGGGACACAGGGAACATCTTGTTCCAGGGAGTTGAAATCTGGCAGAACAGCAGATGCAAAGTAAAGTGAGCTGAGAGTTCAGTTTCTTCCCTCTATGAAGGAAGGCATTGGAAGGAGCTTGGTGCCCCATCTTTTTGCTCTCCAATCAGGGGGCAGAGGAGGCTGAGGAAGGTAGTGTAAATTGAGACTTGAGTTAGCAACACGGTGGTGAGTTTTGAAGTGATGAGCTTATACTGGGAGAGTGATCTTGTTCTGGAGTTGAAACCAGGTAAAGGAGCAGATACATAGTCTTGTTCATGTTTTTTCCACATAAACTTTGTTATGATTTTATCTATCTATAGAGAAATGCTTTGGTCTTTTGATGGACATTACATAACATCAATGAAAGAATGTTGTCATTTTTATTTTATTGATCTGACCCATTTACAAAGACCCAAAGTTTCTCCAACTATTTAGGTCTTCCTTTATTCACTACCATTGTGTGTGTGTGTGTGTGTGTGTGTGCGTGTGTGTGTGTGTGTGTGTGTGTGTGTCTCTTTTTGGACCTGTGCCATGTCTGTTGTGGAAACTCTCTAGCTGTGTGACCCTGGGCAGTCAACCTCTATTTACCTCAATCCACTGGAGAAGGAAATGGCAAACCACTTCAGGATACTTGCCAAGAAAACCCCATAGACAGTATTGGCATGCTACGCTCCATGGGGTCACAGAGAGGCCAACACAACTGAACAATGGTGTGCCACATACTGTACAAAAATAATAAATGAAACAATCTTTACTTACAGGGAGCTTACATTCAAAATTACCTTCCTTTGGAGAGAAGAAGGAAAGGGAAAGGGAAAGGGAGAGGGAGAGGATGAGCTGAGTTATCCAACTGACTGGGACTCCATTAGGACAGCTCCAACTCCTCACAGGTTGTATTTGTCCTTCATTTTAGAATAGGACCATGACATAAGGGAAATGATGACATGATTTGAGTGAGGGAGGGCTGTGCAAGATCACCAGCATCACTTTCTCCTACAGAGGCATCTGGATCCAGTGACCAGATATCTTGGGGTTTGCTGGCTAGATTCCTTCTGTCTTCCCTTCTTCTTCCTTCCTTCCTTCCTTCCTCCCTCCCTCCCTCTTTCCTCCTTCCTTCCTTCCTTCCTCCTTCCTTCCTTCCTCCTTCCTTCCTTCCTTCCTTCTTTCCTTCCTTCCTTCCTTCCTTTCTTCTCAAAGACCAAACCTTAAACCCATTTCACTCTGGAGCTCATAGATTGGACCACAATAGGTCTGTGCCCAAGCTCCACTTAATGGCTATATTTTGGGCCCTCCTGGTTCAGAGTGAATGTCAATAGTAACTATTTCTCTTTTGACAAACAACTCTGAGGTTCTTCCCCTCCCAGTTTGATTTTTTTTTTTATTAAAGGGGCCATCCCTTGACTCATTTCTTAGAGAGGCCTATTCACTGAATGAGTGTTACATCACTCAAAGTGAAAACCAGAAAAAGTCTTAGCCTAAAAGGACCAGGGTCTCCCATTGCATCCTGAACCATCTCTAGTTGTCCTGATGAAAGCAAAGGACAAACACATCAACAATATTCAAACAAAGCAGACAAAAAGAACATATAGTTAATATTTATTTAGCACTTACTATATGGCAGGTACTATGCTAAGTGCTTTATTTATATTTCATTTGATCCTCATAACAATTCTTGGGGGGTAGAAGCTGTTATTATCCTCATTTTATAGAAGAGGAAGCTGAGGCAAACAGAGGTTAATGTCTGAGGCTGAATTTGAACTCAGACCTTCATGACTCCAGACCCAGCACTCTATCCACAATAAGTACAAAGTAATTAAACATGAGCTCGTTTGAAAGGGAAGGCATTAGAAGTTGAGGAAAATCAGGAAAACTTTCATGTAGAAAGTTAATCTTGAGCTGTGTCTGAAAGGAAAAGAGTGATTCTATGAGGTGGAGGTGAGGAGGGAGTAGATTCCAGGAGTGGAGGAAACCAGTACAAAGGGCAGAAGTTAGGGGCTGGAACTTTGTCTATGAGGAACAGAGAGAAGGCCAGCTCAGCTGGATTTCAGGGTGCAAGAAAGGGAGTAATGTCCAATAAGACTGGAAAGATAGATTGGATCCATGTTGCAAAGTGCTCTAAAAGTCAAGCAGAAGAGTTTATATTTGATTCTAGAAGCAATAGGAAGTCACTGGAATTTATTGAATAGCAAAGTGACATGACCAGATCTATATTTAAGGAAAATCACATAGGTAGCAATGTCTACTATAGATTGTAGTGGGGAAGTACAAGATCAGTTAAGAGGCTATTGCAATAATGGAGGCTTGAACTAAAAGTGGTAGCTATGTGAGTGGAGAGAAGGGGTCAGATGGGAGAGAGTCTGGAGTTAGAAATGACAAGATTTCCCAACTGATTGGATAGGTGAGAGTTGTCCAGGATAATGATGAAATTATGAACTGGATACACTGGAAGGATAGTGGTACAGAAATAAAACAGAGGGATGGTTTGAGGGGAAATGTAATGAGTACAGTTTCAGACATTCTGAGTTTGAGATGTGAAATGTAAAGTTTGAAATGTCCAGTAGGCAATTGATAGTGTGAAGCTGAAGCCTGACAGACTCGGGCTGAAAATATAGATTTCTGAGACATCTGCTTAGAGATGATAATTAAACCCATGGGAGCTGTTAAGGGTCACCAAGAGAGAGGATAAGGCATAGAGCAGACCCTTGGAGACCATGCACAGTTAGAGGACATAATCTGGATCATGAACCAGAAAATTGAGGCTAAAAAGGAGCAGTTAGACAAATAGAAAGAGAACCAGGGGAGAGTAGCATCTTGAAAGCTTGGACTAGAGAGTATCTAAAAGGAGAGGGTGGTCAACAGTGTTAAATTAAGCTGATAGATTGAGAAGGATGAATACTGGGTAAGGTGGGGGGGGGGCAGAGCCATTAGATTTTGCAGTTAAGAGATCATCAGTAACTTTGGAGAGAGTGATATCAGCTGAAAACTGAGGTCAAAAAAGTCAGATGGCAAAAGATTGAGGAGTGAATGAGAGAGGTGAAGAAGGGGAATCAGTAAATGTAGATAGATACTTTTTTCTCAGAATTTGGATGAGAAAAAGGAGGAGAGATATAGGATGATAACTTCAGGGAATGATAGGGTCTAGTGAAGAGTTTTTGGAGACTTGGGAGTGTTTGGAAGTAGTAGGGAAGGAATCAATAGCTAGGGAGAGCTCGAAGGGGTGTGCGTGTGATTGAAGTTGCAATCTGATTGAAAGACTGGAGGAGAGGGGATCAAGCCTACATGTAGAGGGGTTGGCCTTGGTCAGGAGAAAGGCCATCTCCTACTTCTAGTCTCTAAAAGAAGAGAGAGTGGGACATCAGGGCAGGATTATGTCAGGGAATTTTGAAATAAATATAATGGAAGATATGGGAGATAATGTTGAATAACCTCTATTTTCTCAGTAGTGAAATGAGGTCCCCATTTGAGAGAGCAAGTGTAGATGTGCAAGTTTGGGAGGTTTAAAGAGGGAAAAGAAGGCTTGGAAAAGACTTTGTGGTAGTCAGTTACTTCTGTTAGGTCTTAGTGTCTAATAAAACTATCAGTAAACTGTTCACAGATGGGTAGCCTGCCTGACACCTCCCCACTCCATCCTCATTGAAGTTGCATACAAATGGATATCTGGGTTTTTCCTCATGTCATTAACTTGTCCATTCTCTTTCTTGGACTTCTCCAACATGCCCCAGGAAACTCTTTATTGGAAAAACCATGTCATCTTGCAAGATCCCATCAGCTTTGGTGTTCCACTTCACCACCCCGCCTCTGTCCCTGTGATTGGTAGGGCTCAGCTTCAGAATATCTCCCTTCTCACCAGGCTGCAGTACTTTGGGACTTCTGACTTTTCCACTTTGCTTCTGAGTTTAGCACTGGCGCCCCTACTCTCACCTTTCACCTCTTTTCAGTTTCCTTTCTTGTATTGCTCCCACCCCATTAAATTGTAAGTTCCTCAAGGCAAGAAATGTCTTTCTTTTTCTTATTTGTATCTCCAGCACTTAGCATGGTGCCTTACACTAGTAAGTGCTTAATAAATGTTTATCGACTCTCCCACAATCCTTATCTCCATGCCTGCCAGGCTGTCTCCCATGCCTAGAACGCACTACTTCCTCACCTTCACCTCTTAAAATACTTAGCTTCCCGAAAAGTTCAGTTCAAATAAGGCCTTTCATGCCCCTGGTGGTGCCTCCTCCTTGAAATTACATTCTTATAAATTTGCTTGTTTCTCTGATAGAATGTAAACTGTTTGAAGGCAGGGACTACTTTCTTTTTGTCTCTGTATTGACAGTGCCTAGCACAGTGCCTGGTACTTAATACTGAACTGTCACTTAAGCTTCAGTTCCTTCATCTATAAAATCTGGGGGTTGGAATAGGGTTCTTTCCTTCTTTCTTTCTTTCTTTCTTTTTTTTTTTTTAAAGCAATTGGGGTTAAGTGACTTGCTCAGGGTTACACGGCCAGTCATTATTTATGTGTGGGTGCTCATTTTCTGAGGTCAGATCCGATCCCAGGTCACCCCAACTCCAGGCCAGCGCTCTTACTCACTGTACCACCTAGATACCCCAAGATTATTATTATTATTATTTTTGCTTTTTTAGAGGGGGGAAGGCAGGGCAATTAGGGTTAAATGACTTGCCCAAGGTCACATGGCTAGTTTTTGTGTTAGGTGTCTGAGGTCAGATTTGAACTCAGGTCCTCCTGACTCCAGGGCCTGTGCTCTACTCACTGTGCCACCCAGCCACCCTGGAATAAGGTTATTTCTAATGATCCATTCAGTACATGAAGTTCTATCAATTCTCCAAAGACCAAAAGGGGAGTTTAGTCTTTGACCAGAAACTGAAAGCCACAGGGACTAGAATGTAGATTTGGGGCCAGAGAAGAAAAAGGAGTGATAATGGCTGAAAGGGATAATTAGTATTTTAAACCTATTCTAGGACAACTAAATAACATGAATTGTGCTTATGATTTGCCTCAGCTATATATAGTTTGTAACACTCCCCCCTCCTCCTTTCCCCACATACACATACACATTTTCTTCACATCATAGTAAAATGTAGTTGTGCTCTGGAATCACAAATACTAGACTGCATTGGACAGAAAATATCTGTTGAATGTAATTCAATCTATGCCCATCTTTGCCCTGAACTCATCCATTTTATTCATTCAACAAACATTTTTCCAACTACTTGATAGACATTTTTACCTGAATGTCCCATAGGCCCCTAAGATTTTCAAATCAGAAATCATTCTATTTTCCCCTAAATCTGTTCTTCTGCACTTCCTTTTTTGTGTTGAGGGTACCACCATCTTTTCAGTTATCCATGTTCAAAGCCTCGAAGGTATTTTTTACCCATCTTTCTCACTTTGATCAGTCAGTTTCCATCTTGATGATGCCATTTCTACTTCATCTCTCACATCTATCCCTTTCTATCCATGTGAGTAGAAATTCACATGGGCCACCACACTAGTTCTAATGATTATCACCTATCACTTGAACTACTAGGGCAGCTAAATGGCACAGTGGCTAGAACACTGTTCCTGGAGTTAGGAAATCTCACCTTAAACACATGTTTTGTGTGACCTTGGATAAGTCACTTTAAACCTATTTGCCTCAGTTTTTTCATCTCTAAAATGAGCTGGAGAAGGAAATGGCAAACTACCCTAGTATCTTTGCCAAGAAAACCCCAAATAGGGTCATGAAAAGTCAGACACAATTAAACAACACTTGGATTGTTGCCATAGCCTCCTAATTGGTATTTTAACTTCTAATCTCTTCTCTCTAAAATCCATATTTCCACAGAGCTACCAAATCAATATTCTTAAAATCTAGGACTGACCACATCATGCTCTGATGATCAAGAAGCTTAATTGGCTTTTGGTTGTCTCTAGGATAAAATAAACACTCTTCATTTTGTCATTTAAAACCCATTCTGGACCCCAACCTCTTTTTTGAGTCTGATTTCACATGAATTGGCCTTATTGACTCTGCGATTTCATTCAAAGTGGCCTACTTGCTCTATGAGTATATGGTATAAGACCTTCCCTCACCAGCCTCTGTGCCTGTGCACAAGCTGTTCCCCATGTCTGGACTATATTCTGTCCTCACCTCTGCCTCTTAGACCCCAAAAGTTGTTTCAAGGACCAACTCAAATGCTACTTTCCATATGAAAAGGAAATCAATGAATATTGATTACTTTGATTAATTTTTATTTGATTTTAGGATTAAACTCCTTTGCTTAGGAAAAACTAGTCCTAAAAGCTGAGTCAGACTAGCAAACCGGTCTCCTACTAGGTTACCTGTAGATTTAGCGAATAGATAGATTGATAAGACTTTATCATTTAGTAGCAGATAATTTAGAGAAGACATAATAAAATAATTATAGGAATATTCTTTTTAAAGGCTGTTTCCCTTTCTAGCACAAAAGGGGGTTGAACAGAGGCTAAGTTCCCCTTTCTGGCAGCTGGAAAAAGGTTAGCCAGAGGTTAAATTCCTCTTTCCAGTCTTAGTGGATAAGCTGGAGCTAGAGTCTAAGTTGAATAATGGAATCTTCTAAGGAAGCTAGGGGATGATTGTTAACTAGTGACTGCAAATTCCTCTTTTCAATATGCTTTCTAGTTACAAAAGGCACCACCTGTATGATGAGGACGTCTGGGGTAGGATTAAGAAAGTCTGGGAGAAGCTAACTAGTGAGGTAACCTGCCTTGTCCAGTTGAATTATGTTCAAAACAAGTTGCTGTATTTTTTTATTCTTCTTTTCTGTTATAAAAACCAGCTCTGTAAATCACTACTGGTCTCTGACACCTAGCTTGTAAACTCCAAGATATCTTGTGAGGTTTCAGCAATCAACATTTATATTCCTTCAGGCAGAGCACCTGTAGAATCAGGACCTGAGTCGGAACTTTCATCCAAGCAGCCCATCAAATAATGTCTCAAATTTAATCAGTCGTTTTCCTCCTCCTCCTCCAAACTTGTCGAGTATTGTTGGGATCGCTATCTTCTGAGGCATCTAGATTTCAAGCCTTTGGCTCTTTTCTCTGCCCCCCCCCCCCCACCTTCCATTTAATCAATTGCTGTGTCTGGACACTTCTACTTCCATAGCATTTCTTATCTGTTCTCTTCTCTCCATCATCCAAGTTTAGATCTTAACTCTTGCCCAGGCTATTATAATGTCCTCCTAACCAAAGAAGGAGGACTCAGAGTTGAGTTTTGATGGAGAAATCTCAATGCTCATTTTGATTTGGGGCACATTGGAAGGACTTTAGGGGCATGCAAAGTGCCTAAATAATTATCTCACTTGAGGCAAATGTCAGTGACAATAAGTTAATCAGATTCAGGAAAGATGAGTCAATTTCTGATATATAGCCAGAGTAAGCATAGCTCAGTATATTTATAATGACCAAGCTTAACCCCAAAGACAGAAAGGAGAGGGGGAAGGGCAGGGAATGGGGACAAGACCTGTGATTCTGTTGGTATCAGGAATTCCCAAGTGAGGATATAGCTTCTACCAACTCACCTCCATACTTCCTTTGCAACAAGATTTAGGGAGTTCCCTAGAAGGCTGAGGAGTTAAGTGGCTTGCTTAAGGTTACACAACCAGTGTGTGTCAGAAGTAAGACTTGAATTCAGGTCTTTTGGGCTTCCAGGCTTTTCTGAGGAAAAAATGTGAGGAAAGTAGCTCTTTCTAACTTCATTATAGGAATGGAAAGTTATGGGTATAGTTGAATGTTTTTTTCTTTTTCTTTTTTATATTTTGTTACAAGGGCTGACTTGCTGGGTAGGGATGATAAAGGATGTGTTTGGAAAAAAAGATGATATAAAAACAAACGATAACAATAAATATTTAACAGCAAGGAAGAATAGCAAGGAGGCCAGGATCACTGGATCCTAGGGTATGTGGGGGGGAATGAAGTATAAGAAGACTGGAAAGGGAGGAAGGGGTCAGGTTATGAAGGACTTTAAAAGACAGGATTTTATATTTGATCCTGGTGGTAGCAGGGAGTCAATGGAATTTATTGGATGGGACTAAATGGTCACATCTGCACTTTAGGAAGATCAGTTTGACAGTTGACTGGATTGGAGATCAATGTCAGATAAACCAGAAAACTAGGAGGCTATTTCAATGGTCCAGGTATGAAGTGATGAGTCTACACCAGGTTGGTGGTGTAGTATCAGAAGAAAGAAATTAGCATATATGAGAGATATTATGAAGGTAGACTTTGACAAGACTTGGCAACTGATTCAGTATGGGGAGGGAGGAGGTGGCAGTAATAAAGAATAAGGAGTCAAAGATGACACCTTGGTTGTAATTTTTAAAAAATGATCATTTCCAAAGGAAAGGATTATGTCTCTCTGTTCATGGTTCTCATAAAGAATCATGCTGAATGAGGACAGTTCCCTTACCCCCTTGCAAATGCCAAGAATGTTCTGTGGACTGTTGTAAATACCATATGCTGTCCTGTAGACCTTATTGGATCAGAAAGGTAGGGCTCTAGCCAAGAAGAAGCAATTGTGGGCCAAAGTAGTAAACTGGATATTTGAGAATAGCTGACTCCTGGATTTCAGATAATCCATCTTGTATATATTTTCTCAGGAGTATAGGCATTAAATAATCCACAAAGGGGACTTGTGCCGGCAGACCACAGGCAATCAGTGTGACTGCCCCAGCTCTACCTCTCAAGATCCAGGCAGTAAGGTGGATTTGAAATTCAGGAGCAAAAGGTTATGCTTTGAAAAATAATAGTAGAGGTGCCCAGATTTTTGTGCTTTTGCCCCAGCTCTCTATGTCATCAGTTTTATATAGCCTCAGAAAAAACATTGTTAATAGCAAGGGAATAATATCCTTCCATTCCATTTTTTTTTTTACAAAAAAGAAATAGTAGATTAATTCCTAACTTGTGCAATTAAACAATCAGTTCTCTAAAATGCAATTAAAACTACAAAGTCAAGTTTGAGCAAGCTTTGTTTTTATTATGAATGTATAAAAATTAAATATTAGTACTTTTCCTAAATTAAAAAAAATATTGTCCTCTTAAAAATCCTGAGCCTAGCAGTAATACAAAAAGACATCGTTAGTCAATAATAATGAACTCTTATGAATGTATATTGGACAAAAATACTTATAAAGGAAATAGCCTGAATGACAAGAAAGGAAGTAAGATAATTTTTTGTTATGGTGAGTCATTCACTATTTTGGAATGGTCATATGCCATATCTTCTAATGGAACTCCAGTATTCTAGTAGCATTTCTCAACATCTCCCCAGGGGCATAGAGATGTGATCATAGAGATGTGAGAATTAGCCTATTGATCAGTCAGTTTCCTTGAAAATGCAGTTGTAGCTAAATTCAACAAGCATTACAACTTCTTGATAACAGAGCAAAATGAGTCTTACATACATCCACAGAAGTAGCATGTCATAGTGAATACCAGGAAGACATGAGTTGAAGTATAACCTTTTACAGATACTGCTTATGTGACTCTGGACAAATCACTTGGGCGGTCAGTGCTCTAGGCAATGCTCTAAAACTACAGGTCACCAAGAAGGTGCCAACTTATACTGGTAGAGGAATTTTCCTCATTTAAGAGTACTCTATAATAATGAAATCACAGATCCAGTCCTATTTCAATACATACATTTATTTCTATTTCTACACTATCTCCCTATCTTTATCAGTCTGTTCATCTATCCACCTATTTCTCTCTCTATCTCACTATCTCTATTTTTTTTATTTTTTATTTTATTTTTTTTAAAAACAAATGCTTTATTAACTTCTGTTTTACATCATTCATTTCAGCCAGATTTTGAGTTACAATCATTTTCCCCCCGTTATTCCCCTACCCACCCTCCCAGAATAGCAGTCCCACAAGATATCGCTTCCTCCAATCTACTCTCTCCCATACCTTCTCCCGTACCTTCTCCCATACCCCCTTCAACTTTTCCATTAGAGGAAGGTGAATCTTTGTGTCCCAATGCCTGCACATCTTATCTCCCAATTATAAGCAAAAGAGTATTAATAATAGTATTTATATATATTTGAAACATTCAATGTTAAGACCTCGAATTTCAGATCCACTTCCTTCCTCCCTTGTCACCCATTCCCTCTGGAGAGATAAGTAATTCAGTATATGTTGTACATGTCTAGCTATGCAAAACATTATCATGGTAGATATATTGTACAAGGCTGTTTATAATTCCCTCCCACTCATCCCACCCCCCACCTGGTCCATTCCCTACATGATCCTGTCCCTCTTCTATAGTGGGTACTTCCAACCTCCCCTCCCCCAAAGGATGCCCTCCCATCCATCATCCCTTCTCTCATCCCCCTTCCCCCTATTCTGCTGCAGGTTGAGATATCCCATTTAGTATGTATGTCATTCTCTCCCTGAACCAAATTCAATGAGAATGTGGTTTTGCCTTTTTTGCCTTCCTATTCTCCTCCTCCCTTGCAACCACTTCCCCTTGCTTCTTCTACATGAGATAGTTTACTCTACCCTGTCTCTCCCCATCTCCTCTTGCCACTTTCCTCTCTCACCTCATAATTTCATCCCTTGAGTATTTTCCCTTCCCAACAAATTCAACCTATGCCCTCTATCCATATATAACTGTAACCATATACACACACATTCACATATGTATTCATATGACCACATCCCCTTCTTCCATTATTTTCATAGTGAGAAAGATATCATCAGTCACAGTTATTGCTTTTCCATATAAGAATGTAAATAGCTCAACTTTGATAAGTTCCTTTTGATTTCTTTTCCCTGATTACCTTCTCAGGCATCTCTTCCTTCTTGTGTCTGGATGTCAAATTTTCTATTCAATTCTGGCTTTTTCCTCAAGAATGCTTGAAAGTCCTCTATTCCACTGAATGACCATATTTTCCCCTGAAACAAAATACTCAGTTTTGCTGGGTAGGTGACCCTTGGGTTCATTCCCAGTTCTTTTGCCCTCTGGAATATCATATTCCATGCCCTTCATCCCTCAGTGTAGAAGCTGCCAGGTCCTGGGCTATTCTGATTGTGTTTCCACAATATTGAAATTGTTTCTTCCTGTCTGCTTGGAGTATTTTCTCCTTGATCTGGGGATTCTGGAACCTGGCTATAATATTCCTGGGAGTTTTCTTTTTGGGATCTTTTTCAGGAGGTGATCTGTGGATTCTTTCAACCTCTATTTTGCCCTCTGGGTCTAAACATCAGGGCAATTTTCCTTGAGAATTTCTTGAAGGGTGATTTCTAGGTTCTTTCTTTGATCATGGCTTTCAGGTAGTCCAATAATTTTTAAATTGTCTCTCCTGGATCTATTTTCCAGGTCAGTGGTTTTTCCCATGAGATATTTCACATCGCCTTCTAATCTTTCATTTGTTTGGATCTGCTTAACAGCATCTTGATTTCTCATAAAGTCATTAGCTTCCATTTGCTCCAGTCTAACTCTGAAGGAATGAATATCCTCAGTGAACTTTTGAGATTCTTTTTCCATCTGGCAAATTCGACTTTTTAAGGCATTCTTCTCCTCAATGCCCTTTTGGGCCTCCTTTGCCATTTGAGCTAGTCTATTTTTTAAGGTGTTGTTTTCCTCAGTCAGGCTGTTGACCCTCCTTTCATACTTTTCCTGCATCCTTCTCATTTCTCTTTCCAATTTTTCCTCCACTTGTCTTATTTGATTTTTAAAGTCCTTCTTAAGGTCCTCTATGGCCTGCAACCCGCTCATGTTTTCCCCTGGGGCTTTTGGAGCAGGACTTCTGACCTCACAGTCCTTTTCCTGCTCTATGCCCCCAAAATAGGAGTCTAGGGTTGCATTTTTCTGTTTCCTTTGCCTTGGCATGTTGCCACTTAATTACTTGACTTTTGGGCTTGTTGCCACACTATGGCTTTAAGGCCAGATAGAGGAATTTTCATCCCGAACATGTGGGGGGCAACTTCCGTTTCTGGCAAGCTGTAAACCCACCCACGACTTCCACCCTAGATCACAATCCAGATCCAGGGAGGTTAAAGCAAGAGCGATTACCCCCCAAGACTGATCGCTGGATCTCCCTACGATTTGCAGGCCGGGAGCTGGAGCTGCCTCTGAAAACTACAAAATGGCGTGTCTCCTCAGTGGCTTCTAGCCCCCAGGGGAGGGAGCCGACGCATTCCCCAAATACTGGTCCCAAAGTCCATAGGACACTAACCTCTTACTTTGTCCTAGGCATGTCTATGTTGATAATTCTGGAGTCGCCACAGCTGCTGGTGTTCTGGGGTCTCTCTGGCTGGCTGCTGGCCTTGCCGCCCTGGGGCTAAAACCTCGGCGCTTGGCTCAGCTCCCCACGCTCCCAGAGCACTGCCCTGGTCCTTCCTGCAGGGCTGCTGGGCTGTCCTCAGCGGGAGGTTAGCTTCTCTGTGTCGTTCTATGGGTGCTGGGGCTCCAGAAGTTGTTCACAGTCCCCTTTTACTGGGGAATCTGGGGGCAGAGTGGCTTGGATGAGCTTTTTCTACTCCGCCATCTTGGCTCCGCCCCCCCACTATCTCTATTTTTATCTTCCTATCTATCCGTTTGTCTAGCCATCTATTTCTCTCTCTCTCTCTCTCTCCCTCTCTCTCTCTCTGTCTCTCTCTGTCTCTGTCTTTCTGTCTCTGTCTCTCTCTGTCTCTGTCTCTCTGTCTCTCTGTCTCTGTCTCTCTGTCTCTGTCTCTCTCTCTCTCTTTCTCTGTCTCTCTCTGTCTCTGTCTCTCTCTGTCTCTGTCTCTCTCTCTGTCTCTGTCTCTCTCTCTGCCTCTCTGTCTCTGTCTCTGTCTCTGTCTCTCTCTCTTTCTCCTCTCCATGCTCAAAACCAAGTCAAAGTTAGAAACAAACTATAGGAAAAATCTAATAGTTTATTCAACGTTCTCTTTTCTTACATTTATGCCTCTGAGTCTATCTATGCTTAGTTAAGGACTATGCTCAGTGTTAGGATTACCCCTTCTGTCTGCTTTTTGAGCTCTCTCTTTTCCTTTACATAAAGAAGAAATTCATAAGATAACTATATCTCCATGAAGATTTCTCTGATAAATGAAAAAAGCAAATGAGATCAGACATTTGGGTCCTACTCTAATTATATAACTTCCACTGTTCCCCCACCATTCCATGGAATTCAGCTGTTCTTTTAAACATAATATTTATACTCTATCACTCTCAAGGTTAGCTCCTTTATGTATACATACATACATACATATATACATATACAAATACATACCTATATCTCCTTTGTTTTGTCCACATTTATGCTTGCCTTAATTCATAAATCCCCAGAAGGGAAGGATTATTTGTTAATTTATCTTATATTGTTGTTGTTGTTGACCCTCCATTTTTGAAGAGGACCAATGGCATCACAAATTATGTCTTGACTTGTGTGTGAACACCTACTATAATGATATGTACAAGAAAATGCATTGTAAATGCTTTTTAAGGATGATGAAATATAAACTTGAACACATCATTGAAATGGAAATTAAAAATGCTAAGCTGGATCTGCAAATACAGGTATACCTAGTTTTGTTTAATATATATGCTCATGAGAAGTTATGTAAAACCTGGATTATCTGGGATTCAGGAGTCATTCACTCCAAGATCCAGCCCTGTAGCAAGTTCAGAAGGCACATAAACAATACCACCTAAGAAAGTGAGAGTATTTGACCTTTTTGGAATAATGGACCCCTTTGGAAATCTGGTGAAACCTATGGATCTCTTCTCAGAATGTTTTTAAATGCATAAAATAAAATAATGTAAAAAAAAAGAAATTAACTATAGTGAAATAGTTATCAAAATATTTTTAAAAATCAAGTTAAGAGATTTCAGGTTAAGAAACCCATAGAACCTATCCTGTGTGAACTTCTCCTTGTTCCTGGATTTAAGAAAGAACAGTCTAACCTTATGTTATAGGGATGGAATGGAAATTTAAGATCTTCCCTGCCCCTAGGCTGTTTGATAGGCTTAAGTGTGGCCTGGAGCCTGCGGTGGGAGGCTTGTTTTTCAGGAGATACTTTGTGATTGGGCAGTGGGGTCAAGAGGGTTGTTACCTTCTCTGAGCCAGAAGAAGGCTATATAAACCCTGATATGAGACTGTGTTTTGGGGCTTACTTTTAGAAGTGTTGTATGATTTGACCAGATGTAGGAGAGCCAACGAGGATTTACCTCAGTGCCCTTGAGAGGTCCCTGGACCCCTGACGGCACTGCCTCCGGGCTTAGGCGATGATGGCAAGGCCTCTCGCCCCCATTAACCCTCTAGGCACTTGAGGGACTGCTAGGCCCCCAGCTGACCCTGCCTTGTTCTAAGGAGCAAGGCACATCCGGGTCCACAAGGAATATCCTTGCTCCAGGTAGAAATCTCGAGATAAGAGTCCCAGGGTTAAGGTGTGCTTGACCTTAAAAGGCAAAAGGTGTTGTAACTGGCCAAGAGCCAAAATAGAAAGTGCTTGCGTAGGATAGGCTATATATGTAGAAGAGCAGGAAATAAAGTTGGAGTTGCCCCCTGAGTTGCTATGTAAGTGTGCTTTGTTCTGCTCGGCCACGTGGTGTCCAGAAGGCCCCGCGAAAGGATCTGACGACAACCAGATGAGACTCTGGGCAACTGTTGAGAGCCCCCCGGATTTGAAAAACCCAGATGTTGATGCTTCCCTCTCTGGTAACTGACTAGATATAGATGTAATGGTTGGACAGTTGGAGGCCTGTCTGCTTAATCTGTTTGTTTCTCTGTTTTCTTGTAACTTCTGCTTGTAACCTCTGTATTCTCTGAAGTTCTGGGTACTGACTTTTCCCCCTGAACTAGGTGAATGATATGTTTGATTGATTAAAGCAAGATTGTTAACCCATTTTGAGTTGCCTTCCTTTAGAAAAGCAGATCTAAGAACCTGTGTTGGTAGCCACCCTGAGGATGCTGGGGTGCTTGTTTGCTACACCTTAATAGACTTTAATGACAATGTTCATTAGTGATGTTTCCTTATGATAGAAGAGAATGTTATAATTCAAATGAATTGTAACATTTCCTACTTTTCACTAATGCGGAGATAAAAGATATTCTGTTAGAGGCTGTTAAAAAATCAACAGATGTAGGGGCGGCTAGGTGGCACAGTGAATATAGCACCGACCCTGGAGTCAGGAGGACCTGAGTTCAAATCTGGCCTCAGACACAACACACAAACACAAAAAATCCTAGCCATGTGACCTTGGACAAGTCACTTAACCCCAATTGCCCTCTAAAAAGCAAAAAGCAAAATCAACAGATGATGAGCCACAAGGTTGTTCAGTTGTTTCAGTTGTGTCCCATGCTTTGTGACTTCATTTGGGGTTTTCTTGGCAAAGATACTGGAGTGGTTTGCCATTTCCTTCTCCAGTTCATTTTTACAGATGAGAAAAATGAGAGAGACAGGGTTAAGTGATTTGCCATTTGGACACAGGTCTTCCTTATTCCAGGCCTGGTATTCTAGCCTCTGCACCACCTAGTTGCTAAATCTTGCCTTCTTGCTAGTTGTTGAACAATGGGCAGGCCACTTTGGTCTCAATGTCCTTCAATTTCCAAAATGTAAAATGGATAAAAATACATATAAGAGCTACAACAGAGCTATTTTGAGGCTAAAATGAGATAATATTTGTAAAATACTTCATAAACATCTGCATTATAATAAACAATAAAGATATGTGTGTTGTCTATTTTGTCTGTTGACTATTAGGGTCCCTTTCTAGTTATCCTGTCTTTTACCTCATTCTTTTATTTATTTATTTTTAGTTTTTAAAAAGCATTTCCACAAGATTTTGAGTTACAAATTTTCTCCCCATCTTTACCCTACCCCCACCCCAAGATAGCAAGCCTACTGAACACCTCTTCCCTCAATCTGCTCTCTCTTATATCCTCCCCCATCCCTCTAACTTTCTAGTAGGGCAAGATGGATTTCTATACCCCAGTATCTGTATATCTTATTTCCCAGTTGCATGTAAAAAACAATTTTTTAAACATTTGTTTTTAAAACCTTTGATTTCCAGATTCTTTCCCTTCTGCCCTCCTCACCCACCCCCACTGGGAAGATAAGCAATTCAATATAGGTTGTACAAGTGTAGTTATGCAAAATGTTTCCATAGTAGTTATATTGTGAAAGACTAACTATATTTCCCTCCATCCTATCCTGCCTCCCACTTATTCTATTTTCTACCTTGACCCTGTCCCCTTTCAAAAGTGTGTGCTCTTAACTACCTACTCCTCTACTCCCCCCTCCCTATTATCACACCCCCTCTTATCTCCTTCCTCCCTACTTTCCTGTAGGGCAAGATACCCAATTGAGTGTGTATGTTATTCCCTCCTTAAGCCAAATTCAATGAGAGTAAGGTTGACCCATTCCCTTTCACCTTCCTGCTCTTCCCCTCCATTCTAACAGTTTTCTCTTGCCTTTTTTTATATGAAGTAATTTACCCTATTCTATCTCTCCCTTTCCCCTCTCATTATATTCCTCTCTCACCTCTTAATTTTATTTTTAGATATCATCCCTGCCTATTCAACTGTGCCTTCTGTCTATGTATCCATGTACACACATATACATACACTCACATATATTTATACACACATACACCCTCCTATACATATACACACATGTTTGTATATGAATATATACATATACATTCCTTTCAACTATCCTCATACTGAGAAAAGTCTCATGAATTAAAATTATTGTCTTTCCATGTAGGAATGTAAATAGTTCAACTTTAATAAGTTCCTAATGGTTTCTTTTTCCTGTTTACCTTCCAATGCTTATTTTGCTTCTTATATTTGAAAGTCAGATTTTCTCTTCAGCTCTGGCTTTTTCATCCAGAATACTTGAAAGTCCTCTATTTCACTGAATGACCATATTTTCCCCTGAATTACTTCGTTCTTTTACAAGAACTTGCTGTCTCATTACAGGTAGCCTATTCAGGTAAGTAAATAGCCTCGGAACTCTGAAAAGCCCAGCCTGTACCTGCTGAGTAACTAGGGGACCAGTTGGATTGGAAATAAGGTTTATTCTAGAAGTGATTGAGGTGACTTAATGATCAGGTATAATCTGTGTCTTTAGTTTTGGCCAAAGTACATTGCTCAGGTCAAGTTACGAATAGAGTTTAGAGCTGCTTGGGGCTTTGCCAAAATTCTAGGCTTAAGCCATTTTTCATCCCATCCTGCCATCCACTAGAACTCCAAGGCCTAATCAGCATGGGAATTTTGTCAACTTCTCTGCCCTTAACCACTTCTTATCTTTCTTCAGGGAAAAATAAATTTAATATTACCATTATTATTGGAAAGGGTATGACGATCTACCACCTTGTTCTATTCTGAAACCCTGTGACTGCCTAGAATGAAACCCCCTACCTTGATCACCACCAAGTTGACTTTGTTTTATATATCTGGTCCCTAGTAGGATGTAAGTTCCTTGAGGGTAGGGGCTGTTTTCATTTTTATCTTTGTATCCCCAGAATCTAGGAGAGTATTTGGCATACAATAGATGTTTAAGAAAAAAAATCTATTGGGGCAGCTAGGTGGCGCAGTGAATAGAGCACTGATCCTGGAGTCAGGAGGACTTGAGTTCAAATCTGGCTGCAGACACGTGACACTTATTAACTGTGTGACCTTGGGCAAGTCACTTAACCCTGATTGCCTTGCCTTCCCCACTCAAAAAACAGCCAAACAAACAAACAAACAATAAAACTATGTAGGTTGATGCCACTATTTTTGAGAATATAAACCTGCAGGAAAATAGTAGTTACTTAATAAATTCTTATTGACTGACTGAATGAAAACAGTTCTTCTGCATAGATTTGTTCCTGTTACTCCTCAGTGAAGGGACCAGGGACCTTTAGTGATTCCCTGTTCACCAGGTAATCTTTATTTTGCTTTGCCTGGCTTCCCTAAGGTGAATTTATCTTTTCTTTCTTATCTTCTAATCACATGCTCCCTCTCCACATGCTCCATTCTTTGACCAAATTCAGCAATTCTCTGAAGAGCTATAACAGAATTTTTTTTTCTCTAAGGTCAAGCAGCATTGATGCTGTGCCTGGCAGATGGCAGGAAAGATACCCTAAATTGAGATGGGAGGTGGATACTGTCCCATAGAAGCATACAGAGATCCAGGGACACCAGGGAGCAGCAGCTAGGGGCCAACCCCTGTGAAAGGAAACATGAGGTCTAGTAGCCTCCTTTTTAAAGAAATTATTCATGATAACTTCAGGCTTCCTAACATACAGATTGTCCTAAGTTTTCTCCAGGATGTGTTCTTAGAAACTCAAATTATAAGGGGCGGCTAGGTGGCGCAGTGAGTAAGAGCGCCAGCCTCAGAGTTGGGATGACCCGGGATCGGTCCAGCCTCAGAAAATGAGCACCCACACATAAATAATGACTAGTCGTGTAACCTTGAGCAAGTTACTTAACCCCAATTGTTTAAAAAAAAAAAAGAAACTCAAATTATAACAAGGTTCATTGCCAAAAAGATTACATTTTCCCATAGGAACAATGTTGTAACTGGGTTTGTATTCCAAATAAGCAATAACAGTGACCAAGAATATGTTACAAAGGCAAGACACAACAACTCTGAACCTCTAGCATGTGAAATAGTAACATGATTCTTCAAATGACAAAAATACACACAGAAAGACAATGTAACACAGTGAAAAGTGTTTCATTAGAAATTTGCATTGGAGCTCAGTCCTTTGAAGCTTTGACACTTACTAGCTGTTTTACTTTGGGGAAGTCATGATTCCTCATGTCAGTTTCTTCACCCATAAATTTAAGCTGCAAAACATACAGACTTCTCTACCATGTAACTGAATGTAATGGGAATGGGAATTTGAAGATCTTCCCTGCCCCTCAATAGACCTGGAAGAAGGGGGAGAGTTTGAAGCTTCCCTGCTGTGAAGTAAACTCTGTCCCCTATATAGTCACATGGAGCCTGTGGTAGGAGGAGTTTGCTGAAGGGAAGCAGAGCCAACCAGAAGGTGGTTCAGAGCTAGCCAGACTCTGGGGGGAGAGGATGCTCATTAAGGAGATAGAGAGATTTGTGAGTAAATATTAATCTTGTATTAGTTTGTGGGAAGAGTGAAGGATGCTGTGGCTCTCAGAATTATTATGGCTTCTGAATATCTTTGGTACTATGATGGAATTGGCTTACTGGCTTTGGGATTCAGTTTTCTGGTGTCTAAATAAATGCTTCCGTTCTATTCTCCAGAATCTGATATATTTTGCATTAGAACGTCATATGATACTTCTAGTCATAGTCTTTATTGTGATCATGGGTTCTGTAAATTGGTGCTACACTGCATTAGATGAGAGGCAGGGTTACATACTGGATAGATCTGGAGGAACTGGGCTCACTTCCTGCCTTTGACACACAGTGCTTATACAACCCAGGGGAAATAACTTACCCTCTCAGTGCCTCAAATAACTCCCTAGGTCAGCAGGTGTTGCTATTATTAGGTGAAGTTTCCTTACTGGGAAGTTCCTTTCACCAATGATAACACATTTGGGGGGCTGAGAGGTCCTTTGACTATTTCTGCTTTTTTCCTAATCTTCAACCTTTTCCTGTTTACTGGCACTTACCAACTGAGGGAGATCCTCTCACTTGATCCATCCATCTCCCCTAGCTATAGTTACATATTTCTCTTCCCTTTTCTGACTAAGCTCCTTGAATTTACAATTTATGTCCCCATTTCCTTTCTTCCTGTTGCCTTAACTTTCCACAGATTGGCTTTGGACCTCATTATCTTTTAATCACCAAATCTAATGGTCTTTTCGCACTCCTCCTCCTCCTTGACCTCTCTGTATCCATTGACACTGTTGATAACCCTTTTCTCTTTGATACCCTCTTCCCTCTAGGTTTACCTTATTTCTCCTCCTACCTATCTAATTTCTTCTTCTCAGTCTCCTTTGCTGGATCCTTGTCCTGGTCATGCTCACCAAAGGCAGCTGTCCCCCAAGGGTCCATCCATTCTTCCCTTCTCCTTTTATACTATTTCACTTGATCTAATTTATTTCCATGGTTTCTTCTCTGTGCTGATGATCCTCAGATCTATTTATCTAGCTCTAACCTCTCTTCTGACCCCTAGTCTTGCCTTTCTAGCTGCCTGTTAGATATCTTAAATGGGATGTCTCATAGGCATTTTTAATTCAATGTGTTCAAAACTAAACTCATTATCTCCCCTCCCCACCCCCCACTCCTAAGCCCTCACCTCTTCCTAATTTCCTTAATGTTCATAAAGATACCACCACCCCCAGTCACTCAGTTGGCCAAGTTAGGTGTCATCCTCAATTCCTCACTCTTACTTTCTTACACCCCCTCCCATATCAGTCTTTTGCCAAGTTGTGTCAATTATACCTTTCCAACCCATTGATGTACTTCCAAATAAACAAATCAACAAAGAATTTACTCCCAAACAGAAGCGTTTACTAAAAAGGCAAAGAAAGAATAATCAAAACCAAACATTCTAACCATAAATCTGGAACATACTCTGCCATCAATGAACATGGGATCTGTGGGGGAGAGGTGGTACAAATTTATAGAACTGGAGTAGGAAGGCACAAGAGTAATAATAATACCCAACATCAATACCCCATATTATGTCCTTTGACCCTAACACCTTATCACCATATACCTGGACTATTGCAATAAACAGCCTTCTCTGCCTCCAGTCTCTCCTGACTTCAGTCCATGTTCTGCTTAGCTGTCAAACTGATCCTCCTAAAGTGCAGGTCTGATCATGTCTCCACTTTTACTTAATAAATTCAATAAAATATACTGGTGGGTTCTTACTTGACTTAATTGCACTTTTACTCCCTGATTCACAGGGCTTTTATATAGAAAGTTTTTATAAACTTTAAAGCACTACATAATTGTGAATTATTATATAATCTGCTCCCCCAACTAGAATATTAAAATGCCAGCAATGATACATTAAACTCTCAAAGTGTAATAATTAGATTTTGAAAGGGTTTTTGCCTTCATAGGAAAAACAAAAACAAAACAAAAGTTGTCATTTGCCAGGTGGTAACTCAAGGTCTGAATCTCTAGTATTGGAAGCCATCCATTTATAGCCAGTCTAATTGCGGGGCATGGAATGTAAATGTGCAGGCATCTCTACTGGGCAGCTATGCAAGTTGTGTGTGTGTGTGTGGGGGGTTGTGTTGTGAAATGTTTTTCCAATGAAAAACATCCCAAGAAAAATCATTAAGCTTAAAAGACATATGAAGAGAAAGGTTCTTTTTTTCTTTACAAATTTCCCTGTGGCATTTAAAGATTTCCCCAAGCCCTTTACAAGCATTCCATGACCTCAGAGCTGCCCTTTTCAAGAAATTTGCAGGAGTTCCCTTCTTTCACTTCTAGATACATGGTCAAAATGTCAAATGACTATATATAGGTGGTAAAACTGAAAGAGAGCTCAAAATTAAGCAAATGAGCAAATAGTTAAATCTAAAATAAGGGGAAATAGAGAGAATGATAGCTTATAGGGGAACTCCTGTTTAAGTCTTTGTAAATGTGTAAATCATCTCCTAGAAAAACCTTCTGGGTTTATATGTATTTATTGTAATATTGGAGGCCCCTCAATAATTATCTTCTTAGCTGATGCCTCCCCCAGAGTTTTCCCTTGAAACATTTGAATTTGGTTGTATGGTGAGAGAATTTTTCAGCATTGTTTTTATGATGTCCATTTCCTTAAGACAGCTAGTCACATTACTAGCTAGGACTTGCAGAATTTAGCTGAGACATCAAATTTTAGCTCAAGTGATTAACTGATTAGTGATAGAAGAACATCTGGTTCATCTTTATTACCTCTATTTATGATGAACATTTCCTGTCACTAGCTATAGCTCTAATGTTAATGGTTAGTCTACAAATTCCAGTTTGATCCCCTAATGTTTGCTGAACAATTTATTATTTTATTTGATGTAGATCTCCCCCTTCTGCTATCTGTCCTTTGATGTGTAAGTCTTTACCTTCTCCTGCCCTCTGTCAAATTCCATGGTATCATTCTGCTGATGTAACTAAAAACTATATGAGGTTTCTGAAAATGGCTGATCAGGATCCACTGTTTTTTTGTGTACCATAATAAATCAGTCATTAAAATGTCTCTCTGTGTTGATAAGCATAACTGGCAGTAGTACCTATCAATAAATTCTTGAACAATTTTTATGTCAACTTATTTCTAGGTTTTTTTTTTCACTTAGATGTCCTCAATACCCTTGAAATTACCAAGCTAACAAGGCATAGAACTTATAAAAAGTTTATTACACATGTAGTGCCTTGGGAATGGCCCCAACCCCTTTCTTTCCTCTTTTTTCTCTCTGGGCTGGCTCAGTTACCCAAACTATACTTATTCTGGCAAGTAAGTCATGGGTTCAAAGAGGAGGTGGCTGTGTTTCCTTTGGTTACTCTCTGGGTCTTAGGAGTAACACTGGTTTGAGGAAACTAGATTTCTACTACTTACAACTTTGGCTCTTGACCCTCCTATTGGTATGTTTCTAAATAAACAAACCAGACAAGAAGCCATTAACCTTTAGGCAGATGCATTTACTAAACAGAAGGTAAATAAAGAATAATTAAAACCTAACATTCCAACCTTAAACTTAGAACATATTCTCTCATCAATGCACACAGGGTCTATAGGAGAGAGTGGGTTCAAACTTACGGAATCATAGGAGGAAAACCAAGAGTGATTATGGTACCTAACATTTATATGGCACTTTAAAGTTTGCAAAGAACTCTTAGCCCACGCACACATACACACACACACACGCACACACACATAGACACTCATGTGTGTTTGTTGTTCAATTATGTCTCACCCTTTTTGACTCTATTTGGGGTTTTCTTGGCAAAGATAATGGAGGGGTTGGCCATTTCCTTCTCCAGATCATTTTACAATTGAGGAAACTGAGGTAAACAGGGTTAAGTGGCCCAGGGTCACACAGCTAGTAAGGGTCTGAGGCCAGATTTGTATGTATGTATGTATGTATGTATGTATGTGCATACATATGTGTATATGCAAATATAACTTCATCCCGTTCTCACAACCACATGAAGTAAGTGCTTTATTAGCTTCATTTTACATATGAAGAAATTGAGCCTAAGTGATATGAAATGAATTGTCCTGGGTTACATAACTAGTAAGTATCCAAAGCAGGATTTGTATTCAAATCTTCCTTACTCTAAGTCCAGTACTCTATTATTCCACCTGTGACACATGTTCAGGACAAATCACAGTTCTAGACTATGGGCCTTGATTTTTTGGTCTCCTTCAGAAGCAACAACTCACTTATGGGCAAGGCCCCTCTTCTGGATCTCTCCATTCCCTTGATATACTTGGCTCAGTCATCTTCTGGGCTGCCACGGTAATATTAAATTATTTCATTAAATAGAAACTTCAGCTTGGGAACTCATCACCCTTGATAATAACAGGAGTCATGGAGAGTATGCAGTTTCAGAAGATCGGGGTATACTACACAGAGACTCCAAGTCATGTCCTTGTGGTATGTCTAGATTTTTCTTTGTGGCAACTTCATCCTACTCATTTCTTCCCACCTGCCCCACCACCTGCCCTCACACTTGATACTTCATTCTTTCAATACTTCATTCATTTGATACTTTCACAAAAGATCCACCTAATATACTGGATGCCTTCCTCTGGAAAGTAGATGACAATCACATATTGTTCAGCTTTCACTTGGAGTTGGATGGGCAGCCTTCTGTATATTAGCCAGGTATTGCAGATGGCAATGATCTGGGCCAAGAACTGGGCTAGATTGTATTTGGGAAATTGAGCAGCATTTATTTTCCACAATTCCCTCAAGCTGTTCCCTGCAACTGGAGAGTACCCTTTTAATGGTGATATTCTGTGGCAGTTGATCTTGGAACACCACAGTCTCAGAAGAAGAATAATCACAGATGACCCACAGGGTAATGGGAGGTATAAGTAGACTGTAGCCTGGAGTGTGAAAGAAGGAAAAATCCTGCCTTATTTTAATCCAAAAGATTCTTAAATGAATAAACTTTTATTTTTATTAAATAAAAATTAAACCAAAGTATTTTTATAATGTTTTCTTTCAGATCTTATCATTGCTGAGGTTCAGAAATAGAACTTCAGAACTTCCCCTACCATCTCATTTTCCATTCTGAGATGAACATTCTCTGACTTTCCGCTCCAGAAACTCTTCGTTCCTCTTTTAGGCCATCAGAGGGAGGCGTTCATTACAGCTGGTCCCGACCACATTCCCCTCATGTCTGGGCTCTCTTTCTAGCCCAGCTTCCTGGGCAGGACGCGAAGGAAGGGCAGCTGTGTTGGCTTCTCTTTTGAAGGAGTGCTTACCCCTCCCCACTGTTCTCTAAATAGAGTGTGCATTCCCTCACCATGGACGTGTCCTAGCTCTGTGAAATGTCCACTGGATACTTCCTTTTTTTCAAACATTTTTGGTTGGACTTGAATTAAACCTCTGCATGGGTCTAAGACATTTGCCATCTTAAAACTGGAAAGGGTTTTGAAAACTAAGTCATGCTCATATATATCCGAGAAATCTCTTGCATATGTCAGTTTTTCCTCCATTTGCAAATATCATATGGGTTTGTAAAACAACTATAATTTAAAGGATAATTTACTACCAGGGCCCTAATTACAAGCTGTTTCAGCCTACATATTCAGATAATGTGTGGGAGGCAGGCAGAAAACAAGCTTGTTTTCTTCCCTTATTGCCAGTCTCATTTCTCTATTTGTAGCCTCACCACACTAGTGTTTCTAGGGGAAAATACTGCGAAAAGGTTCTGGAGTTAAACCTAAAACTTTATTTATACTTTGGGAGGGCTGAGATTCAGAGCTTACCCCACAGGTTTTACTTTACTTGCTCCTCATGGCCACTTTCTTTACCACCATTGCTCAGCAACCTCTTCTTTGACATTTACTCCATCCATATCTATCATCTCATTCAGATTTTTGTCTATGACCACGAAGGTGACCAAAACAGTCATTGAGGGACACTTAGAACTTGGTCAGGTATCAAAGATTCCAAGGTCATCCACTGCCTCCTGGGCCATTGCCAGTTATCCTGCCATTGGAATTCAATGACTCTGGAAAAGAGAGTGAGGCTGATGGCATTGTGTAACTCTGCCTCACTCAAATACAATTTAAGCAAGTCAATACATCACCTGTTATGTCATTGGTCCTCTTCCTAAAATGAAGGACAAACAACAGCAAAACAGTCTGTGGTCCTGATTTGACCCTTAGGTCATAGTTTGCTACAGCAAAATGTTCTGCAAATTTGATAAATACAAATGACTCCTGAGTTAAGACATTAAAGGCCCTAGCCCAAAAGGCCTAGTTATCTAGGAAATGTAATAATAAATCACTGAATTTCTTCCACTGATGAATTAGGCTGAAATAGTTATCTGATCAGTTAGTCAATCACTCATCCCCTGATGGAATGGGACAATGATCTCTGCCTAGATTAGGAGAAGCCTTAGTTTTAATTTAGTCATTTTTCCTATTTGGAAGTGAGAAGTACTTTCAATTACTTTATCTAGACTCCTATAGCTTTAGGTATAGGTCCTTTCCTGGAGTTAATGCTCTGATGTCTCCAGAAGTCACTGAAGTGATTTCTCCGAAGATTTAGAGCTGGAAAGTACCATAGAGATCATTTAGTCCCTTAAGGCTGTTTAAGATGTGGAAACCAAGAGAGGTAAGAGGGTTATTAGTAGGACTCAAACCCAAGTTCTCTGATTCCAACTCTAGAGTTCTTTCCACAACACCATACCTTTTCTTCCTTAAGAACATATACTCTTAATTAGAAGCCACTAAACTTGAGAAGTGAAGAGGAGAAAAAGAAAACTAAACATTTAAGGACACAGTAGTGTTAAAGTATCCATAGGCAGTTATAAAAAAAAGAAGCTCCTTTCTTCCTTTCCAAAATTATCGCACCAATTGATAGAAGGCCTACTGCTTGTATTTATCATACTTACTTTTTTTTTTTTTTTGCTTTTTGAATGGGGGTGGGCAGGGCAATTGGGGTTAAGTGACTTGCCCAAGGTCACACGGCTAGTAAGTGTTAAGTGTCTGAGGCTGGATTTGAACTCAGGTCCTCCTGACTCTGGCCAATGCTCTATTCACCGTGCCACTTAGCTGCGCCCTGCCCCCATTTCCCTTTTTGACCTGTGGCCATAAAAGCTTATTCCCATAGCCTTTGGCCTACTGAACAAATTTCCTTTTGGGGGGAAAAGAGTTTAAATCACAGACTTTGATGTTTTTTTTTAAATGGATTTTTATTGACAATTCATTTTTACATTACATCTCATCCCTTTGACTCTTTTTCCCCCCTACCAAGAATTATTCTTATAATCAATATTTTTTTAACTTTAAAGAAACCAGGTAAAATATTGGTGAAATATGGTAATATGTGAAAGTTTGGAATACTACATTTCAATCCATCAAGAGGGAAGTGAGCCAAATAACATGAAGGGGTTATAAAGAACTTTTTAGAAAAAGAAAAAAAAGGGAGAGAAAAAAATACAGTAAATATGATACCTATACGAAAAAGATCTGGCATTATATGCAGTGTTCCACACTTATGAACCTACATATACACACACAGACACAGACACAGACAGACAGACAGACAGACAGACAGACAGACACACACACACACATACACACACAAAGGACATGGAGAATGTCCTTTTAAGGAAGGTACCCAGGCCAGCCATCTTCTCATTTGTTCTATTCTCTACTTTGACCCTGTCACTTTTCAAAAGTGTGTGTTTCTAACTTCCTTCCCCCCAGCATGCCCTCCCCTCCATCATCTCCCCTCTCATCCCCTTCCCCCTTACTCTCCTGTAGAGTGAGATACCCTATTTAGTGTGTATGTCATTCCCTCCCTAAGCTGAATTCAATGAGAGTAAGTTTGACCCTTTTGCCTTCCTGTTCTTCCCCTCCACTGTAACAGTTTTCCCTTACCTCTTCTATATGAGATAATTTACCCCATTCTGTCTCTCCCCATCTCCTCTCATTATATTGCTCTCTTACCTCTCAATTTCACCTTTTAAGTATCATCCCTTCCTATTCAATTGGTCCTGTGTCCTCTGTCTATGTATACCCGTAAACATATATACACACACTCACATATGTATTCATACTCACATATACCCTCCTATATAGACATATATGTGTATATATACATATACATACATACATACATACATACATACATATACATTTATATTCCCTTCAACTGGCGGAGCCAAGATGGTGGAGTAGAAACAGCTCATCCAAGCCACTCTGCCCCCAGATTCCCCCCAAACTATGTAAAAGGGGACTCTGAACAACCTCTGGAGCCCCAGCGCCCACAGAACAACACAGAGAAGCTAACCTTCCACTGAGGACAGCCCAGCAGCCCTGCAGGAAGGACCAGGGCAGTGCTCTGGGAGCAGCAGCGTGCAGAGCGCGGGGAGCTGAGCCGAGCCCAGGTCTGAGTGAGCCGAGGTTTTAGTCCCAGGGTGGCAAGGCCAGCAGCCGGCTAGAGAGAACCCAGAACACCAGCAGCTGTGGCGACTCCAGAATTATCAACATAGACATGCCTAGGACAAAGTAAGAGGTTAGTACCATATGGACTTTGGGACCAATATTTGGGGAATGCGTCGGCTCCCTCCCCTGGGGGCTAGAAGCCACTGAGGAGACACGCCATTTTGTAGTTTCCAGAGGCAGCTCCAGCTCCTGGCCTGCGAACTGTAGGGAGATCCAGCGATCAGTCTTGGGGGGTAATCGCTCTTGCTTTAACCTCCCTGGATCTGGATTGTGATCTAGGGTGGAAGTCGTGGGTGGGTTTACAGCTTGCCAGAAACGGAAGTTGGCCCCCACATGTTCGGGATGAAAATTCCTCTATCTGGCCTTAAAGCCATAGTGTGGCAACAAGCCCAAAAGTCAAGCAATTAAGTGGCAACATGCCAAGGCAAAGGAAACAGAAAAATGCAATCCTAGACTCCTATTTTGGGGGCATAGAGCGGGAAAAGGACTGTGAGGTCAGAAGTCCTGCTCCAAAAGCCCCTGGGGAAAACATGAGCGGGTTGCAGGCCATAGAGGACCTTAAGAAGGACTTTAAAAATCAAGTAAGAGAAGTGGAGGAAAAATTGGAAAGAGAAATGAGAAGGTTGCAGGAAAAGTATGAAATGAGGGTCAACTGCCTGATTGAGGAAAACAACACCTTAAAAAATAGACTAACTCAAATGGCAAAGGAGGCCCAAAAGGGCAATGAGGAGAAGAATGCCTTAAAAAGTCAAATTTGCCAGATGGAAAAAGAATCTCAAAAGTTCACTGAGGAGATTCATTCCTTCAGAGTTAGACTAGAGAAAATGGAAGCTAATGACTTTATGAGAAATCAATATGCTATTAAGCAGATCCACACAAATGAAAGATTAGAAGGCAATGTGAAATATCTCATGGGAAAAACCACTGACCTGGAAAATAGATGCAGGAGAGACAATTTAAAAATTATTGGACTACCTGAAAGCCATGATCAAAGAAAGAACCTAGAAATCACCCTTCAAGAAATTCTCAAGGAAAATTGCCCTGATGTTTTAGATCCAGAGGGCAAAATAGAGGTTGAAAGAATCCACCTATCACCTCCTGAAAAAGATCCCAAAAAGAAAACTTCCAGGAATATTATAGCCAGGTTCCAGAATCCCCAGATCAAGGAGAAAATACTCCAAGCAGACAGGAAGAAACAATTTCAATATTGTGGAAACACAATCAGAATAGCCCAGGACCTAGCAGCTTCTACACTGAGGGATTGAAGGGCATGGAATATGATATTCCAGAGGGCAAAAGAACTGGGAATGAACCCAAGGGTCACCTACCCAGCAAAACTGAGTATTTTGTTTCAGGGGAAAATATGGTCATTCAGTGGAATAGAGGACTTTCAAGCATTCTTGAGGAAAAAACCAGAATTGAATAGAAAATTTGACATCCAGACACAAGAAGCAAGAGATGCCCGAGAAGGTAATCAGGGAAAAGAAATCAAAAGGAACTTATCAAAGTTGAACTATTTACATTCTTATATGGAAAAACAATAACAGTGACTGATGATATCTTTCTCACTATGAAAATAATGGAAGAAAGGTGTGTGGTCATATGAATACATATGTGAATGTGTGAGTATATGGTTACAGTTATATATGGATAGAGGGCATAGGTTGAATTTGTTGGGAAGGGAGAATACTCAAGGGATGAAATTATGAGGTGAGAGAGGAAAGTGGCAAGAGGAGATGGGGAGAGACAGGGTAGGGTAAACTATCTCATGTAGAAGAAGCAAGGGGAAGTGGTTGCAAGGGAGGGGGAGAATAGGAAGGCAAAAGGCAAAACCACATTCTCATTGAATTTGGTTCAGGGAGAGAATGACATACATACTAAATGGGATATCTCAACCTGCAGCAGAATAGGGGGAAGGGGGATGAGAGGAGGGATGATGGATGGGAGGGCATCCTTGGGGGGAGGGGAGGTTGGAAGTACCCACTATAGAAGAGGGACAGGACCATGTAGGGAATGGACCAGGTGGGGGGTGGGATGAGTGGGAGGGAATTATAAGCAGCCTTGTACAATATATCTACTATGATAATGTTTTGCATAGCTAGACATGTACAACATATACTGAATTACTTATCTCCCCAGAGGGAATGGGTGACAAGGGAGGAAGGAAATGGATCTGAAATTCGAGGTCTTAAGATTAAATGTTTCAAATATATATAAATACTATTATTAATACTCCTTTGCTTGTAATTGGGAGATAAGATGTGCAGGCATTGGGACACAAAGATTCACCTTCCTCTAATGGAAAAGTCGAAGGGGGTATGGGAGAAGATATGGGAGAGAGCAGGATGGAGGAAGCGATATCTTATGGGACTGCTATTCTGGGAGGGTGGATAGAGGAAAAACAGGGGGGGGAAATGATTGTAACTCAAAATCTGGTGGAAATGAATGATGTAAAACAGAATTTAATAAAGCATTTGTATATTCCCTTCAACTATTCTCATACTGAGAAAAGTTTCATAAGTTACAATGATCATTTTTCCATGTAGGAATGTAAATAGTTCAACTTTGATAAGTTCCTTATGATTTCTTTTCCCAGTTTACCTTCTCATGCTTCTCTTGCTTCTTGTCTCTGAATGTCAAATTTTCTATTCAACTCTGGTTTTTCATCAAGAATGCTTGAAAGTCTTCTATTTCATTGAATGACCATATTTTCCCCTGAAACATGATACTCAGTTTTGCTGGGTGGGTGATTCTTGGTTTTAATCCCAGATCCTTTGACCTCTGGAATATCATACTCCAAGCCCTTTGATCCCTCAGTGTAGAAGCTGCCAGGTCCTATGTTATCCTTTTCTTTTTGATACACTTTTACTTTTATTATCATTACTCAAAGCATCCTTTTGTTCCCGAGTTGTTCCACTGTGTCACTTTTTATGCTGGGTATTTCCAATTCCCACCAATTAGAGCTCCTCTTTTTTTCCTCTATACTACTTCACTTTGTGATCTCATCAGCTCTCATGGATTTAACTATTATTTCCCCCAATCTCTCTGCTGACTTTTTTTTTCCAAATGCTTCATTAACTTCTGGTTTACATCATTCATTTCCATCAGATTTTGGCTTACAGTTTTTCCCCCATTTTTCCCTACCCCCCACCTGAGAATAGTAGTCCCACAGGATATCCCCTCACCCCATTGGCTCTCTCCCATATCTTCTCCCATACACCCATCAACTTTTTCAGTAGGGCAAGGGGAATCTCTGTGCCCCAATGCCTGTATATCTTATTTCCCAATTATATGTAAAATAGTATTAATAATAGTATTTATATGTTTTTAAACATTTGATTTTACCACTTTGAATTCCAGATTCCCTTCCTCCCTTTTCACCCACCCTTACTGGAAAGATAAACAATTCAGTATGTGTTGTTCATGTGTAGCTATGTAAAACATTACCATAGTAGATATATTGTAAAAAACTGACTATATTTCCCTCCCTCCTATCCCACATCCCACTTGGTCTATTCCCTACTTTGATCCTGTCCTCCAGGTCAAAGGGTGCTTCCAACTTCTCTCCCCACCCTTCCCTCCTGCCCTCCCTTCCATCATCCTATAGCAGCAAGCAGTGCAGCATTCCCAGAGTGGCTGCCAACACAGGTTCTTAGATCTGCTTTTGTAAATGAAAGCAACTCAAAATGGGTTAACAAGTTTACTTTAATCAAACAAACATATATTACTTAGTTCAGGGGGAAAAGGTCAGCACCCCAAACTTCAGAGTATACAGACAGATCAAACAGACAGGCTTTCAAACTGTCCAACTATTATCAATACCAAATCACAGTTACCAGAGAGGGAAGCATCAACATCTGGGTTTTCAAAGCCGGGGTGGGGCTCTCAACAATGGCTGCCCCGAGTCTCATCTGGTCAAATCACACAACACTTCTCAAAGTGAGCCCCAAAGCAAAGCCTCTCCTCCGGGTTTATATAGCCTTCTCCTGGCTCAGAGAATGTAACCACCTTCTGGACCCACTGCCCAATCACAAAGTATCAAGGTGTGGGCTTTCCTGAAAAACAAGCCTCCCACCACAGGCTCCAGGTGCACTTAAGCTAGGGGCAGGGAAGATCTTTAAATCTGCATTTCCATTACACATCCCCCTTCTCACCCCCTTCCCCTACTCTCCTAGGAGAGATTTCTTATTTAGTATGTATGTCATTCTCTCCCTGATCCAAATTCAATGAGAATAAGGTTTTGCCTTTTTGCCTTCCTGTTCTTCCCCTCCTTTGTAACGATCTTCCCTTGCCTCTTCTATATGAGATAGTTTATCCCATTCTGTCTCTCCCCATCTCCTCTTGTTATATTCCTCTCTCACCTCTTAATTTCACCTTTTAAGTATCATCCCTTCCTGTTAAATTCAACCTTTGTCCTCTATCAATGTATACCTGTAAATATATATATATATACACATTCACATTTGTATTCATATACCCATATACCCTTCTTCAACTATTTTCATACTGAGAAAAGTTTCATCAGTTACAGTTATCGTTTTTCCATGTAGGAATGTAAATAGTTCAACTTTGATAATTTCATAATGATTTCTTTTCCCTGTTTATCTTCTCAAGCATCTCTTGCTTCTTGTATCTGAATGTCAAATTTTCTATTCAACTCTGTTTTTTCATCAAGAATGCTTGAAAGTCCTCTATTCAACTGAATGACCATATTTTCCCCTGAAACATGATATTCAGTTTTACTGTGTAGGTGATTCTTGGTTTTAATCCCAGCTCTTTTGCCCTCTGGAATATCATATTCCAAGCCCTTCAATCCCTCAGTGTAGAAGCTGTCAGATCCCTCAGTCAGAAGCTTTGCTATCCTGACTGTGTTTCCACAGTATTCAAATTGTTTCCTCCTGGCTGCTTGTAATATTTTCTCCTTGATCTGGGAATTCTGGAACCTGGCTATAATATTCCTAGGAGTTTTCTTTTTAGGATCATTTTGAGGAGGTGATAGGTGGATTCTTTCAACCTCTATTTTGCCCTCTGGTTCTAAAACATCAGGGCAGTTATCCTTGAGCATTTCTTGAAGGATGATTTCTAGGTTCTTTTTTTGATCATGGCTTTCAGGTAGTCCAATAATTTTAAAATTATCTCTCCTGCATCTATTTTCCAGGTCAGTCATTTTTCCAATGAGGTATTTCACGTTGCCTTCTATTTTTTCATTTATTTGGATCTGTTTAAAAGTATCTTGATTTCTAATAAAGTCACTAGTTTCCATTTATTTCAGTCTAACTCTGAAGGAATGATTCTCTTCAGTGAGCTTTTGAGATTCTTTTTCCCTTAGGCAAATTCGGCTTTTTAAGGCATTCTTCTCCTCATTGGCTTTTTGAGCCTCTTTTGCCATTTGAGTTAGTCTATTTTTTAAGGTGTTGTTTTCCTCAGTCAGGCTGTTGACCCTCATTTCATACTTTTCCTGCATCCTTCTCATTTCTCTTTCCAATTTTTCCTCCACTTCTCTTATCTGATTTTTAAAGTCCTTCTTAAGATCCTCTATGGCCTGCAACCTGCTCATGTTTTCCCCTGGGGCTTTTGGAGCAGGACTTCTGACCTCACAGTCCTTTTCCCGCTCTATGCCCCCAAAATAGGAGTCTAGGTTTGCATTTTTCTGTTTCCTTTGCCTTGGCATGTTGCCACTCAATTGCTTGACTTTTGGGCTTGTTGCCACACTATGGCTTTAAGGCCAGATAGAGGAATTTTCATCCCGAACATGTGGGGGCCAACTTCCGTTTCTGGCAAGCTGTAAACCCACCCACGACTTCCACCCTAGATCACAATCCAGATCCAGGGAGGTTAAAGCAAGAGCGATTACCCCCCAAGACTGATCGCTGGATCTCCCTACAATTTGCAGGCCGGGAGCCGGAGCTGCCTCTGAAAACTACAAAATGGCGTGTCTCCTCAGTGGCTTCTAGCCCCCAGGGGAGGAAGCTGACGCATTCCCCAAATACAGGTCCCAAAGTCCATAGGACACTAACCTCTTACTTTGTCCTAGGCATGTCTATGTTGATAATTCTGGAGTCGCCACAGCTGCTGGTGTTCTGGGGTCTCTCCAGCCAGCTGCTGGCCCTGCCGCCCTGGGGCTAAAACCTCAGCTCACGTGGACCTGGGCTCGGCTCGGTTGGCTCCCTGTGCTCTGCATGCTGCCAGGTCCCAGACCGCTGCGCTGGTCCTTCCTGCAGGGCTGCTGGGCTGTCCTCAGCGGGAGGTTAGCTTCTCTGTGTTGTTCTGTGGGTGCTGGGGCTCCAGAAGTTGTTCAGAGTCCCCTTTTACATAGTTTGGGGGGAATCTGGGGGCAGAGTGGCTTGGAGGAGCTGTTTCTACTCTGCCATCTTGGCTCCACCCCCCCCCCCCACTGGGGTTTTAAAAACAATTTTTTTTTTCAATTAGGTTCAAGCAAAACACTTTTTGAATTAGGTTTTAAAAATTTTGAGTTTCAAATTCTCTTTTTCCCCTTTCCCCTCCTTGAGAAGGCAAGCAGTTTGCTATAGATTATACATGTACAATTATACAAAAACATTTCTATATTAGCCATGTTTCGAAGAAAATATGGGCCCCAAACCCAAGAATAATAAAGTTAAAAAAACCCCAAATTAGTATGCTTCAATCTACAATCTGCAGATTCCATCGGTTCTTTCTCTGGAGGCAGCTAGTGTTTTTCATAAGTCTTGAATTGTTTTGGATTATTGTATTGCTAAGAATATCTAAGGTGTTTACAGCTGATCATCACACAATGTTGCTGCTACTGTGTACGATGTTTTCTTGGTTCTGCTCAGTTCACTTTGCATCAGTTTATGTAAGTTTTCCTAGGTTTTTCTAAAAGTATACTGCTCATCATTTCTTATGGCACAATAGTATTCTGGCATAATCATGTCCCACAACTTGTTCAGCCATTCCCCAATTGATAGGTCTCCACTCAATTTCTAATTCTTTGCTATCATAAAAAGAGTACTATAATTTTTTGTGGGCATATATTGGTCCTTTTTCTTTTATTTCTTTGGGATACCAACTTAGTAGTAGTATTGCTGGGTCAAACAATATGCAGTTTTATAGCCTACACATAGTTCCAAATTGCTCTCCAGAATGGTTGGATCAGTTCACAACTCTACAACTCTGTGTTAGTGTCCTAGTTTTGCCACATTCCCTCCAACATTTGTCACTTTCCTTTTCTGTCATATTAGCCAATCTGAAGGGTATGGTATGTACCTCAGAGTTCTTTTAATTTGCCTTTTCCTAATTAACAGTAATTTTAGAGAATTTTTTTCATATTCATATTCATATTCATAGGTAGCCTTGATTTATTCTTCTGAAAACTGCCTTTTCATAACCTTTGACCATTTATTAATTGGTAAATTACTCCTATTCTCATAAATTTCACATAGTTCCCTATATATTTGAGAAATAAAGGTTTTATCAGAGAATCTTGCTATAAAATCCTCCCCCCCTCAGTTTCCTGCTTTCCTTCTAATCTTGGCTGCATAGTTTTTATTTGTGCAACCCCTTTTTAATTTGATACAATGCAAATGATTAACTTTATATCCTGTAATGCTCTCTGTTTCTTGTTTGGTCATAAATTCTTCCCTTATCCATAAATCTGACAGGTACAATATTCCATGCTCCCCTAATTGCTTATGCTACCACTCTTTATATCTAATTATATATACATTTTGACCTTATCTTGGTTTATAGTGTGAAATGTTTGTCTATACATAGTTTTTGCCAAATTACTTTCCAGTTTTCTTAGAAATTTTTTGTCAAATAGTGATTTCTTCTCCCCAAATCTTGAATCTTTGGGTTTGTCATACAGTAGATCATATAGTCATTTACTACTATGTATTGTGTATCTAATCTATTCCACTGATCCATTACTTTATTTCTTAGTCAGTACCAGATTGTTTTGAGGATTATTGTTTTATAATATAATTTCAGATTTAGTACTGCTAAGCCACCTTCCTTTACATTTTTAAAATTTAGCTTTTCCAAAAGAGATTTACTAAGAAGCTAGAGCAAGACCTGTAGCTCCAGAAACATTCCCCCCAACTTGGGATCACACTCTCCTCCAGTATCCACAGGATCCCTGGGAAGAGTGGGTTTGAATTTAAAGAACAAGCGTAGTGAGGCACATGTGTAGAAAACTCATGTGGCAAAGGGTTAACTCATAGTTGGCAAAGGGTCATTCAGTTCCTGTTAACAGAGAATCCTTTTCTCCCTTTGTAGAATCATCATGAAGTTCTCTTTAGATATACTTTTCAACTGGGCTGTGAAGATTGGTGCCTTTCTAGAGTCCAAAGCTGGCACTTCTCTCCATTACAATCCCTGAAATCACCATTATCTCTGAAACTTCTTTCTATGTCATTGGTCACTATCATTCTAGTAGCTACTATCACCTGTGATATATTCTGTGACAACTCTTATTTGGGTTGCTAGTGGGTTCTCTGATAACTCTAATGGAACTCACATGGTCAGATGGGCACTCTGACCCACCAATACTCATTCAATGAAGATCAGGAAAGAATAAACAGAAATGAAATAGAGGCACCATGTATTTATAAACATTACAGCTGATTTTACTATTCTGCAGCATATAGTAATCCTTGTCTCCACCCAAAGAAAAGAGTGAGAAATAACGTAGAGGTCAGTTGTCTCTTCTATACTCAATTCCTACTTAATACCTTTAGAGTCATTGGTTCTTCTGCCTCAGTAGCCAATTAAAAGACTTTTCCCAAAAGACAATCCCAATCCTTCAGTCATCCTTATTGGCTATAAACAGTTTTCCAAAATTCCATATGTTGGATTAGAAATAGGCAGGGAATGTTTGCACATTTTCTGTATAACTTGCCCAGAAGGAGCCCTTACAGGTCAGTCTGCCCATTACAGTAATCTTCATCCTTGTCACTGTCACCATCATCATTATCATCATAACTGATATTTACATGATATTTTAACATTTGCAAAGCGCCTTAAATAATTATTTCATTTGATCCTCATCACAACCTTGTGTTGTAAGTAAGGGTTTTACCATTCTCATAAAACATTTAAGGAAACAGATTCTCATACAGATTAAGAAAAGTGTCCAGAGTCACACACCTAGTAAGTGCCTGAAGTAGTATTTGAACCTGTCTTCCTGATTCTAAATCCAGGACTCTTTACCGACTATGTGGCCTCTGAGGTGCATTCTATTTATGAATTTTAGTGCTTCTGAATACAGTACATCTTCCAGTTTCATGTGTAAGAGCTGTTAGGATTTAAATTAAAAGATGACCTTGAACAATGGCTTTAGCACATTAGAGAAGATCATTCAGTCACAGACTGACTCACAGGATTCCCTGAGTCATCCAACCTATTTGCCCTTATGCTATTTATGGACCTTCTGTTTGCCTAGTTTCCTGGTTAAATGCTCACCCAACCAGTCCTTCCTAAAGCAATGTTACTTATGGGGGGGTGGTGTTCAGAACAAATAAAATGGCATACTGTGGGAAAAAATGATTCTGAACATTCAATAACTGGCTGCCATGGCTTATTCTCTTCTCTATATTTAATTTTGTTTCAATATGAAGGGAAAGAAAAGGCAACTCTAAACTATTTTGCAGTTTATGAAATGTTTTTAAAAAACCAAAACCATTCTGTGAGTGTCAGCCTCAGGAAAGTGACCCAATTCAGTAGGCATTCATGAGAGAGGCAGGGACTCACACCCCCTCCCCTGAGGGTGAAGAGGAGACAAAAAGATGTGACTAAGGTCACCTGGTCACTTAGGTAACTGTTCCCTCTTTGGGAAGAATATACCACATAGAACTCTGGGGGAGAAAAGCTACAAACCTCCCTTCCCTTTCTTTTGTTCTGAGTTGAAAAGAAAGAGCAAGGGTGAGGCTGGCAGAGAAGCCAGTCAGGTAATTCTCCCAGGATTTTTGCCAGGAAGACTAACAGAAAACAGGCTGCAGATCACTTGTCAACTCAGGTGTTAGGGTAAACATTTAAATAAACATTTTGAATCCTAGAGGGCAAACACAGGACTTTTAAACAGAGCTGTATCAAGGTTTGAAGTCTATGTCATGGAAGAATTCTGGGTTCAAGTCCTGAATCTGCTCCTGATTACTGAGTGTGACCTCAGGAAAATCCCTTACTTCCCTGAGTTTCAGTTTCTTCATTTATAAAATGGATATAATACATGTTGAAGTGCTGTAACAGCAAGCACCCTGGCATGCCCAGGATGGCTGCTAGCACAGGTTCTCTGATCTGTTTTCTAAAGGAAAGCAACTCAGAAGGGGTTGATAATCTTACTTTAATCAAACACATATATCATTCATTTAGCTGAGGGGAAAAAGTCAGCACCTTGAACTTCAGAAAATACAAACAGAAATTACAAGCAGACAAAAAATAAAGACAGAGAAAATAACACAATTCAGCAGACCAACAGAGAGGGCTTTTAGCTGTCTGACCATTACATGCATACACAGTTAGTTACCAGAGAGAGAAGCACCAACATCTGGGTTTTCAAAGCAGGGGGCTCAATAGCTGCCCAGTGTCTCATGTGACCAAATCACACAACTCTTCCCATAAGTGACCCCAAAGCAAAACCTCACCTCAGAGTATATATACCCTTCTTCAGGGTCAGGGGACATCATAACCTTTTCGACCCACTGCCTAATAACAAAGTAGCAAAAGTTGTGGGCCTTCCTGAAAAACAAGCCTCCCCCTAATCAAGCCCTTCCTTTTGGGTTCCACTTCATGTTCATTAAGAGGCAGGGAAGAGCCGGCTGGAGGGACCCCAGAACACCAGCAGCTGTGGCGATTCCAGAATTATCAGCACAGATATCCAAAGTGAGAGGTTAATGCCCTATGGACTTTGGGACCAGTATTTGGGGAACGCATCAGCTTCCTCCCCTGGGGGTGAAAAGCTGCTGAAGAAATGCTGCACAGAAGTCATTTTGCAGTGTCAGTGGTGGCTCTAGCTCCTGGTCTACGAACTGTAGGGAGATCCAGCAATCAGTCTGGGGGTTAATTGCTCTTGCTTTAAACTGCCTGGATCTGGATTGTGGTCTGGGGGGGAGGTTTGGGATGGGTATCCAATTTGCCAGAGTGGGTGGAGGCTTTACAGAGGCCACCCAGCCTGCGGAAGTTGTGAAGACCCCACATTTGGGACGCTCTCCTGTCTGGTGGCAGAGTCCTACTGTGGCAAGAAACCCCAAAATCAAGTAATTAAGTGGCAACATGCCTAGGCAAAAGAAACAAAATAAACAGAAAAATTCAACACTGGACTCCTATTTTAGGGGCAAAGAGGATCAAAGCATGGAGGAGGACTGTGAGGTCAGAACTCCTGCACCAAAAGCCCCAAATGAAAATACAAGCTGGCTACAGGCCATAGAGGACCTTAAGAAGCAGAAAAGAGAAGTGGGAGAAAATTGGGAAGAGAAATGATAAAGATGCAAGAAAAGTACAAAATGACAGTCAACAGCCTGACTGAGGAAAATAACACCTTAAAAAATAGACTAACTCAAATGGCAAAAGAGGCTCAGAAAGGCAATGAGGAGAAGAATGCCTTAAAAAGTCAAATTTGCCAGATGGAAAAAGAATCTCAAAAGCTCACTGAGGAGATTCATTACTTCAGAGTTAGACTGGAGCAAATGAAAGCTAGTGACTTTATGAGAAATCAAGATATTGTTAAACAGACCCAAACAAATGAAAGAACAGAAGGCAATGTGAAATATCTCACGGGAAAAACCATTGACCTGGAAAATAGATCCAGGAGAGATAATTTAAAAATTATTGGACTAACTGAAAGCCACTATCAAAGAAAGAACCTAGAAATCATCCTTCAAAAAATTCTCAAGGAAAATTGCCCTGATGTGTTAGACCCAGAGGGGGAAATAGAGGTTGAAAGAATCCACCAATCACCTTCTGAAAAAGATCCCAAAAAGAAAACTCCCAGGAATATTATAGCCACATTCCAGAATCCCCAGATCAAGGAGAAAATACTCCAAGCAGCCAGGAAGAAACAATTTCAATATTGTGGAAACACAATCAGAATAGCCCAGGACCTGGCAGCTTCTACACTGAGGGATGGAAGGGCATGGAATATGACATTCCAGAGGGCAAAAGAACTGGGAATGAACCCAAGGGTCACCTACCCAGCAAAACTGAGTATTTTGTTTCAGGGGAAAATCTGGTCATTCAGTGGAATAGAGGACTTTCAAGCATTCTTGAGGAAAAAACCAGAGTTGAATAGAAAATTTGACGTTCAGACACAAGAAGCAAGAGATGCTTGAGAAGGTAGTCAAGGAAAAGAAATCAAAATGAACTTATCAAAGTTGAACTATTTACGTTCCTACATGGAAAAACAATAACTGTGTCTGATGAAACCTTTCTCATTATGAAAATAATTGAAGAAGGGTATATGGGCATATGTTTACAGGTATACATGGATAGAGGGCACAGGTTGAATTTGATGGGAAGGGATGATACTTAAGGGTGAAGTTAAGAGGTGAGAGAGGAAAGTGGCAAGAGGAGATGGGGAGAGACAGGGTAGGGTAAACTATCTCATGTAGAAGAGGCAAGGGGAAGTAGTTGCAGGGGAAGGGAAGAACAAGAAGGCAAAAAGGCAAAACCATATTCTCATTGAAGTTGGCTCGAGGAGAGAATGACATACATACTAAATGGGATATCTCACCCTGCAAGAGAGTAGAGGAAAGGGAGATGAGAGGGGGGATGATGGAGGAGAGGGCATTCTAGGGGGAGGGGAGGTTGGAGGTACCCACTTTCAAAGAGGGACAGGATCAAAGTAGGGAATGGACCAGGTGGGAGGTGAGATGGGTGGGAGGGAAATATAAGCAGTCTCTTACAATATATCTACTATGGTAATGTTTTGCATAGCTATACATGTACAACACATACTGAATTGCTTATCTTCTCAGAGGGAGTGGGTGACAAGGGAGGAAGGGAATGGATCTGAAAATCGAAGTTTTAAAATTAAATGTTTCATAAGATGTCCAGGCATTGGGTTCAGAGATTCACCTTGCTCTAATGGCAAAGTCGAAGGGGGTTTGGGAGAAGATATGGGAGAGAGCAGATTGGATGAGGGGATATCTAGTGGGACTGCTATTCTGGGGTGGTGGGCAGGGAAAAATGGGGGAAAATTGTAACTCAAAATCTGGTGGAAATGAATGATGTAAACCAGAAGTTAATAAAGCATTTGTTTAATAAAAAAAAAAAGAGGCAGGCAAGATCTTCAAATTCCCTAGGCCTATTAAGGGACAGGGAAGATTTTCAAATTCCCCTACCATTACAAGTGCCTACTTCATACTGCATTGTAAAGATCAAATTGGAAAATGTATTCAAAAGCTTTTAATAACCAAAAACTTGCTGCACAAATTCAAGTTGTTATTATTCCAAATCTCCAGAGTCCAAATAACTAAGGTAGAGGTCATCTAAGACCAAAGCTTCTCAAGACTGCTGGGACTGATTGAATTCCTGAATCCTAGAATGATTATATTAGGCAACTTCTGACTTTGACTTCAGGGAAAGAAGAGGGGGAATGGCTGTAAGATTATAAGATGGCCTACAGTATACCAGAGGTTTAGTTAGAACAGACAAGAGGCCCCAATTTGAGTCCAAGTTTTCTATTTCCTTGTTATCCAAATTGACTCTCAATTTATTTTATATCATCTACATGCTGATAAATATTAAGCTGTTATTTATTCAAAAACAACACTTTTCCTTAACTAGCTTTTATACAGGGAAACTTGGCAAATTTTGCCTGCTAAGGAGCCTTTGTTCGCTGCTCAGCTAACCAGGAGTGCCTCCAAGGGGCACATATCCCAACTAGCAAATATGAAATCTCCTAGAGGTCTGCCTTCAGATTCAACTTGGCCCAGAACCGGAGGGTTTTTGAGATGGAATGATTTCAGGGATCACCCAATTCATATTCCTTCACCTTAGAGAAAAGTAATGTAGTATCTACAGAAGCTGTAATTTGAAAGAGAAATAGGAAAGAGCATGGGACAGCTAACATGGCTTAGTGAAGAGTGTTGTAGTCTTGGAACCAGGAAAACCTGACTTCAATGCCCACTTCTGAGACATACTGATTATATGATCCTCTTAGTGCAAAAGGTCCGAGAGATATTAAACATGTAGCCCCTAGGCCCTAACACTCTGAAGTGAGGCCCAAACCAGATTAATATGTAACATTTTAAAATTAAAGTGATCTTTGTATATGGAGTAGTGGTTCTTTGTTTCTTTTTGAGTTTGTCATCTCTGCGCTAGGCAATTTTCTAAGACTAAGTCTTGGAAAAGGTACTGACCTTAAAGCAAGGTTACTATGAAGTTTGCTTTCTTTAATAAGCAATGGATAACACAGGAAGAAAAGAAAATATAAATGGACAACTGGGAAACTGCTTTCAGTAGAATATATAATACAAATATTATTCTATGAATTTTCCATTTAGAAACAAGCAAGCTTGATTTTTTGGGAAGAGGCACTTCTCACTTAGAGGTACAATTAAGTAGGCAATCTGCCATCTGCTGGCTGTTGCAACATACTGTAGTTTCCAAAGCTGAGTACTGCATGTTTAAAATTTATGCCTGAAAAATCGGTAGCAAAAGTGAAATCTGGACAATATACGAGTGAATACAGTAGAGGGAGACACACACTGAAAAACTAGTAAAACAGAAAAATGCCAGAAGACAGTCAAGATGTAATTCTTTGAATTTCTGTGAGCTAAAAGTGGGAGCATTTACTCATCTAGGTTAGAGGCCAGGAGGAATAGGAATTGCCTTGTAGAGTAAAATAGTAACATACTCCAGGCAGAATTAATGAAGTCTGTCCATAGCTTATTTTCAAAGCATCGTAGTCATGATCTTTGGGATTTTTTTTTTTTTAGTTATTTCACTCTTGAAAAATGTGAAGATTTCATTTGATGTTTTAAAAAATGTTTTTTTCTTTAGTTTTAAACAAAGTGTCTACCTATATCAGTCAATATGCATTTGACAAACTTTTTCTGAACACCTACTCTGAGCTAAGTGCTGAGGGAGATGAAAAAAAAAAGAAAATTTAACACCTGCTCTCTAACTGAAAGAGACTTGATTGATCATCTGAGATGGCAAAATTTAGACCCAAAGAAAGGAGTAATATATATGCTCGAGGTCACTTGGATTCTTACTCTGAACTTCCTGACACTTCTATTTTGATAACTATTTCCTTCTTATTGGCCAGAATCAGGTCCAAAAGACCTAGGAGGTAGTAGCATAACTGAGGTTTCAAATCTAGGTCTTTCAGCTTCAAGTCCAATGTTCTTGCCAATATACCACAACTCCTTTAAGGATTTTATAATCTAGTCAAAGAGAGAATACATGAACACAAATTACCCAGTAATACATTTTATGGTAAGTGTCATGCAAAGAGTTCAGAGGAGACTTCATCTCTAATGGGTGGTGATCAGGAAAGGCTACTTGAAGCAGCTATGGATCTGAGTTGAATCTTGAAGAATAGTTAGGATTTCTACAGGTGCATATGGGAAGGGAGAAGGATATTCTAGGGAGAAGGAACTGCATGAGCAAAGATACTGAATTAAGAAAGAGAAAGTTATAATAAGAAAACAATGAACACTGTTATTTGGAGTATAGGTTTGTATAGGGAAATAGTGGGAGATAGGAAGGAAAAATTATATTAGATTATGGATGGCCTTGAATGACAGTTTATGGACTTAGAAAAATCGATATAAGGGGTGGCTAGGTGGCGAAGTGAGTAGAGCGTCGGCCCTGTAGTCAGAAGGACCTGAGTTCGGATCCTGGCCTCAGACACTTAATGCACACACAAACAAAAACCTAGCCGTGTGACCTTGGGCAAATTGCCCTAAAAAACAAACAAACAAACAAACAAACCGAAAAATAGGTATAGATGGTATACTCATCAAATTTGATAAACAAGAGAATATCCAGAAGGGGGCAACTAACATAGAGAAGAAAACTGAGTTTGTGTCATAGAATGGTTGGTTGGAGAAACTGGGGATGTTTAGTCAAGAGAAGAGGAGACCCAGGGTGGACAAGAGAACTGTCTTTGAGGGTACAGAGAGCTGTCATATGGAAGAAGAATTAGACATGTTTTATTTGGCTCCAGGAGAAATAAATAGAAGTTGCTCAATTGGGGAATGGCTGAACAAATCGTGGTGAATAAAGGTAATAGAATACTATTATGTTGTAAGAAAAGATAAATTGGATGATTTCAGAGACATAGAAAGACTTCTATGAACTGATGTAAAGTGAAGTAAGCAGAACCAGAAGAATGACTTATGCTAAAACATTAGTATTATAAAAATTGAATTTTTATTATAGAAAAATGAACAGTTTTGAGGACTTTTATAAGCCAATGAAGAATGAAATGAGCAGAACCAGGAGAATAACTCATACAATTGTAACATTGTAAATATAAACAATTTTGAAAGCCCTAAGAACTCTGATCAATGCAAAGACCATCCATGATCCTAGAACAACAATGATTAAACATGCTATATATCTCCTGCCGGATTTAAGTTGAAGAATGAAACATATATATTTTTTGGACACAGATCGTGAGATAATTTATTTTGCTCAACTATGTGCACTTGTTGCAAGGAATTTGTTTCTTTGTTTTGTAGATGGTTTATAAGCATTTGAAAGGAAGTAGTAATAACTAAAGCCAACATTTTAAACTAATCTCATTTCCTTTTTTATAGTACTATTGGACTGGTAGATTGGGAGAATGCTATAGATATATGATATTTATATTCTACCAAAGTATTTGGCAAAGTCTCATCTCCTATTCAAAGCCAAGATCAAAAGATTTGTAGTAGATGATAGTGTAGTTAGGTGGATTTAGAACTGATTGAATAACTGGACCCAAAGAATAGTCATTGAAGGTTTAATGTTAACATGGAGGGGGGTTTCTAGAGTAGTGCCCTAGGGATCTGTTCCTCTTCCTATGACACAATATTTTTGTTAATGTCTTGGATAAAAGCAGATATATCATCCTTATCCAATTTGCAGATGGTATTAAGTTGAAAGGAACAGCTAACATGTTGGGTGGGGGTGAAGGAATTGAGAGGATTAGGACAGTAAGTGGTTAATTGTGGGAAATGAATGAACCATGCTGACTCCATCCCGTGACTCAATTGTGGAGCTAGCTCAGTTCCCTTTTTATTCAATTATGGGATAGTCCAAATTCTGTCTTGTGAGAAAACTTTATTCGATTATGAGAAATAGGAGAAAACCTTGTTGCATTGTTTGAACCTAACCCTGCATGGCTGGGAAATAAGCACCTCTAACTGCTGCTTAGAGACCCTTAACTAAGGACCTAGGTTTCTGACCAGAAACCCATTCAGATCCAAAGATTGATGCTAAGAGTTTTCTCACAATTGTACATTTAATGCAACCCAATCTAATCTGAAAACTAGTCCCATCCTGATAAATCAGTTGTTGTTTCCATTTACAAATACTTAGGGGGAGTGGGATACCTCTTTTTTTCTGATTTCAGGGAATTGTACCTATTTGCTTTCCCCCTCCCAACTTGGAAAGTCCCCATTCTTTCATTCAATTAGAAATCAGATTACCTAATGTTGTATTTTTCCTTTTAATTAATTGGCCTTATTTAATTGATTTTAATGTATAAAAGTCTGTCTCCCCCTGTATTTGGGGTCCAGGCTTATACTGAGGAGGTCTGGTCCTGCTTTGTTAGGCAATTGGCAAGCATTGCTTAATCATTTTGCTTAGAAGATCCAACCTTTGTTTTCCTCAGTCATTTTATCTTTCACCCGACACAGTGGTCATTGTCCAAAGGAAAAAAAAATCTCAATAACCTAGAATGATGAAAAGAGAGAAATAAAAAAATAATTTAAGGAAGATGTCTAGATTATAGGATTTTGAGCTGGAAAGACCCATGGAGATCATTTAGCTCAACTCCATCATTTTACCATTGAAGAAATGGAAACTCAGAAAGCTTCTGGGATTAGGTTAAGTCAGGTCCTAGGCTTTCTCTTGCTAGAGTAAGAGCTCAAGCAAAAGCTCAATAAACTGCTTGCTGGGGATATTGTAGAGGCCATCCCTGGGCCTCAGACATTTCTTTCAACTCTGAAATTCTGTGATTCTACTAGTTTGGGCTCTGGTAGGCTGGGAAGTAACACTTAAAAACATAGGAAGGAACAGGAATAAGCATTTATATAACATCTCTCATGTGCCAGGCCCTGCTTGAGCACTTTCCAAACACTGTCTCATTTGATCCTCATAAGGATCTTTGAGGTAGCTGTCATTACTCCTATTTTACAGTTGAAGAAACTGAGGCAGATGGAGGTGAAGTGTGACTTACCCAGCATCATACAGCTGGTAACTGTCTGAGGCCGGATTTGAATTCAGGTTTTCCTGACTCCTTGCCCTGTGCTCTATCCACTAAGCCACCTAGATGCCTCTATAAAGGGAGGAAGAATTGGTTTGGGAAGGATTTTAAGTTTGTGTTTTTACATGTTGAGTTTGAAGTAATAGTAAGATATCCAGGTGGAAATATCCAGAAGTCAATACCCGGAAGAGGTGGTAGAACTAGAGGTCCAGATTTAGGCTTCTTTTACATAGAGGTCATGGTTGAAGTTGTGGGCGTGGTTAACATTACAGAAGAAGAGGACAAAGAATTCAGTATTCAAAGGCAGAATCTTGGGTGGTCAGCCACTTAATATAGAAACAACAACAACAATGCAGCAGCTGTAAAGATAGAGGGAGGTATAATCAGAGAGGTGGAGGGGCTGGATGTTAGGCCTGGATGTATAGCACTCCAGCATCATTTTACCAATTAACATTAGCTTCTAAAAAGGAATATTTACTGAGATGTTTAGCAAGAGTACAAAACAACTCCCCAGATTCTCCTCTATACACTATGGTCCCTGGCCAGAATGGGCCCAAATTTAAGTGACTACTACAAAAGTTGCTCCAGTAAATCCAGTTCTGAATGCAGTATAGCTGATAGACAAACTGCCCTGTAGTGGCTGCCTTTGAGTCATTGTTGCGAAGGTTCAAGGAGGTCACTCCTCATCAGGTTCAGACAGGAGCAAACTCTGGTCTAGGCTAGCTCTCTTTAAAAAGAAAAAAATTTTTTTAATTATTATTTTTTGGAGGGGGGAGGGCAGGGCAATTGGGGTTAAGTGACTTAGCTAAGGTCACACAGCTAGTAAGTGTTAAGTGTCTGAGGCTGGATTTGAACGCAGACCCTCCTGACTCCAGGGACAGTTCTCTATTCACTGCACTACTTAACCACCCCTTCCTAGGCTAGTTCTTACAGGCCTGCTCCTCTCCCATACTTTTGAAGCTAAGAAGATTGTAGTCTAGTCCATCTCCAATACTCCTTTGCCTCTCTCAGCAACAGCAAGGCCATGATCTAGACTCGAGGCTTCATGCCATCTTTGAGAAAGAAACATGCAGAAAGATAGAGAGAGAGACAGAGAGACACACAGAGACAGAGAGAGAGAGAGAGAGACAGAGACACGGGGAGACAGAGAGATCCTGATATCTCTTCTCCACCTGAAGGCCCTGGAGGCCTCTTTACTCACCACCAATGAAAGGAAAGACCAATTTTTCTCCGTGAGAGTCTTTTGTATGTCCTCCCAGTTGTGGTTCATCAGCCAACCAAAAAGCATACAGTGAGTTGACCAAAAGCAGTCATGGAATGCCTATGAATGCTCCAAAGTGGAGAGGAGGGTCATACCTGGAAGCAGGTTCACCAACCATCTATGTGGATACTCTGCACATCCTCCTAGATTGGTTTCTCATCGACCTATTCCTTATTACAAGTATATACAGCATAAATATAAAGAGAACAAATACAAATATATTCAAAGTGGTTAGATACAAGGTAGTTTGTGAGGGAAGTCACCAGCAGCTGGGGAATCAGGAAAGGATTCATACAAAAGATAGTGTTTGAGGTTAGTTTTTTTTTTTAATTTTTTTTTTAAAAGCAATTGGGGTTAAGTAACTTGCTCAAGGTTACACGGCTAGTCATGGATCTGATCTCGGGTCATCCCAACTCCGAGGCCGGCGCTCTTACTCACTGTGCCACCTAGCCGCCCCTTTAGGGCAATTGGGGTTAAGTAACTTGCCCAAGGTTACACGACTAGATTTTTTTTGTTTGTATGGATTAAGTGTCAGAGGCCGGCTCCAAACTCAGGTCCTTCTGATTCCAGTTGAGGTTAGTTTTAAAGTAAGAGAAGGACTCTTTGAGGTGGAGAGGTAAAGAAGGAGTGAATTCTAGGCATGTGGAATGGCCAGTGCAAAGGTGTGGAGATAGGAGAGGGAGTTTTGTGTGTGAAGAACAGAGAGAAGTCTGATTTGGTTGGATTGCAGAGTGTGGAAGGGGAAGTCATGTCCAATGAGAATGGAAAGACAAATTAGAACAAGACTCTGTAGGGCTTTAAAAGCTAAATAGAGGAATATATATATGTATATATATATATATGTATATATATATATATATATATATATATATATATATGTGCTTTTTGGAGGGGGTAAGGCAAGGCAATCAGAGTTAAGTGACTTGCCCAAGGTCACATGGCTACAAAGCTACTACTGAGGTCACATTTGAACTCAGGTTCTCCTGACTCCAGGGCCAGTGCTCTATTCACTTTGTCACCTAGCCACCCCAAAGAATTTATATTTTTTTACTAGAGGTGATAAAGAGCCCTGAAATTAGTTGAATAGGGGAAATCATATGGTCAAATATGTGTTAAGGAAAATTACTTTGGCAGCAATGCATCAAATGTATTGGAGTCCATACCCCTTACACACATCCTTCTCATAACCACAAAAAGAGATGAAAGGTGAGAAGGGAGTGGAGAGAGAGAAAGAGAAGAGGATGATATAGAATAACTCCCTGATTGAGAAACCTTTTTATTTTAAAATAGTAACTTCTGGGTTGGAGGCTACTCCCAAAATGAAGGATACTCAAAGCTTCTGAGAAATACGAAGCAATGAATCTTTTTTCTTACCATTTGTTTCTTTGCCATACAGGAGGAAAAAAATGAAAAAAAAAACCCACAACAAAAACCAAAAGCAACCCTGTCACTTTTTTAAAAATGTAAAACTATTTTCTTTCTCTGAATAAACACATTATAATTGTACAGGAGCTTGTTTGACTAGCCTCCCCATAATTTTGTGAATTTTTCAGAAGACTTGGTGACATATCCAGACTCTTTAAGAACAAAACAATTCAATTTAAAAATCACTGAGTGATGGCAATCAAAGTTCTAAAAGATGCAGTTCACTTCAGCACTTGTTCAAAATGTCATTAGAGAGCCAACATATAGCAGGTTGTTATGGCAACTGAAATACGAGAGTTTATAACATCACTGTAATTAATGTTATCTAAACGTTATTAATCTTTCAACATCACTCATTCTCAAAAGAAATAGCAGTTTGGGTTCTCTTAGGATTTTTCAAGAGTGTAATCCATTGCTGCTTTAGTATGCATTGTGTTTTATTTCCAAATTGATCTTTCTCTGACTTTGCTTTAATGGGATTAACTATTGTTCCTCCTTCTTTTCTCATATACCATTTTGGTTCCTGTTCTGATGAAACTTGAAATAGAATGGACAAAAAATGCTGAATTAATATAGCTAAAAAGAAAGGTTAAGCTCAGCCTAAGAGAGTTGAATGTTTATATGGAGAGAAGCTGATACACACAAATATTTACAATAAACTCATATGTATATAATATTGAACCATACCTGTGATTTCATTGGTGTGGGCACCTCCCAGTTAGGAAATTCCCTTTGCCAATACAAATCCACACTTGCTTTTAAACTTCTAGGCTTAAGACAGTTACAAGAGGGCTTTGTCATACAACTAGTATGTGTCAAAGGTGAGACTTGAAATAGGGTTTTCCTGAGTCCATGGCTAGGTCTCTATTTTTTACTTACTATTGCATGTTGGCTTTCTCTCTGTCTCTCTGTCTTTGTTTGTCCCTCACATGAATATGCATACAGACAAACACATATACTTCAATAAATTGATGCTCTAATACTTTAAAATATTGTAATTTCATAGAGTGCTGGGCCTGGAGTCAGACAAATACTAGCTGTGTGATCCTGGGCAAATCACTTAACCCTGTTGGCCTCAGTTTTCTCAGCTGTAAAACAGTATCTTTGCCAAGAAAACCCCAAATGGGGTTATGAAGAGTTGGACATGACTGAAACAACTCAACAACAGAAAGTGGGAGCACCTGAGAAACTGAATGTTCTTACTCCCTATGCCCCTAAGAAGGAAAATGGCCAGGGAGATCTTGGAGCCCCCGCTTCAAGGATATGAATACAACCATGTAGGAGACACTTGTCTTGCTACAGAACAAGGTGGTTCTGGATAAAAGGGATGAATGGAGCTCTACAGGATCCTTTCTCCTTTCCCTGCCAGAAGGAAGAAACCAGGAGAGAAATCTTACTTCCTCTTTCCCCCCCCCATGTGTACTTCTAAACTTCAGGGAGATGACCAAAGTTGTCTGTAAGTGCCATGACCTCTGTAGGCCCTGGCCCAGGTCAGCTATTGGTAAAATAGTGAATGTTAAACATTCCTAGTGACATTTTCATCTCACTTTCACTCTGAATGAAGAGCATCTTGAAGATAGAACACCTACTCCTTAGATGTGGAGAACAATTCCTTTACCTCCTTTGGTAAGGAAGTAGAGGATGGGGGTGGAGTTAGAATTTGTGCTCTCTCCTCCATAGGTAGGGAGAAGCACTATCCTCTGCATCTCCCAAGTTTGGCTTGGATTAGAAAACTGCTAATGTCTATTGTATCTATGCAGTAATTCATTTTTGGATCTATTTTTAGATTTGTTTGAAGTTTATTTTCCTCACTGCAAACCTTACTTGAAGAAATCCAAGAGGAGAATTAACATTGGAACTTCCTTGTTCTGTGTTTAAAGTTGTTCCAAGCTCCCCTGGCCCCTAGATGTTGGTCTTAAGAGTTCAAATAAATATTCCTAGCAAGGAAAAATAGAAAGAAAGAAAATCAGTTTTTAGATCATCTGTAGATATTAATTTAACTGGTAGCCCAGTGATTAATGAGCTGATAAATTCATGGAAGAACTGAATCATTTCAAATATTGACATTCTTGTTATGAATGAAACCAGGAGACATAAAAGAATTACAGCTTAATGGAAGGATATCTCAGGATATGTCGCAGGTTTTCCTTAAAGAGGTGAATAAGGGAAGTAACAGTGTTGGTTTCATCATGGGTGTAAAGGCAACAAGAAACATAATTTCCCATAGGATAATAGAGGTCATTCATGGGACACTTGGTCATCTGGTCCTGTAGTATTCATGAAAAACTTTAACAAAAGAGACTGCCATGAAGATAATTGCAGCATATGGGCTGCTAATATCTATTTCAGAAGATGAAGAAGTAGGTGAAATCTAAGAAAAACTTGACAAGATCCTCAAAACCAGCTCAGCATATATTTCCTTGGTACTTCTTGACTTCAATGTGATCAAGGTATAGGGGAAAAACAATATTGGAAAATATAGCCTTAAATCTTTAGATCCTTAAAATATATGATTAAGAAATGAAAGGAACTAAACTTCCTAGTTTAGTTTTTTTTGTTTGTTTAGTGCAGGGGTGGGGAACCTGAGGCCTTGAGGCCACATGTGGTCTTGTAGATCCTTAAGTGTGGCCTTTTGACTGAATCCAAATTTTCTTTTTTTTCTTTTTGGAGGGCAATCGGGCTTAAGTGACTTGCTCAAAGTCACATGGCTAGTGATTGTGTCAAGTGTCTGAGGCTGGATTTGAACTCAAGTCCTCCTGAATCCAGGACTGGTGCTCTATTCACTGTACCACCTAGCCGCCCCTGAATGCAAATTTTATAGAACAAATTAAAATTTGTAAAATGTGGATTCTGTCAAAAGGCTGTACTTAAGGATCTAGAAGGCCACATGTGACCTCAAGGCCTCAGGTTCCCCACCCCTGGTTTAGTCCTTGTAAACTAATCAGAAGCCCTACATCTACATATCATAAGTGTGTCTTCCAGAAGAGTCTGAAGGTATTGGAGAACACCGAGAAACACCACAAAAACCAAGACTTACTACTTCTAAACAGAAAGGAAATGGTGGGTTACTGACATGGGAGTCATTTGAATGATCTGCCCTTGGGCAATTAGACCATTTGCTAGTTAGAGCAAAGGTCAAAATCAATACTAGAAAAGATCTGTAGACACTGAGCAAGCCACTTAAACTCTCTCAACCTCAGTTTCTCCATTTGTACAATGAGATAATAATAACACTTACCTCATAGAGTAGTTGTGAAAATCAAATGAGATAATATGTGTAAAGAACTTTGGAAGACGAGTGTTAGCTGTTATTATTGTTCTGGGAGCAGAGTGGATAGAAAGACATTTTTGAGATTGAGTACAAACTGGGTTTTAATCCCACTTCTGACATACACTTATAAGTCACAGCATGACCCTGGGCAAGTCACTTCTCAGTTCCTTAGGCAATTCTCTAAGCTTTACAAGTTGCAGGACAGTTGCCAATCTATTTTTTTTTTTAAGCAATTGGGGTTAAGTAACTTGCTCAAGGTTACACGGCTAGTCATTATTTATTCGTGGGTGCTCATTTTCTGAGGCCAGATCTGATCTCGGGTCATCCCAACTCCGAGGCCGGCGCTCTTACTCACTGCGCCACCTAGCCGCCCCTTTAGGGCAATTGGGGTTAAGTAACTTGCCCAAGGTCACACGGCTAGGTTTTTGTTTGTGTGGGTTAAGTGTCTGAGGCCGCATCTGAACTCAGGTCCTTCTGACTCCAGGGCCGGCGCTCTACTCACTGCGCCACCTAGCCGCCCCCAATCTATTTTGATATAGGGAGTTTCCTCACTGAGGAGCTGCCCATAGTGATGAAATCATTAATCTAGACCCAAAACAATATTATTTTATAAAGATAAGAGGATATTGCATTTAATTACAAGAGCTCCAGCCCAAACTATTTAAATGGCCCATTGATTCTGAAAAATGAGAAATAGATAAAATGAAGACATTGACTCGTTACTTTCTTCCTTTCCTTCCTTTCTTCCTTCCTTCCTTCCTTTCCTCCATTCCTCCTTCCTTCCTTCCCTCCATCCCTCCTTCCCTCCTTTCTTCCCTCCTTTCTTTCTTCCTTTCTTTCTCTCCTTCCTTCTTTCTTGAAAAAAACTTGGAAGTTGAAATGATTCACAAATATTACGGTACTTTTGTTTTTCATGTTAGTTAGTGTAGCAGCAAGCACCCCAATATCCCCAGGGTGACTGCCAACACAGGTTCTTAGATCTGCTTTTCAAAAGGAAAGCAACTCAAATTGGGTTAACAAGCTTACTTTAATCAAACAAACATACATTACCTAGTTCAGGAGAAAAAGGTCAGCACCCTGAACTTCAGAGTTACAGAACTTACAGATCAAACAGACAGGCTTCCAAACTGTCCAACCATTATATCAATACCAAATCACAGTTACCAGAGAGGGAAGCATCAACATCTGGGTTTTCAAAGCCGGGGTGGGGCTCTCAACAACGGCTTCGCAGAGTCTCATCTGGTCAAATCACACAACACTTCTCAAAGTGAGCCTCAAAGCAAAGCCTCTCATCAGAGTTTATATAGCCTTCTCCTGGCTCAGAGAATGTAACAACCTTCTGGACCCACTGCCCAATCACAAAATATCAAGGTGTGGGCTTTCCTGAAAAACAAGCCTCCCACCACAGGCTCCAGGTGCACTTAAGCTAGGGGCAGGGAAGATCTTTAAATTTGCATTTCCATTACAGTTAGTTAATGGGTTTAACTTTATTAACACTGCAACTTAATCCCAATAAGGGCATGAAAATTTCACAACCCTACTCTTAAGCAGGGAAATAGTAGTTGACACTTTAACAAGTGTTTTGTGACAAATATGCATAATTACTAATACTTTCATTTGTTTTACCCGACTTTCTGAGGTAGTCTGTGCATTACCTTCCCCTTGATATGAAACTCACTTCTTATTCTATTATACCACCATTGGTTAAAGTATAGGTAGGTAATGGCAAGGGAAAGATAGAATGGATTGCACCCTTCATAGCACTATTGTACTTATTCCACACTAACTTCAGTTTTTTTTAAGTAGATATTCATTTAAAAAATTTTAATTAATCCCAAATCCAGTTATGTACAGTTAAGAATAGAAAAGAACCAGGTCTCCTGATGCTTAGTCTTGTGTTCTTTTTCCTAGACCACAGGTCCCCAAAATCAAACTGAAGTTCAGAGAGGTGAATGATTTGTCCAGTGCTACATATGATTAAGTTTCAGGGTGAAGACTGCAATCCCAGTTCTTACCTCACCAGACAGTTATCTAAATATATTAGATCCTGAGTTTCTTGAAAGCAGGGACCTTTTTTTTTTTTTGTATAAATGGCATTATTGCTTTTTTTTTTAAAGGTTAATACTGACCCATATAACTACTTTATTATGTTCATACAATATTTATGAGAATTGTCTGTGAACATATTGAGGGTATCTGATGAAAATGTGAGAAGAGAGTAGGTAGGTTTTTGTAGGCAATTTTCTATAGTAGAATGCAACTTCAAAGTCACACAATTGACTGGAAAGTGTAGAAAATTAGGTGCACTATGTTAATTACAAAAAAAATATGGACTTGGTGAAACAAAATTAATCCTTAAGTATTGATTCCCAAAACAACTCCTTGATAGAGATAACTATAGTCATAACTTTGCTCTGATGTCATCTGATTATCATCAATGTAAAATAGGCATAAACTAGGGAGATGTATGCTGGCCAAAGGAGGATGCCTAGTGAAGAGTCCAAATGGAAGAGAGATTTATATGTCACAAGATCTTGCAGATACGTTAGATATAGATGACATTGTGCTGATTGTTTTAAACCTAATACTACTGGACCTTCTGCATGAGATTCATGGTTACTTAAAAAGAAAATGGACTAGCAATCTACAAAGGAAAAACCAAATGGATGAAGAAGGCATTTTGTCCATACAGTTGAAGAGATACCAGGACTGTCAAGGGCTTGGCTTCACTCAGGCCTAGGCTTCAAGGGTCAATCAGGTCTACAGACAGTTCTCCTTGCCTTAGCCTTATTATCCCTGTCATCCCCACTGGATGTGAGAATAAAAGATTTTAAACATTGCTGTTAATAATTGAGACCTGTGATAAAAATTATAGATCTACATGAAGTTAATACCACTGGATTCTAGGCTATGGGTTCTGTTTGAAGCCAGTTTCCATGAAGAATAAGTGGCTGTTCAATATAAAGATTGAATTTTTTATTTTCCTAGGACAATGTGAGAAACTGAAGATAACAAATATAAAAATGTTTATTTCTAACTTAATTTTGTGTCATTTTTTTCTATAGTTAAAAGAATAAATTCCATGGCTAACTATATTTCACTTAGAGCTTGTATAAGAGAATTTAGGTGACTTGTTTCCTGTGCCAGCTTATTGATTTCTTTTTTAAAATTTCTTTACATATATAACCAAGGGTATGCCTATAGCTCAGACTGGCTACTAAGAGCCAATTGTTAAATTTTCATTTGTCAACATTTATACCTCGAAAGTTGACAAACCTACAAATTGAGCCTTGATTTACTATTTTGTAGACTTAAGATTTACAAAAGTGATAGAGAAATATTAATAATGCAGATTAAACATAAAAGTGGGTCATGTGTACAAGATTTTTTTCCCAGAATGCCAGTTGTTAAACATTTACCAGAACATCCCTATATATCATCAGATTCTTTGTGACCTTGGCCCATTTATTGACTGTTTTATAAATACATTACACCAAAGTTCTTGATGAGAATATCATCAATCCTATTTTTTAATATGACCAATAAAGTTTATTTTAAAGTGTACTCTCAAAAAAAAGTGACTCTAGGGGTGACTAGGTGGCACAGTGAATAGGGCACCAGCCCTTGAGTCAGGAGGACCTGAGCTCAAATCCAGCCTCAGACACTTAGCACTTACTAGCCATGTGACCTTGGGCAAATCACTTAACCCCAATTGCCCTGCCCTCCCCCCTCCAAAAAGCAAAAAAAGTGACTCTAATGACTTTGTATTATCTCTGAGGCCACCCTCATTCACAAGACTCAGATACTTAATATAGTATGGCCACATAGTTTATTGATGAGAACAAAAATCAAGTATTCCTACATGGAATCATCTGATTTCAGTCATCTCTCTGAAAGCCTGTTCCTGCTTGTCCTCCCAGTTCTTTAGCAGTGAGAGTAGGATATTCCAGAATGACCCTCAGATGGTAGAAGGGAAATAATGGGGAGGTGTACCCAGGATCACAACCCATTTTTATGGTACAAGGGAAGGCAGGGGAAAATGATGAGAGAACAATGCTCACTACATCACTGACTGTGTTTTCCAGAATTTCCAGTTTCAGAATTTGGGGTCTTTTCTCCTTTAACTCTGGTCCCTGCCTCACCCCAGGATCTGGTTTCCAATTTGTTCTAGTTCCATCAACTCTCTGCTCTGTAAGTGGCAATGATTCCCAAAGTCAGCTGCCACTTACTTGCTTGGTGATATGCAAGCCCATTTCCAGTGGCAGCCACCAACTTCTGCATTTCCTGCTCAGTGATTTGATAGTAGGAAACTCCAAGGTAGCAGATAGGAAGGGGAAAATAGCATCCAGATTATGTGTCTCTCTCATTTTAGTGCATGACTTCCTGCCAAATGCTAACTCCATGGAGTTTAGAGCTTTAGAGCTTCCCAATGTCTCACAAATTGTGCTTTCCTCTGTGGGTACTTGTGGGACCCTCAGGTTCCCACAGAGAGAAAATGGAACTGCAGACATACCTGCTGCAGTTGTAGATAAAGTAATTGCTTCATTAGGCTATTGTAGACTTATAAAATCTTAGCTCATTTGATCCAATTTGTCACCTAGTAGTGGTTGGTGCACATTTAAAATTCTATAAAATCATTATTTAAATACATTTAAGTACTGTTTGCATTTTATAAATATATTTTAGTCATGGAAAGGTCTTGACATTGTACAAATATGTCCTTTCCTTTTGGATTGCTTAATATCTCTTTAATTATCAGAATCTTCAGGCATCAGCTGTTCTTGGAGTATCAGATTCCAGAAGGATTATTGTTATTGTTTGTCCTTTGTTCTTGAAGAGGATCATGACATCAGGGAGGTCATGCTGTGATGTACAAGTGAATTGGATTTAAGTGAGAGAGGGCTGCACGACATCACCAGCCTCACTTTCTCCTCCAGAGCCATCTGGGTCCAGTGGCAAGATATAGATCAGGACAACAGGAGATGGCCCTCTCCAAGAGGGTTAATGCATCCTATTAGATCATACAAGGCAGCTAGGTGGCACAATAAATTGAATGCTGGACCTGGAGTCCAGAGGACCTGAGTTCAAATCCAACCTCTGACACCTACTAGTTTACTAGACCCTGGGGAAGTCACTTAATCCTGTTTGCCTCAGTTCTTCATCTGTAAAATGAGCTGAAGAAGGAACTCTCTAATATCTTTGCAAAGAAAACTCCAAATGGGGTCACAGAGTTGGTCATGACTGAAATGACCCAACAACAACAAAAATAGATCACAAGGAGTTGCCACCAAAATAAACCACAATGTAAAGAAACTTCTCAGGGGAGGGGTCAGAAATAAAGCTAGTATCAGACCACAGACTGTACACAAATGACACAAATGACCAGGAGCTGAGTATGTTTCTACACACACACACACACACACACACACACACACACACACACATGCCACACTCACATATACATACACATACATACATACATACACATATTTATTCAGGGCCCTTGATCTTTTGTAGGCCTTCAGTTACGTCTGAAAGTGGATCTCAGCTCTGGTACCGTGGTGGAATGAATTAACTTGTGATGTGTAGGCTAGTCATAGCATAGAAAGCAATCACTTTGGAAAGCCAGGGCTTCTGATGTTATCTCCATTTGCTTTTGATGACCAAATGGGGCATCTGTATTTTGTGTGGTAGTATCACTCACAAGATAGACCTTTTGGACCTGTGCTGGAGTGGGCCTTGACTTAACTTTGAGGTGTTTTAAGTATAAAAGGCCCCTTGTTGTGACCTTTAACCTATTTTAGCCCTATATAAATCAATGATTAATATGATCAGTTATTAATATTATTATTTAGCACTTAGCACAATGTTTGATACTTAGTAAGTGATTGATAGATTTGCATTCATTCTAGCACTGACAAACTGGCAAACGTGATTGCTGAGCAACTAGGTATTATCTAAAAATCCTGGAAAATGGGAGACGTACTTCAAGATTAGAGAAAGGCAAACATCAGTTCAGTTTTCCACAAAGGGAAGAGAATTGAATGTCCAGACTGTAGGCCAGTAACTGACCTAGATTCCTGGAAGAATTCTAGACTGCAAGTGTATATCTAGAAAAAAAAGCAGTGATCAAAAAGAGCCATCGTGTTTTCATTGAGAACAGAAGAACATTGTGCTGGAATAACTTTATTTCTTTTTTCCCATCAGGGTTACTATATGGCAGATCAATGGACTGTTACAAATATAGTTTACCCAGATTTTGGCAGAACGTTTGAAATAAAGTCTCTCATGCTACTTTTGTGGAAAAGCTAAAGAAATGTGGGCTGGGTAATGATACCCTGGGTGAATTTGGAGCTGACTGAATAATCAGAACCAAGGAGTCATTAATGGGTCAATGCCATCTTGGAAGGAAGTCTCAGTGGAGTGCCCCAGGGATCTGCTTTGCCCTTTGTTATTTAACCTTAATTAATTAATTAATTTTCAGCAATTATTTGGATAAAGGTATAGATCCCATGTTTATTAAATTTGTAGATGGTATAAAACTGGGGGGAATAGCTAAAATGTTGGATGATAGGGTGGTGCTATGGATAGAGTGCTATGCCCAGAGTAGGGAAGACCTGAATTCAAATGTGATCTCAGAAACTTATTAGCATTGTGATCTTGGGCAAGTCACTTAACCTCTTTACCTCAGTTTCCTTGCTGTGAAATGGAGATCATAATAGCACCTACATCAAAGGGTTGTTGTAGGAGCAAATGAGATAGTATTTATAAAAAATGGGCTTAGCATAGTGCCTGGCATGCAGTAGGTGCTATATCATGATTTTTCTCTTCCCCAAAACAATCTTGGCTACAAGAAATGATGATTAATAACCAATAATTTGGGGGACATCCAGAGTTTTCCCCTTCTTCAAAAGTCCTAATTTTAAAAGTCCAGTATTTTGAAGGACATTGCCAATAATGATATTGGACTAAGACCCTACTCTGGTGGAGAAGCCATTGTGTTTTGCTCAGGATTGGATAGGGCATACATCCTTTGAATAGATCACCCAAGGATGGGGGTGGTCTAAGTATAGAGTGTCCTCCAAAGGTGATGGTGGTGTCATCCTCAGCTCTTCATTTTAATATAGCCCATCTTCCATTGTGTAATCTAATTAGAATTGATTCCCGTCCCCACCCCCCCCCCCAAGAACATCTCCTCTTCAAAGGGTATATAAACTTTGTGCCCTGCTGCCATGATTGTTTTTGGTGTAAGAGAAATATGGCCAAATGACCATCCCTTTATTAATAATGTGCTGTTCTTATTAATAAAAGTATTAAATTACCCAGAAACTATGTCTTTCAAACCTTTTTAGTTGTCCCACAGACTAAGACCAAATCTCCTAGATGTAGGACTGAAGGGGACCACAGAGACCATCTAGTCTAAACTCTTAATTTTATAGATAGGGAAGATGAGGCCTAGGGAGACTAAGGGATTTGACCAGGTCATACAGGGATTTCAGGGAAGGGATTTGAATCCTGCAGCACCAACGCAATATTCACAGCACCTACAGCCACTGTAAATATGCCAGCATAGTGCTCAATTGCAAAATATAAGAGATTCTCCATATAGAAGAAAGAAGCAAAACCTTTATTCAGGTACCAGAAAACCAAATCCCAACACCAGGAAATTGAATCCATCAAGCAACATAGAAGTTAGTAAGCCATAACAGCACAGAGAGCCACAGCATCCTTTAGTCTTCCCACAAACCAAAATTTACTCACAAGCTTAACTGTCTTCCTGGGTGCATCCTCTCCTCCCTCCAGTTCCCAGCTGCTATGACTCCCAGCTTCCTGTGAGCTCTGCTCTACCCTTCAGCAAACTTCTCCCACCACAGACTCCTTGTGATTACATTCAACCTATTAGGGGGCAGGGAAGATCTCCAAAGTAGATCTTCAAATTCCCCTTACCTTTACAAATTCATACCCTCTTAGTCCAGAGTTGATATGCTTTCCATTGTACCATGCTTGATAGGGATAAATGTGAAAATTTGCACTTAGGTTCAAATAATCTTTACAAGTCTAAAAGAACAATTTGGAAAAGATCTTGGTATTTTAGTGAATTGCATGCCTAATGTGAGTGGAACCCAAGAAGCTTAATGCTATCTTAGGTTGCTTTAAGAGAGACATAGTATCTAGGACCAGGCAGTGTGTTCTGCCTTGGTCACACCATATCGAGAAGATCTCACGAAGTTCTCTATGCTGCATTTTAAAAATTGAAGAGTGTCTAGAGGAGGGCAATCAGGATGGTGGAGGGCCTTTAGTTCATATTACATGGGTGTGGGTTGAAGGAGAAGACTTGGGGAAAATATTAGTCCATTTCAGCTATTTGAAGGTCTGTTGCTTTAAAGAGAAGTTAGATTTTTTTGGTCCCAGAAAGCAGAAATAGGTGCAATGGATTGGAGTTGGAATAAAGCAAATTTGAGGAAAAGAAGCCCTTCCTAACAAATGAAAGGATCTGAAACACTTTCATCCTTACTGAAGGTCCCCAAACAGAGGCTGGGAGTTGTGGTGTATTGTGTATGTTGTATGCTATAGTGGAGATTTTTGCTCAGGAGTGAATTGGACTCTGAGGTTCCTTATGACCAGGATTTTGTGAGTCTCAGGATTGAGGAAACTGGAAACTTGTCAATGGATTTGATCACTTTGTCGTGTATACAAAACTACAGCCATTACTTTTTTTTTTTTTGCTTTTTTTTTAGAGGGCAATTGAGGTTAAGTGACTTACCCAAAGTCACATGGCTAGTAAGTGTGTTAAGTGTCTGAGGCTGGATTTGAACTTAGGTCCTCCTAACTCCAGGGCCAGTGCTCTATTCACTGTGCCACCTAGCCACCCCTACAGCCATTACTTATGAAACATTGTTTAGAAGTTATTGCAATGTCTCATTTTGGTCAATTGATTTGTATAAGCATATGAATAATTTACTAGCACAAATAATCTGCATAAAGGATTGGCTTGTTTGGTTTGCACGCAGGCTGTTGGCATGTTCCCAGGGAATCCCAAGAACAGAGGAACATACGGTCAGAGATTGTCTCAGGTGCCACAGCTTGTATTTCACTGGCCTGCTACCTTCCTGGGAAACTGACATCTTAGTTTTTTTTACTTGCCTATACCTCTTGCATTCATAGATCTGTCCTCTTCATTTACTAGCAGCATCTAGAGATTCTGCTTAGAACAAGAAAAGAAAAGACTAGAGTAAGCAAGGAAGCAAAAGCAAAAAAAAGAAGCAAAGGATAATTGTGTTTTTCCTAATGTGTAGTTTGAGAGAGAATTATTACTTTCTTCAGAACATAACTCAGCCCCTAAACCAAACGGGTTTGGAGATAAAGAAACCAAGTTCTTTTCTGGAGAATCTCAATTATTTTTAGTGTCATAAAAGACCACAGGCACTGCTGCTTGGATCATTTCCAGTTTGGAAATCTAGGAGCATGAGGTGTCCATTTTTTTTCCTTTGCTATTGTGTGATGAGTTAATAAAGAGGAAATATCACTGTAGATTTTGTTTCTTTCTGTGTCTGATAAAGCCCATATTTTAATGGAATTACAGAAGTCTCTACAGAATACAAGTTCAAAGACAAATTAAAAACATATCAAAACTGAACCAGAAAGTATCCAATTTATTCCTCTGATCAGGACATGAAAATAGGTATGTAGAAAATTTGAGTTTTTACCTTCAAATTTAATTTGGATCTTTCTAGTAAATAACTTTGATCATAGAAAATAAATGTGTTTAATTTAGAGTGAACTTTATAAAAATGTTTAATATTAAATTTAGCTCTGTAAAAGATTTGGCTTTTTGCTACTGTAATGAAACCGGTCTTCATCAGTCATTTAATATCTTAGAAGATGATGCTTACTAATTTGCTTATGGTACCAAATGAGAAATGAGTCAGTCTGATGTAATGGTTAGATTCACAAAAACGTTGGTTCAAAACCTGCCTCTGATAATAGTTATGTGACCACAGGCAAGTATTTTAACCTTTATATATCTTAGAAAACTCCCTAAAAGTGAAAGCATAGGTTTGTTAATGTTATTTCCCTACTCAGGAGAATGCAGTGTCTCCATATTATAATATGGCAGCAAGGTTGTGTAGTAGATAGATTGCTGGGTCTGGAGTTAGGAAGACCTGAGTTCACATCTGGCCCCAGACACTTACTAGCAGTGTGACTCTGGACAAGTCACTTAACTTCTGAATACCTCAGTTTCCTTTATTGAAAATGGGGATAATAATAGCACCTACCTCCCAGGGCTGCTGTGAGAATCAAATGAGGTAATTGTAAAGAGCTTAGCACAGTGCCTGGCATACAGTAAATGCTTTTTTTTTTTTTTTTTTTGGAGGGCAATTGGGGTTAAGTAACTTTCCCAAGGTCACACGGCTAGGTTTTTGTTTGTGTGTGTTAAGTGTCTGAGGCCGGTTCTGAACTCAGGTCCTTCTGACTCCAGGGCCGGCACTCTATTCACTGCGACACCTAGCCGCCCCCAATGCTTTTTTTTTTTTTAATACAATATCTTATTTGACATTTAAAACTTTTCACAATCTCACTTTAACCTATTTTTCCAGAGTGATTTCACACTGATTTGCTCATGCACTCTCTATTCCAGCCTGAAATATTTACCATTCCCTGGACACAATATTCCACTTTCTGCCTCTATGCCTCTGTATTTTCTGGAATGCTTTCCTTCTTTACTTCTCACTCTTAGAACCTCTAGCTCAGGGATTGGGAACCTGAGGCCCCAAGGCCAGATGTGGCCCTCTAGGTCGTCAAATACGACCCTTTGACTGAATCCAAACTTCACAGCACTTCTGTTTTACAGAACAATTCCTTTTATTAAGGGGATTCTGGTCATGGAATTAGCATATTAGTTACCTCTCCCAATTTAAAGCAAGTGAAGAAATGCTACACCTGGATGTCTTAACAATCAAAGACTGTAAATTAAGTATAAAAAGGCCTTGAAAGCCATTGGATGACAGGGTAATGGTGTGAAAGGAAATCTCTTCTGATTGGTTGGTGAAACCTTTCCATGTCTTATCAGTTAACTATAAAATACAGAGGTAGTTCTGTAACCTAGACATTTGAGCTCCTAGTGGTTGAGAGGGCAGAAGGCTTCCCCTGAAAAGGAATTTGCTGGAGGGAAGAAAAAATGCCACTGACCTCAGCCTTAATCTCTCCCCACCACCAGCTCCCTCTCCCAGAAGAACTTCGATTGGTTCCAGGAGATTTTGCACTTTTCACCTGTCCCTTTAACATCCTAGCATCAGCCCCAGAACAGCACTAGCTTGTAGCAGTGTCTGCATCAGCAACTGAGAACAGACCAGATGTGATGAGGAAAGGCAGGTTCAAGGCTCTGCAAAGAACCAGCAGAAAAGCTACACCTTACCTACGGGGGACATTCTGAGGACTTTAGGAAACGAACTTCCAGAAGCTGTAAATTACTCCTTTGCTACACGTGGTCTCTACATTTAAGTCTACTTTCTCCTGTACTCTCTATGTACTTGCTAATAGGATAATGTGCCTTAGACTTTTAGGGGGATACTTTATGCCACTGCAATAAGTCTTTTCTTGTTGTTGAGTCATTTCAGTCACATCCAATTCTTTGTGACCCTATTTGGGCTTCTCTTGGCAAAGATCCTGGAGTGGTTTGCTCTTTCCTTCTCCAGCTCATTTTACAGATGAGGAAACTGAGGTAGACAAAGTTAATTGACTTGCCCAGGGTCACGCAGCTAGTGTGAATTCAAGATTGGGCATCCATGGCAGATGATAGTAGGGGAATGAGAGAGAAACTCTCTTCCCACCCCGAAAGCAAGAAATGATTCTGGCTCAAAGACCCAGTTCTTCTATGGCTAATTCTTTTCTCTACCTCCACAATCATACTCTTGCATCTCTGCTGCTGCTGGGCTAGGTCAAACAAATTATTTGGAATCTCTCCTCACCATACAGTTTCTGGAAAATCCCAACCTGGACTCAAGTTCCTGGATTCTAATGACTCACTCTTCTGACCTTTTGAAACTTACAAGGCCAGAGACACATCTAATCTCCTTCACCTAATACAGTCAAGATAAAAAGAAAAGTGGTAAAGAACAGTGGTCCCTTTTTAGGAACTTCAACTTCAAGTCAACTTCAGTGAAAAGGGCCTGAGCGGGGCAGCTAGGTGGCGCAGTGAATAGAGCGCCGGCCCTGGAATCAGAAGGACCTGAGTTCGGAGCCGGCCTCCGACACTTAATCCGCACAAACAAAAACCTAGCCGTGTAACCTTGGGCAAGTTACTTAACCCCAATTGCCCTAAAGGGGCGGCTAGGTGGCGCAGTGAGTAAGAGCGCTGGCCTCGGAGTTTGGATGACCCGAGATCAGATCTGGCCTCAGAAAATGAGCACCCACGCATAAATCAAATGACTAGCTGTGTAACCTTGAGCAAGTTACTTAACCCCAATTGCTTTAAAAAAAAAAAGAAAGAAAAGGGCCTGAGCCCTCTCCCCTTGCATCATATTCTGTTCCTGTCTTTGTCTCTTTGTCTTTGTCTGTTTTTCTTTTTGTCTCTGTCTCTCTTTCTCCCTGCCCTACCCCCCTCCTCAATAATAGCCAGAGAGGAAAAAGTCAGACCAAAGCAAGTACTTGACTGGCCAGTGTCTTTCTTCTGAATATATCCCAGTTCCAGGTATGCTTCCAATAACCAATCACATAGTTAGCAGACCAGAATTCACCACAGAACATCTGCTGCAATTTGTGGAGCAAGGCACTGCCATTACATATCATCATACCTTTCTAGAAACAGGCTTCCTAGCCTCTTGCATGTTGGGGATTGTACAGATTGCCACCTCCACTCTGCTCCCCTTATATTTCTAAGACTCAGTAATTCTGAATATTCTATAAATTGATAAGCAACCTAAGTACACTAAGATCTGAACCTGTTCCAGTTCTTACATCATTAGAATTGTGTGAAAAGTCCCTTGATTGAGGAGAGAAATTGAGGACTCGGATTTATTCCCCAACAGGGGAGGACCATTGAGTTCACTGTAAAATTTATCACTGTAAGTATCACTGTAAAATTTTAGACTAAATGCAAAGACCATCTCTTAACTTTTTTTGAAAAATAATTATAGGATTAGAACTCAGAGACCTTGGAGACTAGTTAGCCCAATGATAAACATTTCATTGCCTACTATGTGCCAGGCACTGTGCTAAACCCTGGGGATACAAAAGGAATTAAAAGGTATCTACTGCCCTCAAGCAGCCTACAGTCTAATAGGGGAAATGACACATAGACAAATACACACACATATAAAGGAAGCTATAAAAAGGGTAAAAATAAAACAACAGACAACACATTAGAATTAAGAGGAATTGAGAAAAGATAGGAAGCCAGAGAAGTTAATAGGTAGGGATAAGAAGGGAGAGCATTTCACGTATGGGAAACGGTGGTAGCTGAGAGGTTATCTTGTTCATGGAACAGCCAGGAGATCAGTGTCATTGGATGGAAGAGTATATGGCTGGAAGTAAGGTACAAGGAAACTGGAAATGTAGGAGGGGCTAGGTCATAAATAGCTTTGACTCTCAAACTGATTCTTTTATATTTGATCCTAGAAGCCAATGGAGTTTCTTGAGTAGGGAAGTGACACGGACTTGTGCTTTAGGAAAATCACTTTGGTGGTTGAAGAGGATGGATTGCAGTGGGAAGAAACTTGAGGCAGAGAGAGAGCCAATCACAGTCTATTTCAATAGCCAGGCAGGAAGTGATGAAGGAGTGGTGGCAGTGTCAAAGTAGAGGAGATGACATTTTAGAAAGATGTTGCAAGGGTGAAACCGGCAGGCCTCTGATCTGAGGGTTGAGAGAGAGGAGTTGGGAATGAGAATAATAGTAGTTAACATTTTTAGAGTGCTTAGTCTCACTGTGTGCCAGATACCTTAGTAAGTACTTTACAATTATTACCTCCTCTGATCCTTACAACAATCCTTTGTGATAGATGCTAGTATCATCCCCCTTTTCCAGATGGGGAACCTGAGGCAGAGTTAAATGATTGGCCTAGGGTCAGATAGCTAGAAAGTATCTGAGGTTAGATTTGAACTCAGGTCTTCTTGACTCCAGGTCCAGCACTCTGCACTATGGAGCCACTTAGCTGTCTGAAGTACTGGGAGGAAGATGCTGCCCACTACAGTACTAGGGAAGGAAGGAGAGGAGGGCTTAGGGGGAAAGATTATGAGTTCTGTTTTGGACATGTTGAGTTTACGGTGTCTATTGGACACCTTTGAGACGTCTGAAATTCAGATGGAGATGTAAGGTTAAAGGTCAAAAGAGAGGTTGGGGTAACTCAGAATTGAACACCTTTTTTTTTATCCACTATGCCACCTGTGTGAGTCCAGGTTGGATCAGATGTATTTGAGTTGCTACTGGAATTTTTTTCACCTGAGACAAAAACAGTTGCATGTGCACAGAAGTGCAGAAGATAATCAGACTGGAGAGTAGTAGTCTGGCCCTTGTGCTGTCAGGTGGACTGGGTGAGGGCATTATGACAACAGGCCCTTGGAGGTGATGCTTATATCTGGCATAGACCACCAGAGGACCTTTCAGTAAAGTTGGAGATAGTGGTTATCCTGGGGAGGAAATACTTTGTACCCTTTCTCCCTCCACAACAACAGTTTGGGGGCAAAGCCCTATTCTTTTCATGCTAAGTTATAACCCTATGGTCCAAGATTCAAATATAAGAGGAAAATTCTTCCCACTTTTCAACAGTCTTTTTATACAAGTTCGTTCAATTATTTATAGTGATAATTTTTACAGAAATAGATTTTTTTGTTAGCGAGGTTAGCAATACTCCCAGGACTTCAGTGATTCTGTTCATTAAGTGCAAAACCTATGAAAAGAGATGATTGTCAGGACAAAAGAAAATGATAGCTATTCCTAATGTAAGAGGCTAAGGATGAAGAGTTTAGATTTTCCACCATAGGTTATGGTGTGTCGTGTTCTAAAGACCAGGTAAGTATGACTTTGCCTAGTTCTTGTAGAATTTCAAACTTACAGATAAAGGACCACATTTTAAAACTATCATAAATCTAAGTCTAGCTTTCACAAGGCAAGAATTCTATTTTTAGTGTGTCTGGATTGCAGCCTTCCCCTCTGGAAACTGATGATGACTGCAAAGTGAGAATGAAAAATGAAAGTTTAGGAGAGGGGATGGTGAAAAAGAATGAAAATAACTTTTAGACACTGGAGCTCTGGGCACTAATTCAGTCCAGGTCAGTGTTAATTACAAATATTTACTTGTTTTTCTTTGGTGCCTAGTACAATGCCTGTCACACAGAAGGCTCTTAGTAAATGTGTGGTTGATTCTATGGTAGTGAGGCTTATTGTTAATAAAAATATTTATCCTTATCTATATTGATTTATATGTGCTTATCTCAAGGAGACAAATCTATCGTGTATTGTAATCCTCTACTGGGCAGGGACCTTGTCATTCCAGTTCTATTGAAAAAGTGCTTCTCACAGATGGCTGCTTAATAATACCTTTGATAATTATGAATGATGAATTTTCTGATATGAAACTGGTTAAATGTAGGGTTGGCAATTGTGAAACATTTCTGCAAAATATAATTGTGATCTTAGGTTTGTCCAGATGTATTCCGAGATGTTAGTCATATCCAGTGATATATTTGCTTTTTATATATCACATTAGCAAATACTATAGCACATATTCCTGAAATTCATAAAGAAAAGCACATGAGAAATTTCCTCTTCAATTCTCTTTGCTCATCTGAATGCCTCCCCTTCTTCAAGGTCCTTTTCAAGCCCAGCTTTGTTGTGCATTTCTCCTTGACCATTTCAACCCCTAATGATCCAAACTCCTTGTCTTCTGTTCCATTCATTTGGCACGTAGCATATATTGCTTTGTTTTGTTGGTCAGGTCACACATATATTCTATCTTTTGATCTAGACTGGATGCTCATGAGGACAGAGACTCTTTTGTATAGCTTTCGATTCTGGTTACAGTGCCTAATATAGTCCACTCTGTAGAAAGTAGGTCAGGTTTAGAGTTTTATGTGACATTGGGAATCATCTAGTCCCACTAAGGACAGGGAGGTGGTACAGTGGATAGAGCACTGGGGCTTGGAGTCAACAAGACTCATCTTCCTGAGTTCAAATCTGGCCTCAGACACTTAGTACCTGTGTGACCTTGGACTAGTCACTTATCCTTGTTTTAGTTTCTTAATTATAAAAAATGAGTTGGAGAAGAAAGTGGCAAGCCACTCCAGTATCTTTGCAAAAAAACCCCAAAACCAAACAAAACCCAAAGGGGCTCACAAAGAATAAGACTTGACTGAAAAACAACTGAACAACAATAAAGTCCCACTTTTTAATTTTACAGATAATCAACCAATAGCATTTATTAGGTACCCACTATATACAAGACAGTGCTAGGTGCTGGAGATATAAATACAATATTGAGACAGTCTCTGACCTCTTTGAAGTCAGGGACTTTCTTCAAGGGGGAAATGTATTAATAGATAAATAGATAAGTAGAGGATATGCAGAAATAAATAAAAAATGATTGTAGGGCAGGAGGTTGGCACCGGCAAACTAGGGAAATCAGAACTGTGTTTTGAAAGAAGTGGCACATAAACTGAGTTCTGATGGGACCACAGGACTCTTAGAGGCAGAGGACAGGAAAGAGTCCATTCCAGGCAAGGTGGCAGATGGGAATGTAAATTTATGTTGTTGCCATCTTTCTAAGATTGTTTTGTATAAGATCTTCCTTGCCCCTAGGCCATTTGATAGGCTTAAATGCACCTGGAGCCTGTGGTGGGAGGCTTGTTTTTCAGGAGATACTTTGTGATTGGACAGTGGGTCAAGAGGGTTGTTACATTCTCTGAGCCAGGAGAAGGCTATATAAACCCTGTTGTGAGACTTCGTTTTGCTGCTCACTTTGAGAAGTGTTGTGTGATTTGACCAGACAGGACTCTGGGCAGCCGTTGAGAGCCTTTGAAAACCCCAATGTTGATGCTTTCCTCTCTGGTAACTGTGACTAGGTATAGATGTAATGGACAAGACAGTTGGAGGCCTGTCTGCTTGATATGTTTTTCTGTTTTCTTATAACTTCTGGTTGTAACCTGTCTATGTACTTAAGTTCGGGGTGCTGACTTTTTTCCCCTGAACTAGGTAAATGATATGTTTGAATGATTAAAACAATATTGTTAAAACATTTTGAGTTGCTTTCCTTTAGAAAAGCAGATCTAGGAACCTGTGTTGGCAGCCACCCTGGGGATACTAGGGTGCTTGCTGCTACAAGCATAAAGTGTGTACAGGGAAGTAGTGTATAATCTTCATGGAGAGAAAGATTGTAAATGGGTTTAACTGACAAATGGAGGAGTTTATCCTGGACACAATAGGGAGCCGCCACTGAAGCTTCGAAAGCAGATGAATGGCCTGGGCAGAATTGTACTTCAGGAGCATCAATTTGGCAGCAGTGTGGAGGTCAGACTTGAGAGGCAAGAAGTTGGATATAGCAAGACCAATAAGTTGTTGTTGAATCATTTTAGTTGTGTCTAACTATTGGTGATCCCATTTGGGGTTTTCTTGGCAAAGATACTGGAGTGGTTTGCCATTTCCTTCTCCAGTTCATTTGACAGGCAAACCACGGTAAGTGACTTGCTCGGGGTGGTGCTCTATCCACTGTACCACCCAGGTTCTGTAAACCATCAAGTAAATAAAGAGATCATTGTTGCCCTTGGGGAAGGCAGTTTCAGCTGACTGGTGGTGATGGAAGTCAGATTGTAAGGGCTTGTGAAGTGAATGGGATCCCAGGACAATGCACAACATTCTCCTTCAAACACTCAGCTTTTCAGTCATACTGACCTGCTTTCTATTTCTTCTATAGGACATCCCATCTCCTCTCTCTGTGCCTGAGCATAGGTTGGTCCCCCAAGCCCAGAAAGCTTTGCCTCTTTACTCCCCCTCTGTAGCAGCAAACATCCCCAGGGTGGCTGCCAACACAGGTTCTTAGATCTGCTTTTCAAAAGGAAAGCAACTCAAAATGGGTTAACAAGCTTACTGTAATCAATCAAACATATATCATAGATCATTTACTTAGTTCAGGGGGAAAAGGTCAGCACCCCGAACTTCAGAGTATACAGACAGATCAAACAGACAGGCTTCCAAACTGTCCAACCATTATCAAAACCAAATCACAGTTACCAGAGAGGGAAGCATCAACATCAGGGTTTTCAAAGCTGGGGTGGGGCTCTCAATGGCTGCCCAGAGTCTCATCTTGTCAAATCACACAACACTTCTCAAAAGTTGAGCCCCAAAGCAAAGCCTCTCATCAGGGTTTATATAGCCTTCTCCTGGCTCAGAGAATGTAACAACCTTCTTGACCCACTGCCCAATCACACAGTATCAAGGTGTGGTCATTCCTGAAAACCAAGCCTCCTACCACAGGCTCCATGTGACCACATTCAGCCTATTAGGGGGCAGAGTATATTTTCAAATTAAAGAAGGTTCTCAGAGTCACTTAAGCCAATCAAAGGGCCTGGGGCAGGGAAGATCTTCAAATCTGCATTTCCATTACACCCTCGCCCCCAGAATCTTTAGCTTCCTTTGAGTTTAGTTCAAGGGAAGCCTAGCCTGATTCCTCCAGTTACTTTTGTAACTTTTATAACCCCTTTTAAGTTTAAAACTTCACTAAGACTTTTGGGACACTGTAAGGGCCCACCTTACTGGGCTGACGTCAAACTCACCTCTCCAGCCGCCTCTGTGGCACTCCAATCGCCTTCTGCGATTCTGGTCACCCTACTACGACCCTTATGGTTGCCCCACCTCGACCCCTCGGAGAGTTCCTTTCCCAGTTGCCCCACTGCGACCTCTGGTTCGCCCCCACGAACCCCTGGGGGAGCCTGCTCCTCCCAAACAGACAAAGGAGTCCTGACACCAAGATGTAATGTCTTGCCATTTAATCTCTTTCTCGTTCACAATCCCCTCTTCTTTCTCTCCCCCCCCCCTTTCACCTTGCCTCCCTCCTTTTATCTCCTTTCCCCTCCCCCGACTCTGTTCCTCCACATGCCTCAGCAGTAGCAGGCTTCTCATGGCAGGGGAGTGCTCCCTTGTTAGCAGCACATGCTCAATACCCTGAAATCACGGGGCAGAACATACGCTCGGGTGCCTCTAACCCTAGTCTGAGTTGCTCTGTCATTTGCCTGAGTTTTCTGTGGGTTCTCAGAGTTCAGGTAGAGTCTTAAAGGGCCCCAACAGGACACCTTGTATATTCACTTTAATTTAATTTTCAATGTGCTTATTATTTCCTCTAATAGAATGTAAGTTTCTTGATGACACAGCCTGTATCATTGTTTTTGTATCCTGGCACCTAGGATAGTGCCTAGTAAGTAGAAGGCGCTTTATAAATGTTTATTAAAGGAATAACTTGAATTCAGTAAGTTGCTCAAGATTATACAGAGGGGAGGGAGACAGGTGTGGAATTCAAGCTAGGCAGCTGGTAGTGGTGGTAACTGGGTGCTTGGGCCCCAATTCCAATGTCACATTTCTCCCTATCCTCAAAAAACTGTCCCTGGCAACTTCTCCCCAGCCCAAGGACACTATACCTAGCAATTAATCATGAGTAGGCCCCAGAAAAATACCTCTCTCTCACTGGCATTGTAGCAAACCACACCTATAGGAATTATTAGTCTGAACTGACTTTGCACTGGCTCAAAGATATTCTGTACCCACTGGACTATCTACACCAACTCCCCACCTCATTATATGCATCCTGGACTCCTCATTATGTGTATCCTAGCCTTAGACATATTGTATACTCCCTACATATATCATGTCAAACAAGACATAGACTGGTGGCAGGTGGGGCAATTCTCAGTCAGCTAGTTAACTTAGTGATATAGCAGACCTAAAGACCACACGTCCCTGTACCTTGCCTCTCCTTGGGCTTTTCCTGGTGACCTCTGGGTAAAACGTCTACACAGTAGATATAACACATGCATGTTCCTTTAAGAACTGAGCACTCTTTAACCACTGCCTAATCCCACCCTGAATCACCTAATTAGCACACCTGACACACTTTTCTACTGTCATTTATCCTATATAAACTTTAACTGTATCCCTCTAAAGTTTCAGGTTTCTTGAGAACTTTTGCCTGCTGAAAAGCGTAAAAATAAATCTTTGCCAACTTGACTTGAAGAATGCTTGAGTCTGTGAATTCATTCCAGATGACCCTGTCCTGTACTCCCGGTCTTGACAGGGGCCCCTGAACCTCTCAAACCACTTCACTGGCAGTGGATATGGATCTGGCATCACAAAGACCTGAGGTCAAATTTGACCTCAGACATTTACTAGCTGAGTGACCTTGGGTGAGTCATTCAACCTCTCTGTTTCAGTTTCCACATCTATAAATGGGGATAATAGTAGCACTTACCTCCCAGGGATTGAATGAGATAATATTTTTTAAAGCACTTAGCATTGTGTCTGGCACATAGTAGGCATTATTGCATAAATACTACCTATTATTAGTATACTAAACTAAGGTCCTCTGACTCCAAATCCAGCGTTCTTTCCATCATACCATTAATTAGTAGCCCTGCTAGCAAACACAATGTAAGTTTGTCATGGAAACTTGTATTTTCCTCTGCATTATCTCCCAAACCCATTCCCTACTAAATCTACTAGGCTTTTCTATAACCACATTTAGCCATTGTCGTAGTGATGATAAATATAATGGGGTTGGAAGGGGTGGATGGAAAAGCAACCAGTGCTCAGTGGTTACATGGCTGCAATCCCTCTGCCAGGCAGTCATTCATAGCTGCAGCCTAACCTACCCTCCTATCTCTGATCGCCAGGAAGAAGGAGAAGCTATGTGGTCATTCCACTTTCCTTACGAACTAGCAAAGGCAGCAGAGTAATTCTTATCCAATAAATACTATAAGGTCTATTAACATTTTTTTTGCCTGCCTGTCTCCTAAAATTCCTCATCTAGGGAAATGCTCCTGTGGTGCTTTTATTCCCATGATTCATTCTGGGGATTCAGCAGGTTTTAAAATTGGTTTTCTTTTCCTTACTTCCTTACTATTCCCTTTATTGAATTTTAAGATGGGGTAAGAGATTAGAAATTCTGGGAGAACAAATGTAGTGCTTATCAAGGCCAGAGGGATGGATTAAGTGAACTCTCAAGGTTCTTTTACAGCCCTGTAATGCTTTCCAAAAGAAAAGAAAAATATGCTGACAATCCATAGGTGAAAGAGACAACATGGTATCTTAGGTTATCTAAGTATTAGGCTGTTCTGAGAATTAATTAGAATAATTTCTTATTAAAAGTATTCCAAGAGGAGGCAAAGGAACAAAGCATTCCAACTATGTTGATTGAAATGTGGTGGGAGAAATTAGGGAATAATTTAGAGTCTAACTGCATATTTCAAAATGGGAACAGCTACATTTTGGTGCTTGTAGTTCTCTTTGAATGTGGGCTTGACAAACCCTTTGACAGTTTCAACAGGTGGCGCTTACCATCAAAGAAACAGTGGTGTGTGGAAAGGAGAGAGCAAAGGAGGAGGCATGATTGAATACTTCAGTATGCAATTACATTTTCTGCATAATTAGTCATAAATTGAGCATCCAAACATAGATGCATGCGTAATTAATTATGACTTATTTAAAAGCACTCTGCTGGTGACACTTTGTTCTTCATTTCCTGCAAATCAAATTACTGAAGTTTTCATTTCATTTAAAAAATAATTTCCCTCATGTTATTATTATTTTTAAAATTTAAATTGAGATACAGGAAGATGAAAATGGTCCTACCAGGAGAGGTAAATACTAAAGTGGGTACTGGTAGAGAGGGATGGCGTCTAGAGAAAATTGGGGAGGGCTCACATCATTGAGACTTCAATGGAGTCCCCACTGCCTCACTCTCTCCACTATTTGGCTTATTTAGCCTTTTAAAACCCTTCTTCCTTCAAGCTTTTTTTTCAACCCCCTTCTTCTTCCAGCTCAGCTGCCACCTCCCACAATGGTGCCTCCCATTTTCTGCCTCATATTTCTCGTAGCAGCCTATCTGGATCTTTCACTATATTTTGCCTTGTATTATAGTTGTTGTGCACATAAGCTGTTCAAGGTCGTATGGCTGTAGTTCTAGTTCTAGATAGCACACTTCTCTTAGGTTTTTTGCTGTTGTTTTGCATGCCGAATCACACTATTTATTAGGTTAGGGTATGCTGGCAGATGTTTAACAACCGATTCTTATATCTCTATCTATATATAGAGAGAGCGAGAGGCAGAGAATGGATGAATTTTAAAAAATATTCAATGCAACTTTATTTTCATAATCTGAAAAGTATCATTGCAGTTATAGTTATTAACTATAAACTAGCACAAGACTGCTTGCCAGGAATTTGAAGTATCAATCTGATTCCATATTTGAAGATTTTTTTCTTTTTAGGGAGTGTTATCACCTCTCAGAAAGGATATGGGGTGGGGATTAGATACAGAGCGAGGGTCCTGGAGTCAGGGAGACCTGAATTCAAATTTGGCCTCGTACACTACTAACTATGTGAGCCTGTGCAAGTGACTTAACCATGTTTTCATTAATCTACTGGAGAAGGAGGTGGTAAACCACTTCAGTATCTTTGCCAAGAAAACCCCATGGACAGTATTGGTGTTCTATGGTCCACAAGATCACAAAAGGTTGGATGCAACTGAATGACAGCCATATATATATATATACATGGATGTATTTTTAAGTTTGATCTGCATTATTACCGTTTTCCCCATCACTTTTTTATGTATAGATAAGCAACAAAACAATAAAACAAGTCCTGCTTTATAGTGTTTGCTAATTTGCAAGGTGCAAATGCTTATAACTGAAAATTGAGCTGGCTCCAGCACAACACTGCTGGTAACTCACATTAATCACTGTGATCTCCAGATCTTTTCAGAGCTGCTGCCCAAGCACTCATTCTGCACTGGTAAGACTGGTTTTCAAACTAAAATGTAAGATTTTATGTCTATCCTTACTCAGTTTTAGTTGCTCTATCTAAGAAATAAATAAGTTGGACCCGTTGATAGCTAAGGTCATTTTAGGTCTGACATCCTTTGATTTTTTTCATAGGCTTGAAAAGAAATAATTTGTAAGTGATTAGACTTCTTTTGTTTGGTCCCTGAGAGCAGAACTATGGGTAAGAGTTAGAAGTTTCTGAGAGGCAGATTTTTATTCTATATAAGGAAAAGCTTTCCTAGAATTAGAGCTTGTCCCAAAGTGAATGGATCACCTGTAGAAGGAGTGAGGCCCCCATCACTGTAAGTGTTCAAGTGGAGATTACATGACAACTTGTCTAAGATATTATAGAGAAGATTCCAGTTCAAGTGTAGGTTGGGCATAATGACTTGCAAGAGCCTGCTCCACTTCTACTCAGATGTTCTATGATCCGATGAATCAGTTTTCAAAGCTTTAAAAACAGGGATTCCATTCTCAGATCCTACAAACCTTTTTGTACCATGTTTTGAAAAAGGCAGGATTTTAACTTTTAATTTTGGGGACCTACACACAAATTTCAAAAAGCTGCTTTTACTTTTAATTAATTTTTTTTTTTTTTGCTTTTTTGGAGGAGGGAAAGCAGGGCAATTAGGGTTAAGTGACTTACCCAAGGTCACACAGCTAATAAGTGTTAAGTGTCTGAGGTCAGATTTGAACTCAAGTCCTCCAGGCCCCTCCAGGGCCAGTGGTTTATTCACTGTGTCACCTAGCCACCCCTACTTTTAATTAATTTCAAAGCAAATTATCTCCATTGAATAAGTGTCTTTAGGTGAGGTATATGCTTTGGTATAAGGGGAACAGGTGCGAACCTCCAATGTTGACTTTACTAACCAAAGTCCTTCAAATCCTGTTGATCCAAATCAAATGGACATTCATCAGTTTTCATTTCTCTCTAATTATGTTACATTCATTTAGCTTCAAAATTGCCTCCATATATTTCCCACTTTCTGTGATCTCATTTGCTTCATTTGCTCTTCAGAAATCTTTCCAATTATTTGGGTGCCCAATTGTTCGTGAAACAGCAGCTCTGTTTATGCCAAAAAAGCCTTTTTGAAGGAAAGATTTATCCTTATGACTATGTTATATGTTGATTTCAGGCAGATCTAAAGTCCAAGAACATTGAAATACTGAGTAACTTTTTAGCTCTCTTTCTAAAGTTTTAGCTAACTTTACTCTCAGAGGGTTTTGGTCCTATTGTAACAGCTCAGGCTGATCTTAGGGATGCCTTAAGGAATGTAGAAGATGGTGCATCACTCCTGATATGAGCTGAATGGGCTAAGCCAATCATGTGTCTGCATTGTCTAGTATTAATACAGTAAGTTCCCTGAGGAGGAGTGGGGTCAGAAACAGAACCAGTCAAAGCTCCTGTGCTAATCAGTAGTTGGTCTGTGAGTAGTCACTTAATTCCCCAGCCTGAGTAACATAGTGAGACTAAATCTCAAAAAAAAAAATGTAGACCAGATCTGCTGATATTTTTACTTAAAACATCACATATAGTTAAACTATGATATATTGATTCAAGAACAAGTTTAAGAGGTGAGAAATTTCTCTCTTTCTGATATTTCCTCTAGCCTAGAATGCTCTCCCTTTTCACTTCTTCATAAAAAAAATGTCAATTCATCTTTTAAAGCCCAGTTTAGGTCTAGGTCTCCATGAAATCTCTGAGTAATCCAGCCCACATTTGTCTATTTCTCTGAAATTACTCTTATCAGATCTCTGAATAACCAGAAATCTGCTGCTGAGGTGGGATGGGTTGATGCCATACAGGTGAGATAAATGATGAGAAGGAAATGGAGTGAGGAATTATTAACTGGGATAGGGGAGGCAAAACTTAATGCAGGCAGAACAATGATAAAAGAGCATAGGAGAAGAAATGAGCTCCAGGGATGTTCTACTGAAAGAATGAGCTCGGCTCTCCAAAGTGTGGCCTGTACCTATCACAGAATGAGAAGTTTCTGACTTTGAACTCCACTGGCCTATCAGACAGTCTAAAGGTGACCTGAGTAAATTTCTTTAGCGTGCCTTTCTTGCCATCTCAGATCTCATCTGATAGGGATACTGCTTCACAGTAGAATAGGTAGTCAATCCTGGATCCAGGCCTGCCATCCCTTGTAAGCAGAATTTATCTCTGCTGTTAGCCTCTCTTTTCCTGAGGGGCAACCATAAGACCTAGCAATTCTACTACTTAAATCCATTTCATATGATTTAACTTTTAATAAGTCACAGCTGTATTTTCAAAAAAATTCTGCATTTGTCTTCCCTAATAACTTTGGGGACAGGGTTTCTTTCCTTTTTTTCTCCATATCCCTTTTGCCTAACACATAGTAGGTGCTCACTAAGTCTTTGGTGGTCTGACTTGAATATAGGGCTTTCTAATTCTCAATTCTCAATGGTAATTGGAATAAGGATTACATGTATAGTAACTAAGCTTGCGAGAAAAATGATTACTAATAACTAATTATTTGGGGAGATTCAGAGTACCCCTCTTCTCCATCCTCATTTTAAGATCTCAGTCTCTGAAGGTTGAGCTAACTTTCTCCTCTATCCAACCCTATCCAACTCTACAAGGACTCACTAATCTAATGTGAATTCCATTCAATCAAGCTTGGTGGAGACAGACCCTTTTGTCTAAATTGCCCAAGGCTGGGGGTGGTCTGGGTATAGTTTCTGTGTCCAAAGGTGACATGATGTCACTCTCAGCCCCTCACTGGAGTGAATTCACTTGTTTTGTAAAGTCCACCTCTCATTAAAAGGATGTATAAGTTATAAGCCCATCACTATGATTGTCTTTGGTGTAAGAGGGAGATGCTCAAATGGCCATCCTTTTATTAAAATACTGGCATTATTAATAAAATGATTAAATTACCCAGAAATTATGTCTCTTGAAACTTTTTAAATGCCACACTTGCCTTTACAAAGCTTGAGGCTCCAGTGCCTATAGCTATGAGCTGGGGGCAGAAGCTGGGGTTGAAAGATTTTTAAAAGGACTGAGTTTAAGGTGAAAGAAATGAATGGGGAAATAGCATCACATTTAAGGCAGACTTTCCCTTTTCTAGATACTTTGGAAGGATTATGATAGCTCCTTTACCAAGGTGGAAGGGAAAGAGGGAAAGGAACCACCTCAGAACTGCTTACTTTTTAAAGGACAGTGATATAGTTAATGCACACAACTGATAGGTCTAGAGATTGGGAACTATATGGATGGCCACCTGGAAGCAAAATCACACCTAGTATGGCCCTTCTTGGAGCATCTATGCTGTCTTCCCAAAAGAGAACAATAGAGCATTCACTTTCCTGCACTGAATCAATGGAAACTGATATAATTCTGTGGATTTTTGAATTGAAAAATTGTAGGTGAAAGTTTTTCCCAGTCTCCCCTTTACTCCCTGAGCAGCAGAAAATTGAACTTCTGGGCTTTAACCGTGTGTAATGCTGTAGGAAACAGAAAGGGTGGTGCTGGGTATATTGCTATTAAACTGTGTTGATTTATTTCTCCCATCTTGATTAAAGTTTTATACAGCATGTCTTATAAATGACCTTGAATGAAATGAGGTGAGCATGGTATGAAGGGGAGTTTTCCTTAGCAGCATGGAGAAAGCCATTTATCTGATTGGTATAAACATTAACCCATACGCTTACAAAAGAGAAACTTATACCAACCACAAAAAGGTAGAGCCAAGGGGACAGTGACAGCCGGTAGCTCTGGGAGCTAGAGAGCATCACCAGGAGCTTGACTATTACCTGGTGGCATACTCTGGTCTTGGGTCAAGTGCTTAGCCCCACCTGTCATGTATATCTCCCAGTACCAGTTGGGTACACTGGGATAACAACTAATTTCCCTTTGCCTATTTCCCAGAGGCCGAAATGTACTGATTTCAGCTGAGTGGATTAATAATTCTATCTTGAGGAAAGGTGTCTGCCTAGGGATGTGGGTTGGTTTTTCCACCAATCAGATAAATAGCTTAGTCTTCATCCTACTTAGGAAAACTCCCCTTCATCTCATACTCACTGCATTTCATTCAAGGTTACCTACAAGGATACATGCTGTATCAAACTTTAATCAGGATAGTAGAAATAAATCAAAACGGGTTGATATCAAAACTCTCAGCACATGTTTTCCCTGCTCTCAACCTGATCAGTCCCCTGCATTCACTAGATTAATAGTTCTTAATCAGCCTATTGCAAGGACTGAGCTCATAATACATTGAACAGGCTCTGGGTGGATGGTTAGTTTGCCAAGCATTAGCCAAGAGAACTACCAAAATCAAAACAAAAGACGGAAGATCTTGTGTCAAGGAATATGAAGGCTAAGAAGAATTTTGCAATTACTTGAAAAACTTATGTTTGTGTTTTATATGTAGTTAATTTTTTTTCTTTTTGGAGGGCAATTGGGGTTAAGTAACTTGCCCAAGGTCACACGGCTAGGTTTTTGTTTGTGTGTGTGTGTTAAGTGTCTGAGGCCGGATCTGAACTCAGGTCCTTCTGACTCCAGGGCCGATGCTCTACTCACTGCACCACCTAGCTGCCCCTATATGTAGTTAATTTAAAAGTAAATGTGTCTCTAGTGGAAAAGTTCTAACGACATGTACATATGCACCAAGAACCATTCATTCTTCTTAGAGGAGAAGGTGAAAGGGTTGGAGAAATGCATTTTTTACTCTCCAGTTTATCATAAAGAATGAAATGTTTCTTGAACATTTTAAAAAGGAAAGAAGAATTTTGAGGAGGTAACAAAGAACAAAAAAGATGTAAAGAGACAAAAGGTGGAAGAATATGATGGCAAATAAGAAAGTGAAAAAGAAAGACCACTTAAACCCTTGAACCTAAGTAATAGGTATCAGGCTTTTTCTATAGAGGGGGAACTGCCTGAAGATGCTTCTTGCCCTTCAAGGACAGATGATGATATAGATGCATAGATAGCATTAGGTCTTGGATAATGGTGAGAGTGGGAAGAGATGAGTAGAAAGAGTTGGCAACTCCCTGTTGTCTTGAAGGAACCATTGTCCACTTGACATAAATAACAAAGGAAGACTGTTGTCTTCTTAGTATGATACCTGGGATCTAACAAATAGTTTTCTAAGACTTGTTAGACCTAGTAACTACTATCCACTTCTGATAATTTATGTGTGGACACATGATACCACCAAGAAGGAACCTAGAATTTGTTGTTAAAAGGATAAGGAAGTCATGGAGTGGGGGAACTAACAACAAAAAAACCAAGCAAATAAAGTCAGCTGGATTGTTATATTCATTACTAACAATAACAGGAAATTCAGAAGAGAAGGTAGATTCTTGAGGTCAGTCAATGACTATTTGTTGAGCATTTGCTATGTGCCAGGCACTGTGATAAGTATCAGGGATACAAAGAGGCAATCCTTGCTCTCAAAGAGCTCACAGTCTCCCGGGAGAGGTAAACATAGAAACAACTATGTACAAACAAGATCTATACAGGGTAAAGTGGGGGTAATTTCAGAAGGAAGACACTAGCATTAAGGGGGATCAGGAAAGGTTTCCAAGAGATGGTCAGATTTTAATACTTGAGGGAAGCCAGGAAGAAGAGATGAGGAGGGAGGGCATTTCAGGCATGTGGGACAGTCAATAATGTTGGGAATGACGAGATAGGTTGTCTTGTTTGAAGAATATCAAGGAGGCCAGTGTCATTGGATTGCAGACTATGTAGCAAGGAGGGTGTATAGTGTAAGAAGGCAGGGAAGGAGGGGAATGCAGGTTATAAAGGGCTTTGAAAGCAAACTGGGATTTTATATTTGATCTTAGAAGTAATAGAAGAACTACTGGAGCTGATTAGTAGGAGGAGGGTGACATGGTCAGACCTGCATTTTAGGAAGATCGTTTTGACAACTGAATGGAGGATGGACTGGAGTGGAGAGAGACTTGAGGCAAGGGAACCAGTTAGGAGGCAATAATCAAGGGTCAAAGTGATGAGGGCCTGGACCAGGGAGATGATTGTGTGGAGTAGTGAGAAGGAGACAATAAGTGATTGTGAAGGTAAAAATGATAAGATCTGATGATGGGTGTGCTGGAAGAGGAAAGTTGGTCAGAGACTTATGGTTGACCAGATTTCAAAGGATCAAGAAAAAGGATAGGTCAGATCCAATGACTTCACATCCTCTAGGGAAAGTTGGCTCAAAAGGGATAGGAATTCTAAAGACACAAACAGAAATGATTCTGCTAAGTATCATACAGTGGAAAGAGCTTAGAGGTACAGGATCTGAATTTGAATGCTGGTTCTGCTATATGCTATCTGTGTGGTCCTGGGCTTGTCACTTACCTCTGCATCTCAGTTTCCTCTTTTGTATAGTGATTGGGTTGAGCTAGCTCTAAGATCTTGTCCAATTATATCTTGATGATGATGATGATTTCTTTGTGACTGTGTAGTAACCAAATGATGATTTTGAAGGAGACACATACATGATGGAAAGAAGAGCTGAAACTGAATAGAAAAATTTGTAAGGTCTTCTCAGAATGAAACTGAGGCTGGTGATAGATGCTAAGGAAAACAAAAAGATTTTTAAAAATCTATGTTGGGGAAAGAGGAGGATCAATAACGCAAAGATGCTATAATGATAACGAATGGCATCGTCTGCTCTCATCTCATATTACTTCTGTTTTCTCTGCCAAGGATAGAAAACTTTCTGACTGGTAAAGGATAGACCAGAAATGGTTAACAGGGAGTGGAAACTCAAGGTAAGTCAGGAGATAGTAAGAAAACACCCAGCTGCCTTGAATGAACTCAAGTCTTTAGACTTGGGTGAATTGCAACTCAGGGTGATGAAGGAACCAGCAGATGTGATTGCTGAGTCATTGTTACTGATCTTTGAATGATCAGAGACAATAAGAAAAGTGAGACCAGATGGAACCTGGGCAGGTGTTGTCCCAATTTTCAAAATAGGAAAGATAATGAGATTTGTAAACTTTAGGTCAGTGACCTCTATGGCTTTAATAAAATAATGTTCTCTTCTTTCCTTCCTTCCAGTTTTCCTCCAATCTGTCTTCCTCTTGCCTGTCGGTCGTCTTCCTCCCTCCTTCCCTTCTTCCCTCCTTTTTATTGCAGAGTAATTAGACTTTTAGATAAGGGGCAAGGCTGTAGGTATAACTTCTGTTTCAGCAAAGCATTTGAAAAAGTTTTTTTTTATGCTGTCCTTATGAACTTTGATGGAGAAATGTGGGCTACAGTTAACTGGGTAACAAGTGGTTAGAACTGGTTAAATGCTCAGACTCAAAGAGTAGTCATTTATGGACCAATGCCAATTTGTAGAGGAGTCTCAGTGGTGAGAGAAATGATTAGGCCCCTATTTTATTCCAAACTTATCTCCAACCATTATAAATCAGCTTAGTACAATTCCATAGGCGTAGTGATTGTTAGCAATTATTAGTATTTTACTTATCTATTAATATATATTTAATCAGTCTAATCAACTAATATGAGTATAGGAATTGTATATATTAGTACATATTTTGCATACATTAGATATAGGAATAATTAGATAAGGTTGGTTAGATTCTTATATTAGGTCTCAAACTTTAAACTATAAATTGTAAGTTCACTGTACACTCACCTGTTATAAAGTTCACTTGCCTAACCATAAGAAAGCTGATGAGAGGACTTCCCCCTTTTGGGTAATAAGTGCACGATCATGCCCAGCATGGGTAAAGTGTCTTGATGTGATATAGAAAATCTCCCAACTTATTTTTGTATCTCTGGACCACCCTCTTTCCCAACATGAGAAGGGGCCCATCTATTTTTTTTGGTGGGGGGGAAGGTAGGGCAATTGGGGTTAAGTGACTTGCCCAAAGTCACATGGCTAGTTTTGTGTTAAGTGTCTGAGGCAGGATTTGAACTCAGATCCTCCTGACTCAAGGGTTGGTGCCCTATTCACTGCACCATGTAGCCGCCTCTGGAAGGGCCCATCTTGACTACTTAGTTAGTGGAGATGACCCTTATTCTGTGGCCACTCAAGTTGATATGTTATTTCTAGCTCTCCTGGAGGGTCAAAAGCAAAGTCTATCAATTAATGAGACCCTGCATTTTACTTTGCCTCTTCTGAGCATCTAGGTAAAAAGCAAGGCCTTGGGGAGAGGGGTCATCTCAGATCATGAAGATTTGAAGCCCTATTCACTGAAGGGTTATGGTCCTTTTAATAAATGGTTATTGGCTCAGAGCTCTGCCTCAGTGGTTTTTCTTGCAGACTGGATAATTTTGGACCCCACAGTGGTGTGTCCTAGGGATCTGTTGAGTCATTTCTATCAATAACTTGGATGAAGCCATAGAAGATGTGTTTGTAAAATTTGCACATGATGAATCTGGAAGAGATAACAAACATTGTATGACAGTATTGCAATCCAAAAGTATCTTGGTAGGCTCAAACAATGGGCCAAATTTAATAAGATCAAATTTAATGGGGATAAATGTAAAGTTCTACATTATTCAGAAAATCAACTAAACAAGTACAAAATGGGGCATATATGACTAGACAATAGTTTATGGGAGTCTTACTGGGATGCAGACTCAAGGAGCATCAGCAAAATCACAAGGCAGACAAAAAATCAGCAATTCTCCAGGCTCCATTGAGCATAGTGTCCAGAACAAATGGCTCCTCTGAATTCTGCTGTGGACAAGCCAAGTATGGTGTTCCATGTCCAGTTCTTGCTATCACATTGACAAACAGGAAAGCATCCAAGAAAGGGCAACCAGGAAGGAGAAGGGTCTCAAAACCAGGCCAATATGAAAATTAGCTAAAAGACATTCCAGACTCCTTACACTTTATTCTCCTACATGAACTCAGTGATCTAGTTTCATTAGTCCATTTGTTGTTGCTTGAACAGGACACTCCAGCTCTCATGAATGCCTTTGCACTGGGATCTCCCAGGCCTGGAAGGCTCTCCTTCTTGACTTGTAAATCTTTCCTTCTGTTGGAGACCTTTTCTGATCTCTCCTACTTCTGTTAGTCCCTTCTCCTTTAAGCTAACCTTTCATTCATCCTCTATGTATCTTGAATGTACCTATATCGCTTTACATGCCTCCTCCATTAGAATGTGAGTTCTTTGAGGACAGGGACTGTTTTTACCTTTATTTGTGTTGCAATTCCTAATGCTTAGCACAGTACCTGGCATATTTGTTGTTGTTGTTCAGTCGTTTTAGTCGTGTCTGACTCTGTGACCCCATGTTGGGATTTTCTTGGCAAAGATACCAGAGTGGTTTGTCATTTCCTTCTCCAGCTCATTTGACAGATGAGGAACTGAGGCAAACAGAGTGAAGTGACTTGCCCAGGGTCACACAACTAGTAACTATCTGAGGCTGCATTTGAACTCAGGTCTTCCCAGAACTCTATCCCCAGTGCCACCTAGAATGATTGTCAATTGACTGACTTGGGAGAGGAGGGGGGCTGGGTATGATCTTCAAACATTTGAAGGACAGTCATGTAAAAGAGGCATTGGCTTTTATTCTGTTTGACCCCAGAGGGCAGAACCAGGAGTGATGGGTAGAAATTACAGAGATGATTTAGGGCTAATGTAATAAAAAAAAAAAACTTCCTTACAATTATAGCAATCTAAGAGAAGAAAGAGTTACTTCTCGAGTTGAAATTTTTCCCTTCTCTGAAGCTATTCAAGAGAAGATAGATAGTTGCATGTCAGTGACTCTGCAGAACATATGCTTGGTCAGGTATACTTTGAAATAGTTTCTGATATTTCTTCTAATTGATTGATTCTGTGAGTCTCTGATTTTGTGATCTAGACCTGGAATGAACCTTAGAGCTAGGTAACACAGTGGACAGAGCACTGGGCCTAGAGCCAGAAAGACCTCAGTTCAAATCTGTCCTTAGGCACTTAGTAGTTGTGTGACCTTGGGCAAGTTATTTAACCTCTGTTTGCCTCAGTTTACTCATCTGTAAAATGTGGATAATAACAGCACCTACCTCCCAAGCTTGTTGTGAGGATCAAAAGAGATAATTGTAAAGCACTTGGGACAGTGTCAGGCATTTTGATAGGTACTATGTAAATGTTACCTCCAATGATGATGTCCACTCAATAATGTTGTAGACTAGGAAATGGGAATTGCAGTGGGGATTCTTAAATCAGGGAGGTTGGGTAGGAATTTGCCGTAGTAATCCAGATGTGAGATGATAGAAACCTTTGTTAGTGTGGTGGTAGTGAGAATGGGAATGGGAAGAAGAATGGATAGAAGAGATATTTTTTAGAGAAAATCTATTGGACCTGGTGATTAATTGAATGTAAAGTAGGAAGGTGAGGGATGAGTCTAAGATAATTTCAATATTTTAAACTTGGTTGACCTTAGAAGAGACAGTATACTCAAGAAAGAAACTGTAGCTGATATTCTGTCTGAAAAGATCACAAATTCTGAATTAATGAAGTATCAGAGTGTAAATGAATGAAATTTTATTGTAGCTCAAATTAGCAAAGTATTTTAGTTAAATTGCATGGAATCCATTGCCATGAGAATCATCAACCAATAAATATTTATTGGACCATGATCTAAACTTCTCAAATCTTGATTAACCACTATATCATGACGCTTCTCTTATTTGAATTATAGAAAGAAAACTTACTTTTAATTCTGTCATACTGTTAGTTCTAGCATATGCTCATGAAATGGCCTTAGCAAACCCCCCCCCCAAATTAGGTGAACTTGAAGTGAGGAAATTCCGCTAACTACCTCCCATCCCTCCACATTATGTGCTCCATGTGTCAGCAAAATCACTGGGTCCCCACTGGTGATCTTTGCCCTACTTTCCCATAGCAACCAAATCACTACTAATAAGCTTCAAATGAAGCAGCTAGGTGACTCAGTGGATAGAATGTCAGTCCTGGGGTCAGGAAGACTCAATTTCTTGAGTTCAAATCTGGCCTCAGATACTTCCAAGCTGTGTGACCCTGGGCAAGTCACTTAATCCCGTTTGCCTCAGTTTCCTCATCTGTACAATGAGCTGGAGAAGGAAATGACAAAACCATTCTGGTATCTGCCAAGAAAACCCCAAATGTGGTCATAAAGAGCTGGACAACACTAAAACAACTACAAGCTTCAGAGGAAGGAATTAAACCTAGGTCTCTCCTGACTCCAAGTCCAGTGATTTTTCAGTATACTGCTTTACCCCTCTGCAGGACCAGGCAGTCCATGCATAGAAAGTCTGATGGGTAGAGCTCATGAGTCTGGATAGTTTGGTAGAAGGGATCAAGAATCCAGGCAAAAAAGCTTAGGGGACCAAGACAAAGTGATTGGGAGAACAAGGGCTCAATCTAGGGAATCATTGTGAGCAAGAGGCATAGGGCACCACTGTCTTAGAAGGAAAGGTATTCTGAGTCAGGTGTGTGTGTGTGTGTGTGTGTGTATGTGTGCAGTTTTCTGTATGTATGTACACGTGTGTACATGTACACATACCATATATACACATGTTGCTAAGTCGTGTCTGACTCCCTGTGACTGTAATTGGGGTTTTCTTGTCAGAGATACCAGAGTGCTTTGCCATTTCCTTCTCTAGCTCATTTTACAGATGAAGAAATTAGAGCCAACAGGGTTAAGTGGCTTGCCCAAGGTCACACAGCTAGTAAGTGTCTGAGGCCAGATTTGAACTCAGAAAGATGAGTTTTCTTGCCCTCAAGCCCAGCATTCTATCCACCATGTCACCTTGCTGCCTATACACACACACACACACACACACACACACACACACACACACACACACACAAAAACATATGCATATATATGTGGTAACTATATTTTCTGAACCAAAAAACTGGACACAGTCTGATAAAAGGATATGTCCTTTTTGAAAGTCTCAAATTTTTTAATTAAAAAAATTATTGAGGGGTGGCTAGGTGATGCAGTGAATAGAGCACTGACCCTGGAGTCATGAGGACCTGAGTTCAAATTAGGCCTCAGACACTTAAACACACAAAAAAACTAGCCATATGACCTTGGGCAAGTCACTTAACCCCAATGCCCTACCTTTCCCCTCCAAAAAAAACATTATTGAAATTTTTGTTTTGATGGCACAGAAATTTCCCAATACATTTAAGAGTCAATAAGCACTTAATATATACCAGGCACTATGCTAAGGATTGGGGACACAAAGGCAAAAACTATTCCTGTCCTCAAGTAAACAGTCTAAAGTACACTTCCTCTTACCCCCAAAATTTAAAACTCCCATAGTTTATTTATTGTTAACAGAAAAGATAAATGCGTCCTTTGACAATATAGGCCTAATGTGAATTTACATTGTTGTCAGCATTGTGTACATTGTCAAAGGATATTCTTTTTGCAAAACCTAACTAAAGAACACTTATCTTCTTGAAGTGAAAATGGTGTTGCAACATCTGGGACATGTATGTAGCAGATACTTCCTGCTAAGGGCAAATCTCAGAGTTTTGTCCAACCTGAGCCCAACAGGTTTCTGCCTCTAAAGAGAGTGACCTGATTGGAGTGAAGAGTAAGGGCAGAGGGTCAGGCAGCTCCTGATGAATATCTTGGCTTGGCAGAAAAGTCCTGAGTAGCACCTCTCGTTCATCAATTCCTGTGGTGCTGATAAAGGGATGACAGATTTCCTCTTGCTGGTGAGGAATGAAAAGTTGGAGGTAATTCTAATCAATAACTGGAATTGTGAGAAGGTGGGAGCAACACAGCAAGCTCCTTTGTGTCATGGTTCAGTCATTCACTCGAATCTGACTCATTGTGACTCCACAGGAAGCACATGCCGGCCCTTCTATCCTCCACTAACCCTTGAAGTCTCCATTATCTTCTCTAAGACCCCCAACTCATAGCAGATTATCAAAGGCTAAAAGAGGAAACAAGTGTCTCTGGCAAAAGTGAACCCTAGGAAGAGAAACTTCAAGTGGCTGAAAGACACCACCTGGGATGGCCCAAGAGTAAGAACGCTCATACTTAGATATATTTTACTGTTTAAAAAGTTATTTCCTGGAAAAACAAAACAAAACTTTGTGAGGTAGGTAATACAAGGATTTCCATCCCCATTTCACAGATGAGTAAACTGAGACTCAGAGAACTTAAGTGAGAGGCTCATTGGATTGTAGATTCAAGCTGGAAGGGACCTCTCCCATCTAAACCAACAATCTCATTTTACATAAGAGGAATATGAGAGGCTCACTGACTTGTGCTATGTGAGAGGGGCAATGAGTGGCAGAATTGGGATTTGAACACAGGTGTCTGATGCCAAATTCAGTGTTCTTCCTACTGTGCCTTGTTGCTTTCCAAAGATTCTTGGCTTGCTGATGTCTATATGACTTACTTTAGCGAGGTTACCTGAACCAAAATAGAACATTCAGAATCAGAACACAGAGCCTGTGGGTTCAGGACTCGCACATTCCTTTCTGAATAAGAATTTGGAGCAATTAATGACTCAAATGTACTACCAAGATGAAAACTAATCATTGTTTTCCTTCCCTTTTAAAGAAAAACATCACATTCTGACGCCCATTTATAGATATTTTCGGTTAAAGTGTCACATAATATTTGTGATATCAGCAGGAGGATAAAAATCAAGTTGGCAGTGAAATACTTCAGCACTAACGGTTACTGTGGAAACCATAGTAAGCAATCATAATTATAATTAGTGAGACAGCACAAGGTACAATGTATAGAAATATTCCAGTCTCAGGGAAGAGACCCACTATACCAGTAAAGGCAGAAGCGATTGTATTGGGGTTTTTCACTTTGATGTGTCCTTGAAAAGATCATGGTCCAGTTAAGAGGCTTTGCAGGCTCTGAATTTCCAAGTGAGTGTTTTCTCCCATGTTAGTTGGGGCTTAGAACATAATGCAATTTGACATGTGGCAGATTACATGGGAGCATCAACTGACCCTTCAATGCAGTAAGACCAGCTCCAAAAGCCCACTTAGACAAAACCTAGTCTAGGAAGAAAATAGGCATTTGTAAATAATAAACGGTACTTTGATACAATTACAAGGGTACTCCAGGGAAAAGCCGAGCCACACAAAAAGAATGGTGAAATGTGTGATTTCCTCATTCGTTGCTGCTTGACTCTGGCTTCCACTTTTTCATTATGTAAATGTTCTCTTTGATTCTGGTTTCACTGTCAAACTGGATTGAAATCAGAAGAGGAGTAAACAAAATGGAGACAGAAGGACACTCTTTGTGGGGTCTCTCAGTGACCAGGGAGAAAGGCAAATTGAGTCTGGAGCATGCATGGGTCTGGATTTTTATATAAACGCTCTTTGTAGGAATAAATTTTTATAGGTAAATACCTTTTTGTAATTAAAGGCTTGTTATTTTTGTTGTCATTGGCAGGGCTGCCAGAGACTCCAACCTTTTGCAAACACTAGCCGTTGGCACTAAGCTTGTTTCAGCTTGTCGGCTGCCTGAGGCTTTCCAGATGGAAACAGGTGGGGTGCCTGGTTGCCATGATGGGGGCAGAGGAGGGGAAGAAATTGTGTTATGTCTTCTTAAAGAGCTAGGTCTGGATCTGGTGTTGGAAGAATCTGCCAAAAAAAAAAAAAAAAGGAAACCCAATGTTGACTTGGTGCCCTATCTACAATAACTTGAAATGCTCAGGTACCAGGTAGCTGGTTCTAATGTTCTACTGTGAGGCAGGTAGGTGATACACCAGGCGTGTAGTTAGGAGGACTTGAGCTCACATCTGGCCTCGGGTACTTCATAGGCAAGTCACATAACTTCTCTCTGCCTTAGTTTCCTCAACTGTGAAATGGAGATGATGATAATAACACCTACCCCCCCCCCCCCGCCAGGGTTATTGTGAGATTCAATGAGGCAATATTTGTGAAGTGCCTAGTACATCCTAGATACTTAACTTCTAGTATTATCATGTAGGCATATGTGAAAGCTGGGAGATAAGCAGAGAGACTGGGGCTGAGTGAGATTTTTTTTCTATTTGCTTCATGTAAGTCCTACTTGTTGAGAGGGAATGTGGAGTAGTGGGTAGAGCAGGCCTGGGAATCAGGTCCTGCCTCTGACCTTTGCTGGCCATGTGATCCTGGGCAAGCCTACCTCTTTGGACCGGAGGATGCTCTTTTAGACACTGAGACTAAGTTGTAGGACAGATACAGATCTGCACTAGTACAGGGGATTTCTTTACCTCTAGTCTTCATACTGGGGTAGCCAGGTGGAGTCAGTGCACAGAGTGCTGGGCCTGGAATCAGGATGACTTCTCTTACTGAATTCAAATCTGGCCTCAGACACTTAATAGTTGTGTGACCCTGGGCAAGTCACTTAACCCTGTTTACCTCAGTTTTCTTCATTTGTCAAATGATCTCGAGAAGGAAATGGCAAACCACTCGAGTATCTTTGCCAAGAAAAACCCAATTAAGGTCACAAAGAGTCAGACAATGACTAAATAACAACAAAAGTTCTTTATGCCAATTGAAATCAGAGGTCCAGACTACAGCATCATAGATCTAGAACTAGAAGAGGTCTCTGAGACCCTTGAGTCCAAGTCTGTTATTTGTGAGGTAAACAAAAATCAAATGACTGGCCCCTCCAAAGTCCTGCATGTGTCCTTGTCAGGGACAAAGGACAATATAGAGATTTTACCTCTTTTTGATCCATGAAGTATCCGCATGAGCCTAGCTGCCTTGTAGCTTCTAGAGTTCTTACATCTTTGTTCCATGCCTCTCTTTATCCCTCCCTTCTGTGTCACTGGTACATTTAAAATTAAATTTAAGTTAATGGAATTACATTTACCAGTAGTATGGTAGAAAGAGAATTAGATTTAAAGTCAGAGGACCTGGGTTTGAATCCTACATTGCTTCCTAGGAACTATGTGACTCTGGATAAATCACTTCCCCCCACTGGGTTTATTCATTTCCCTCTTTTGTAAGATAAGGGTATTGAACTAGTCATAAGATCACAACATTTAGAGCTTAGCTAGAGTTTAACTTTTTCATTTTATGGTTTAGGAAAAAACAGTATGTGGGGAGCCAGGACTTGATTCCATATCCCATCTCCTTCCCTGAAATTTCAAAGGTTTTCCCATCTTGTCCCTCTGCTGCACTTTGACATTAACCAGCTTTTCCCACATTGACCCTTGCCTTAGCTGTCCATCTTGTCCTTGCCCCTGGTTTCTGCTCCTTAGTCCAAACTGGCCTCATTCCCTCAAGAGAATATTTCATATGTCCTGCCCTCAGGTAGCCCAATGGACTAGTCAATTCCCCAAATATACCTTTTGCTTTCCTTCCCCTATTCTTTGATCATACTATTCTTTTTTTCTTGGGAAGAACTCCTGGAATTGTTTTCTCCCCATTCTCCATCTCTACTCCCAGTCTTTACCTGTTAAAATTCTACTCATTCTTCAAGACCACTACTTTCCTTATAGTGATTCCAACCAGACAAGCTCTATCTCTCCTTCTGGACTCCTTCAGAACCATGCTTTTATTTCTTTTATGGTACAGCACTTTTTACTTTTAACATTATTTGTGGCTACGTCTTATGCTCCCTGCAATGCTATAAGCTCTTTGAGAGTAGGCAACCCTATTTTATTCATCTGTGTATCTCCCACAGGGGCATAGGCCTAGTAGTTGCTCAATATATATTTAAATAAATAAATTTGACTTTTAGCTTACCAAATAGAGTTATATAATCAAGACTCATCATAATAGTCTTTGATCCCAGATGTGGACTGTATTATTATTTTCTATTGTTTAATTTCTCAAATTATAGAAATATCAGCGATTCTGGTAGTCCTGATCAATGGACTGAGACACTAAAAAGAGGCAGGACCTCAGCATTTTCATGCCACCTCTGACACCCACCTGACTTGTGGTTTTGGGCAAGTCACTTAACCTTTGTGATTTCTCATCTGCAGAATTCTATTATGAGTATTTACATAATATCTGTTGCCATAACAATAGAAAATAAAACTGACCTATCTTACAGAAGAATTTGTCTTGGGGATTTACTAATTTATGTTTATCAAGAACTTTCAGTGCATGAGCTACTGAACAGCAGTGAGACTGAAAGAACAGACCCCATTGGCTTGTTTAATATGCCTACCTGATGGCCAGCATTATATGTTTAACTATTAGTATCATCACTCATAATAAAGTTTTATGAGGTACTTTAGGTTTTTAGAGGGCTTTTATGACCATTAATTAGTCATTTTTAACAGTCTTGTGATGTAGGAGAGTATTTGGTTTTATCATTCCTATTTGGGGAAATTATATTAAAGAAATACAACCTTTTGTCTTAATTTTGGGGGGAAAGGTCATGTTTTTGTTAAAAGTCTTGTCATTTGGTGATGTGGTACAGTGGGATGAGGTCTTGAAATAAGAGGATATGTATCTTAGTTTCAACACCTGTGTAATCCTGGGTGAGTCACACGAGCTCTCTGTGACATAGGTTCCTTAGCTGTACGATGGAAGTAATAATACCTTCCCAGCCTATGTCTCAGTGTCTAGGTTAGGAAAATAATCCATAAACCTTTAAACATGATAAAAGCACGGTAATTATCATTCTAAGACTTTATATATTTCTCACACAAATTACATGGGTGATAAAAAAAAAAGCCAGGACTAGCTTTGTAAACATAGAGGCTAAAAGAAAAATCCCACCTACCTCCCTGTGGACAGAGCTGGAAGGGATGCTTGTTCATGTTGGTGCTTGTGGCTAAGAAGATTGATTGGGAGGAAATGAGTGATGCAGAAGAAAAAAAAACAAAACATTAGACTTGGAGTCAGAGTCCCCAGGCTTGGGGTCTAACTTGACCATCCATGACCACATGCAAGTTTGAGATTTGGTGATCTCATACATCAGGATGATGATACTTGCAATAACTAATTGGAATAATTAATACTTACAGTATCTTCAGTCTCTAACAGGGCTGTGGGGAGGTTCAAATAAGATGATGTATGGAAAGCCAGTATAAGTTCAATCAATTGCATATAACCAACAGGCTTTTCTACAGGAGTATGTGTATGGGCTATTTTTTTTTGTCAAATAATTGGGGATGTTTTTGGTTCAATTTGTTGTTCAATTTTGCTCAATTTCAACTGTTTTCATAGAGTTCTTTTCCTTATAGCTCATATAACTTCATATACATCATCTCATTCAGTGACATAGTGTGTCATAGTGGGTAGCTGGACAAGTCAGGAAAACCTGGGTTAGAATTTCATTTCTAGGGGGTGGCTAGGTGGCTAGGTGGCACAGTGAATAGAGCACCAGACCTGGAGTCAGGAGGACCTGAGTTCAAATATGGCCTCAGACACTTAACACTTACCAGCCATGTGACCTTGGGCAAGTCACTTAACCCCAATTTCCCTGCCCCCCCCTCCAAAAAAAAAAGCAAATAATTTCATCTCTAGCACATACTATCCCAGTAACTACAGCAAGTAACAACCTCTTTGAACTTTAGTTTCCTCATCTGTGAAAATGGTACTATTAAAACCTGCCTCTCAGGAGTGTGTGTCTCAAGTGTGACGAGGCATGAAAAGTCCTTTGCAAACCTCAAAGTTTATGCAAGGTAAATGTAAATTATTGTTAGTATTATTATATGTGCCATCTTGCTATTAAAACCAAAATAAAACACGAAAAATCACTCACTGGTGACAACCTTCCCAAAATTCAGCTAAAATAGGCCTAGTTATCATTAATCCCATTGCATCTAGGAAAACTGGGACACAGAGAGATCACATGGCTGCTCGTGGTTACACAAGTCAGTGGCCAAGCTTAAGTTAGACATTGGATGCTGTGACCTTCATTCTGCTCATTTACACATTAGATTATGTTGCCTCTTTGTCTCCTGGGCTGTATGACATTGCAATCCCCACCAAAGCTGACAGTGAAGACAAGAAGCCATTATAAGGCAGCTCAAACTCTGAGCATCCTTTCTTCTGGCATTGTGAGGTGGACCATGTGTACTCCACAGTGGATTTGTGTTTTACACCTACCTTTCCTCCTTGGAGACAATAAGAGCATTCATACATGCCTATCACTCTTACTCCCCACAGTAGCAGCATCTGCTGTTCTGAGTCAGGTCTTGCCAGGCTCCCCAACCCCAGGCTCCTGGTTTGCATCAGACCCTTCTCCATTGTAGAAATCTACACTGGTAGAAACTTTCCAGAACGGTTTCAGTCCAAAAATTTTACAACTATAGCAACAGCAGCAATAGCAGCAGAGGCAGAACAAATCACCAACCTCAACAATCACAAGAACATCTCAGCAGCAATACATCAGCCACAGTCACGTCCTCATGGACAGCAGTAGTAGCAGCCCCAATGGCACCAGCAGCAATAGTAACCCCAGCAAAAGCATTAGCAGCCACTGGGATAGTAGTGGCCACAGCAAGAATCCTTCAGGCTTTGACTGGACAATGATTCATTGCTATTGAAGGAGACCCACTCTTTTTTAGGGCCTACTACTTTATTTTGGTTTGTTTAAGACTAAGGGAGTTCGTCTTTTCTTGGGGAATCTTGTCTTTGCTTACAGTGCTCTGACCACTTTCTGTGCCAGTGACCCAGTTGTTTTCTACCCATTTGGGCCTGCTGTCATTGTGACCCATCCTTTAACTAAACTGTCTTGTCAGAGACTTGCTTTCAATTACCCAAGAATATGACCACCATTTTTAAGGGGGTCCCTTGATGGAAGCTGCCAAGGTTTCCTCCTCCAGGGAGGGTGAGAGCTGTGACCATCCTTGTTTGGACATTTTTTTCAACTGTGGCTAGAATTGTTATATAGATCATATACCATCTGCTCAGACTTGAATTTCCTTCAGAGCAACCTAAATCTCTCAGTTCTTTTATTATTCAGTTAAAATGAAGTCAACATAATAACTAACATTGCTTTCTATGTACCAGGCCCTGTACTAGGCTTCTTTACAATGATTATCTTATTTGATCCTCCCAACAATACTGGGAGGTAGATGCTATTATATTATCTTCATTTTATAGATGAGGAAACTGAGGCAAACAGAGTTTAAGTGACTTGCCCAGGCTAGTCACTTAATAGCTAGTAAGTGTCTAAGGCTGAATTTGAACTCAGGTCAACCTGGCCCACCACTTTAGCTGCCTGTACCTTTTAGGTTAGCCTTTTTTTTTTCCTGCTTTTTTTGGAGGGCAATTAGGGCTAAGTGACTTGTCCAAGGTCACACGGCTAGTTTAAGGTTAGTCTTAAAGGAGATAAAAAAGATTAAAAAATTACAGAGTTCCTGTCCTTAAAGGGCTAACAGTCAAAGAGAATGCTGGAGCCAGCTCTAACAATTGTTAAAATTTCAGTGTGAGCATTTGTACCTTAGAAATTGGCAATCATTACAAATCAGGGCTTGATTTATTGTTCGTTAATTACCTAGACTCAATAAAGTGTTAATAATGTAGATTAAATTTAAAAGTGTGTTGCACCTACATTTTTTATTTTGGAGAGCCCAATTGTTAAACATTTACCAGTAAATTAGGGCTATGGAGGAGGGCAAGAGGTGGGAAGGATATTTCTATCTCTTCTTCTCCCTCTTCCTCTTTCCTCTCCTTTTCCTCTCTCTGTCTTTGTCTCTCTGTCTCTGCCTCTTTCTTTACTCTAATTATACCCATATATCATTAGTACAACACAAAGTAAAATGTTATGGGAATAAAGAACAAATCCCATCCAGTTACTCTGGGAAAATAGAAGGATTAGAGAACACTTAGATTCTGGGGTAAGGGTCGGGTAAGGGAGCATAGAAGGCTTCCTGAAGGAAGTAGCACCTGATCTTAAAGGAAGAAACAGATCCTGGAAGGCTGGGATGAAGTGAACATGCGTTACAGTCCTGGGGAGGGCTAGTTTTTGTGAATGCCTGGAAGTGAGAAAAGGCAGTTCAATATTGGGCAATACCAGAAGTATGTTTGGATGGGAAATAAAGTGCATAAAGAGGAATAATGTGAATTAAGGCTGAACTGTCAGAGTAGAATCAGAGTAGGCATAACATTAAATTCCAAACTAAGGATTTTGCATCCTAGAGGTAATAGGATATTACTGAAGGGGAACAAGATGGCCAACCTGTATCTTAGGAAGATGCCTTTGGCAGCTGTGTGGAGGATAGATGCAAAGGAGAAAAGCTGGAGGCAGGGTGTCCAGTAAGGGTACTGGAATAATCCAGAGGGCCTGAATGTGGTCATGGCAGTGTGAGGAGAGGAGGAAAGACAGAAAAGATTTTTGTGGAAGCAGAATGAACAGAACTTGCAATTGTACAAATATGTGGGGAGTAAAGGAAGAGAAAGAATTAGAGAAGACTAGTAAGTTTTCAGTCTAGTTAAATGGGAGAATGTTTCACAGACAGAGAATGAAGGTGAATATATTTAGGAAGAGGAAAAGCTTATAGTCCGAAGATGATTAGTTTTGGACATGTTGAGTTTGACACAGACATGTTGGTGGGACACAATAATATTGATAACTAATTTTTATGTAGTGTTTTAAGGTTTGCAAAATACTTTACATATTTTATTTCCTTTGGGCCTCACAATAACTCCATGAGGTACATGCTAATTATTCCCATTTTGCAGATGAGGCAACTGAGAGGTTTAATGATTTGCCCAGAAGCAGATACAATGAATACTTTTTCTAGGGATTTAGAAGTGAAAAGAAGAAATATGTAGGACTTGATAACTTGGAGGAGGTGACAAGGTTGGATAAGCTTTTTCTTGGGGGGAATAGGGGAGAAATGAGTATGTTTGTAGGCATCAGCATGAGATGAGTGAGAGAGAGTAAGGAAATGATTGATGGGACAAATTCCTGAAGAAGGGAAGGGATGGAATCAAGGATGGAGAGTTTCCTAGTAATAATAGTATTTCTTTAAGAATGAAGAAGCTTTGTTCTTCCAAGAGCCATGTGAGGCAGGTGAGGCCAATGTTATGACCCCCATTTCCTAGATGTGGCACAGAGAGGGTGAAGGAGTTACCCAGAGGCACACAGCTGGTAAATGTTAGAGTTGGAATTCAAACTTGGCTCTACTAACTCCAAGACCAGGACTTCTTCCATGATACCATGCTGGACCTTCTAATATAGATTTAAAGAAAACCAGGGCTGCCTTATTCCTGTGCATCCATCTTATTTCAATTAGGGAATACTTTATTCCCTGACCATGATAAACTATGCATTTGCATCGACTGAAGCAAGGTGTTGAACACTAATAGGTTCATTCAATCTCCTCTGTGAATAATTCATGGGCTAAGAAAGAGCTATTGGGCAGACCAATTTGACAGCTTGGAGCATTGTGGATAGAGAACAGGCTTGGGAGCCAAGAGACTTGGATTCTAGTTCTCTCTCTGCCATTGACTAGCCCTTCAGCAACTAGTTTGTCCAAGTTACCTTGGACAAATTGCTTCATTTCTCTGGGCCTTACTGAGGGCTATATGCCTTATCTCAAGGCTATTCTGTTCGTGTATCTAGTTCAGCTAAAGACCTGTAAGTCTCTGCTTAGATCCTGAGTCTGAATGGTACATTAGAAAAGGGGAATAATTTTTCAGAAGGAGCATTGGCATTAGAGTATCTGAAGATTTTCATTTAATTGCCTGAATGTGCCACTTACTATCTGTATGATTTTAGGCAAGTTGCTCCTCATTAGATTGTAAGATCCTGGAGGGCAGGAACAGTCTTTTGCATCTTTTTGTATCTCTAACACTTAACATAGTGTCTGGCACATAGTAGATACTTAATAAATGTTTATTGATTGATTGACTCTTCTCTGATTCTGTCTCCTTATCTTGAAAGCATCAGCCTCATAGGGTGGTTTTGTGTATTGGATGCATGTTAGGATATGACCTGGACCTAGAATTTCAATGATACAGGGCAATACTAAATGAGAAGACTCCTTCTATCAGTGGAGGTCATCACCTTCTCTGTTGCTTGTAGTTTTAGAGAATTGCCTGAATTTAAGTGAATTTCCTCAACTGTAAAATGAAACCTTTGGATGAGATGATATCTGGGATTCTTTCCATGCTAAAATTTAATAGGCATCTGACTTCAACTTCTAATGGTCAGATACTTTTAAAAGATTGAAGTTAAATAATGCATGTTCTCAAAATGAATGTGCATGCCAAAATGTAAGTTTACCCAAAGGGCCCTTTGCTGTTTGAGGGGAATTTATTCAAAACTTGCACACCTCCTTTTGGTGGCTCCATTCTTGTTTACTGGGAAAACATTTGCAGCAATACACGTACAGTGTGTGTACCTGAGCCCCCAGTCTCCTCATTGGTAAATACCTTAGCACCAGAGTGCCTGGATACATATTTGCCTGAGGGACTAGAACAGCTCTGAAGGAATCTTTCAGGTCTCACAAGGAAATACAATCATTACTTGATATGAAATATGTCCCCCTCCCCCTTTCCTCTTATAAACAGTCCCAAGGATGTTCAAGCAGCCATTCAAATGTTCTTGCTGAATTGTGGAAAGCCTTGGGACAAATTTCATTAGGAAAATGTTGTAATACATTTTTTGTTTCCTTTGTTTTTCTCATTTTAAAAATGTTTTGTGTTGTGTTTCGATGTGCTCTGTGTGTGTGTGTGTGTGTATGTGTGTGTGTGTGTGTGTGTGTGTGTGTGTGTGTGTGTGTGTGGAGGGGAGGGGGGTGTTAGGGGACAGTCAGGTAGGGGATTGGCTGGCTTGCAAGGAGCACTAACTTATCAAAGCTTCAGTTCAGCTGGTACCTCCTTTGTTTAACCTTTCTTGACCTCTTCAGCCTAGGAGGGGTGGGGTGAGGGTGGGGCAGGTTTTTTTCTCTTTGTTCTATTCCTAGAACACTTTGTCTATATTTTGCTTTTGTTTTCCTCACTCTCTACTTTGTATTGTGCCTAACTATGTACCTGTCATATCTTGCCCAGCAGAATGTAAGTTCTTCCAGGGCAGTCAGGCACCACGCAGGACCTCAAAGGGAACAGCAATAAAACAACTCTGTATTATTCTCACCTAACTGAATGCCTTGTACAGAATAAGCACATACTGCATGTTTCTTGAATTGAGACAAAACAAGCTTTCACCTGCTGTTATCCTTCTATTCCTTGTTTTCTTTCAGAGGGTAGGAGATGAGTCTTAACCCTGCCATCTCTCCAGGGACATCTCAAGTCCAGTTCCTAAGTGAAAACCTTAGGAATGAGTCATACATAGAAGAAAATGCATTACACTGGCTGTCCCCCTTGTCTGGCCCATTCTTCCTCTTTATCTTCACCTCTTTAGAATCTCTGACTTCCTTCAGGACTCATTACAAAATGCTTCCTTCTGCAGAACTCTTCCAATCTCCCCAGCTTCTAGGGCTTTCCCCTCTAAGGCTGTGTTTTTAATCTTCACTATTTATATCCTATATAATCTGATTTACACATCTTTTATTAGAATATAAGCTCCTTTAATTTGGGGCTATCCCCAAATAGTTATGGCAGCTCTTTTCTGGTGGCAAGAATTGGAAATTGAGGCAATGCCCATCAATTGAGGAATGGTTGAATAATTTGTGGTATATGATTATGATGGAATACTATTGTGATATAAGAAATAACGAGTTAGATGTTCTCAGAAAAACCTGGAAAGACTAACATGAACTGTTGTGAAGTGAAATGAGTAGAACCAGGAGAACATTGTTCACAGTAACAGCAGTATTCTGAGATGACTGACTGTGAATGACTTAGCTGTTCTCAGCAATACAATGATCCAAGACAACTCTGAAGGACTTATGGAAAGTGCTATCCATTCCCAGGAAAAGAACTGATGGAGTTTGAATACAGTTCAAAGCATTCTTTATTTACTTTCTTTATTTTTCTTGGGTTTTTATCCTGGTCTATGTTCTCTTTTACAAGATGACTAATATGGAAATGTTTTGTGTGACTACACATGCATAGCCTATATAAAGTTACTTACCTTATTGATGAGGGGTATGGGGAGGGAAGAAAAAAATGTGGAACTTAATTTTGAAAATGAATGTTGAAAATTGTTTTTACATGTAATTGGAGGAAAATAGAATACTAAATCAAAATTAGGGGAAAAATAATATGATCTCTTTGAGGGCAGGGATTGTTCTGTAACCCTAGTCCTTAGCATAATGCCTGGAATATAGTGAGTGCTTTAAAAATGCTTGTTCATTGATTAATATTTATCTTATAGTTCCTATTGCATTGACTCTTTATTAGCTTCCCATAGCCTCCATGTTTTACTCTTCTGCTCCATTATTTATAGAAGACTCACCATATTTACAAGTATTTGGAAGAAATATATGCTTTCATCTAAGTCTATGCTATCTCCTGACCCTGCCCCACCTTAGTTGGATCACAGCCTCCTCCACACTTGAGATGGTTCCATGAGTTGCTATGGCCAGAAAAATTCAGCATCCATTGACTTCCTCTTAATGTGTCTGTCTGAGCTTAGTTAGGCTAGTCCTTAGATGGAAGATACAGTGCATTGTTGGGCTCCTATTCAAAACCTTTCCACTCTGGTAGGATCTGCCAGAGCCTGTGCCCTGCTGGCAGAACCTCTGAGAACCCAGTGTCACCTCTAGGTCATGAGGTGACATTGGAGTAGGATTTTAGTGAAGGAATAGATATATCATGACATTTTATATCATATCTATGCATGTATTTGTATACACAAAATGCATACAAATTCTAATCATGTTATAATCATAATCTATTCTGATTACAATTAGAACAAATGAAATATTATGAGATACAGACACACACACACACACACACACACCTACATACTTAGATGGATTTATGATTTCATCAGTGTAGGTACTCCATCAATGAAGATTACAATTCCTCCCCTGCTTCTTTCTTGTCCCCTTCCTCTCTCTCCCCACCTCCCTCTCAGCCCCCTACATCTTCATTAAGAATCTGCCCAGTGTGCTGGAGAACTTCTTTCGGTTCTTTTAATATCTCAGGAGGCACTATTGTAACACATGGACCATCCATCTGTTTCATTTTGTTCTTTTAAAAAAAACTTATTAATGCCTTTTGCTTTTGCATCACCTGAATTCCCCCCTGTGTCCCTCCCTTTTGACCTCTCCCTAAGAATCATCCACTCTTAATCTTGATACATGACGAGACTGCTTCTTTTTCTATCATACGTATTTTAGATAATGTCTCTTAGACTGCTTGTGAGAAAATTGCCACTGGTAACATGCTGTAGCATGCCTAGCTCCAGTGTATGGCTTTCCATTGCCTTTTCATTTATGTGCATTTTTATGTCTGGGATTCTGATGGTCCATGATTTATAACCATAAGCATCACTGGGAATGATATTGGTGTTAAAGAAATGGGCTTTTGTAGAAGTGAAAACTTTCGAATTGTACAGTGCGTGCTTTCCCAAATGTGATCCAATCCAATTTCTTTCTCCTGCTAAATTCAGAACTTAAATTGCTATCCATTTTCAGGCTCAGTCTAGTCGAATAGGTCACTTTTCAAGGCGTACATTAAGATCTTGGCAATCTTTTTTTTAAAATCAACTTTGTTTTTCTAATTTGAGTTCATAGAATCATAGATCAAGAACTAGAAAGGAACCTGGGCCATTTGGTCTGAGCCTCTTGTTTTATAGATGAGAAAAGTGAGGCCCAGTGTATTGCCTAGTGCTGCTCAACAGTTAATTGGGACAGCTGGGATTGTTGTGTTTATTCATTTTCAGTCGTGTCCAACTCTCCATGACTTCATTTGGGGTTTTCTTGGCAAACATACTGGAGTGGTTTGTCATTTCCTTCTTCAGCTTATTATATAGATGAGGAAACTGAGGCAGCCAGGGTTAAGTGGCTTGCCTAGAGTCACACAGCTAGTAAGTATCTGGGACCAGATTTGAATTCAAGAAGATGAGTCTTCCCAGCTTCAGGTCTGGCACTTTATCCACTATACCACTGAGCTTCCCTTTTTCATGTTTAATACCTTACTTAATGGGGAAAACTTTTTTTATTGTTTCTGACTGGAATCATATCTGTCATGTGTGACCTTGTAGGGATTTTGATGTACATGTGAGAGGCACCTTGTATGAATACAAGCCTTTGAGGCTACATTTTGCTTTATTGAGCGAAATGCTTTCTTGAAATCAATGAACAATAAATATTAGAATCTTACATTTTCTTTCCTTCTCAGTCAGTTACGTGACTATAAAGATATAGTCACTATAAAAAATAGCTTGCAAAGGCCTACTTGTTTCCCTTTCATGTTTCTATTATGAATGGCTTAATGTATATTCTCAGAGTTTATGAGGATAAGAAAGGAGGAATATGGGTTGGTAATTGCTGTTTTTCTCATTCAACTGTTTTGTGTGTGTACATGTGTGTCTCTCTCTGTGTTACAGTCTTCTATGTTCTTTTGGCTCACAAGTGATCTTTTATATTCATAATCACTCCCTCTTTGAGAGACTTTGAAAATTGAGGTGCTTTCAACATTCTCTCATTCCTAGCACAGTCTTCTACACTAGTCAAGCCCTCTTGCTGATGAGAATTGTGGCCGTTTTCAGCTGTGTCCAACTCTTTGTGACCCCATTTTGGGGTTTTCTAGGCAAAGATACTGGAGTGTTTTTGTCATTTCCTTCTCCAGTTCATTTTACAGATGAAGAAACTGAGGCAAACAGGGTTAAGTGACTTACCCAGGGTCTCAGAGTTAACAAGTGTCTGAGGACAGGTTTGAACTTAGGTTTTCCTGACTCCAGGCCAGTTACTCTATACATTACTCCATCTAGCTGCCCTATATAAAAACAAGGACAGTGTGTTCAATTTAGTGTCTATTTGTTGTCTTTCTACTTTCTTCTACAGATGTTTCCAGGGTAATTTGGTTTAGTTGGATCAATCTTCATTTCCTTTTTAAAAAATAGTATTTATTTTTTCCCAATTACATATAAAGATAATTTTAACATTCATTTAAAAAAGAATTTTGAGTTCCAAAATTTTTCCCTCCTTCCCTCACCCCCCTCCTTCCTAAGACAGTAAGCAATTTGATATAGGTTATATATGTGCAGTTATGTAAAGTATATTTCATATTAGTTGTGAAAGAATAAATGGACTAAAAAGAAAACACACATACAGAAGTTAAAAATAGTATGCTTTGATCTACATTCAGACTTCATCAGTTCTTTCTCTGAATGTGGACAGCATTTTTCATCATGAGTCATTTGAAATTGTCTTGGGTCATCGTATTGCTGAGAATAGCTAAGTCATTCACAGTTGATCATCATTCAGTTTTGCTGTTATTGTGTACAGTGTTCTCCTGGCTCTGTTCACTTTGCATCAGTTCGTGTAAGTCTTACCAAGTTTTACTGAAATCATACTGCTCATCGTTTCTTTTTTTTTATTATTAAATTATTTATTTTTAGTTTTTGACATTCACTTCTATATGTTTTAAATTTTCTCCCCCTCTTTCCCCAAGATGGCTTGCAATGTGATATGGGTTCTACACATGCTCTCCTCTCCTCTCCTCTCCTTTTTGGAGGGGGGAAGGTAGGGCTATTGGGGTTAAATGACTTGCCCAAGGTCACAGGGCTTATAAGGGTTAAGTGTCTGAGGTCACATTTGAACTCAGGTCCTCCCGACTCCAGGGACCGTGTTCTATTCACTGCACCACCTAGCCACCCTCACATGCATTTCTATTAAACCCATTTTCACATTAGTCATGTTGCACAGAAGAATTATAACAAATTTATAAAACCATGAGAAAGAAAAAAAACAAATAAAACAAAACAAAAAAAGAAAAGAAGTCTGCTTTGTTTCGCATTCTGATGCCATAGTTTTTTCTCTGAGGCTGGCATTTTCTGTCATGTGTCCTTTGGAATTGTTTTAGGACCTTGCATTGTTGAGAAGGGCTGTCTATCAAAATCAGTCCTCATACACTATGGCGGTTAATGTGTACAGTGTTCTGGTTCTGCTCCCCTTACTCACCATCAGTTCACATAAGTCTTTCCAGGTTTCTCTGAAATCTTCCAATTCATCATTTCTTATAGCACAATAGTATTCCATTGCAATCATATACCCCAACTTGTTCAGTCATTCCCCAGTTGATGGGTATTCCCTCAATTTCCAATTCTTTACCATCCCTAAAAGAGCTACTATAAATAAATTCTTTGTACAAATAGGTCCTTTTCCCTTTCTTAAAAAATAAAATCTCTTGGGGATACAGACTTCATAGTGGCATTGCCGAATCAAAGGGTATGCACAATTTGATTGCCTTTTGGGTATAGTTCCAAATTGCTCTTCAGAATGGCTGGATCAGTTTACAACTCTGTCAACAAGGCCTTAGTGTCCCTATTTTGCCACATCCCTTCCAACATTGATCATTTTCCTTTTTCTGTCATATGAGTCAATTTGACAGGTGTGAAGTGGTACCTCAGAGTTGTTTTAATTTGCATTTCTCTAATCAATAATGACTTAGAACATTTTTCATATGACTACAGATAGCTTTGATTTCTTTGAAAACTGCTCGTATTCTTTGACTATCAATGGGGGAATGACTTGTATTCTTATAATTCTCAGTTCTTTATGTATTTCAGAAATGAGACTTTCATCAAGGATACTTGCTGTAAACATTATTTCCCAGCCTTCTGCTTTCCTTCTAATCTTGATTGCATTGGTTTTGTTTGTGGAAAGTCTTTTTAATTGAATATAATCAAAATTATCTATTTTATATCTCATAATACTCTCTATCTCTTGTTTCTCTTTTCTATAGATCTCCCAGGTAAACTATCCCTTGCTCTCCTAATTTGCTTATGGTATTACTCTTGATGTCTAAATCATGTACCCATTTTGATCTTATGCTGGTATATGGTGTAAGATGTTGTTCAATGCCTAGTTTCTGCCATGCTGTTTTCCAGTTTTCCCAGAAGTTTTTTTCACATAGTAAGTTTTGGGATCTTTGGCTTTATCAAACACTAAATTGCTATGGTCATTTACTACTGTATCTTGTATACCTAATCTATTCTACTGGTCCAACACTCTATTTCTTAGTATCAGATAGTTTTGATGATTATCATTTTATAATATAGTTTGAGATCTGGTACAGTTAGGATATCTTCCTTCACATTTTAAAATTATTCTTTATAATGGAAGAATATTTGACACAAATAACTGAATTGATGGAATTGTTTTTTGTACTCAAAATCAATAAGAAACTTCATTTCATAGAGTTATCTATTTGTACTGCCATTTGGAGGCAGATCTTCAGCCACAGTAAGTCTATAGGGATTAGCCGCATGGTCATCTTGAGAAATGTAGCTTAGTGTCCCAAAGAGCTGTCTTCCTAACCTTCAAAGAGCCAGGAACTATTGCTTGTACTGAAAAGGGTTATGCCAACTGGAAAGGAAGAGACAAGAGGAGAGGAAGGTTAATCTAACTTGAATATGCCATGAATCATCAGGTCCTCTAGCTCAGCAGTCAGAGGACTCTTTGTTATCTCAAATTGTCAGCCCTTTAGCCTTGAGTCATATGTAGCCAGAAGGTGGCCTCTGAGTTCCCTTATGGTTACCAGAAACAGTCAAGGAATATTTGTGGATGTTCTCATATTCATCCTTTTTATAGGACTCATGATGAACTTAATCAAAAAGACCACTGTGCAGTTGGATAAGTATAGTCTGCATGTTAACATCTTTTGCAGAAAATGAAGAGTTCAAAAACATTTAATAAAAAACCCATTTATTAAGCACCTCTTTTGTGCAGAACATTGTGCAAGGGGGCCAGTAGAGACGCCAAGTTTAGATAAAACATGGTTCCTAACTAATGGAGTTTAGAACCTAAGAAAGGGTTATTATACATACAAAAATAACCATAATACAAAATAATGTGTGATCAGTGTTTAAGAGAGATATGTGTTAGGAAAAGTCAGAAGTAGGAAAGGTTAGTATTAACTAAAGAGGTCAGAGAAGTCTTCATGAACAATGAGGCATTTCATTTGGGCTTTAAAGCATGGGTAGGAATTTGAAAGACAGAAAAGGGGAGGGCATTCCAGGCAGACTGAATGGAGTGAGCAAAGGCAAAGGGAAGGAAAGTAATGCACCCTTGTGGAGGATGACAACTAGTTTAGCTCAAGTATTAAGTGCACAGAAGGGAGAAGTATGAGATAAATCAGGAAAGTAGGGTGGTGCCATATTATGGGGAGTTTTGAATGTGAACTTTGAATGCCTGCTTCTGAATCAAGTGCAAACTCCTTTTTGGAGTATGCCAATAGAAAGTCACTATAGGGTTTTGAGGAGAGGAGTGATAGATTTAAGCATATTCTGGTAGGGGAGTGAAGGATGAAATGGAATGAGAAGAAGAAGAGGTGGAAAGACTTATTAGGAGGCCTTTGCAATAGACCAGATGGGCAGTAATGACGCTAGTGGGAGTAGAGAGGAGGGGACAGATGTGAGAAACACTGCAGAGAAGAGAATGAACAAGATGGTAACTGATTAGATATGAGATATGAGGGAGAATCAAAAATAAAAATGAGGTTTCAGACATGGTAGACTGAGAATGGTGCTAAGTGATAGAAATAGAAAAGTCAGAATAAGGAAGAATCTTTTGGAGGAAAGATAATAATCTCAGCTTAAAAATAGTGTGTTTGAACTGCTCCTAAAAATCCAGATAGAAATGTCCTGTAGAAAGTTGTAAATGTAAGTTTTGAGCTCGGGAGAGAAGTCATGACTGGAGACACAGATTTGGGGGTTGCTACCAAGTAGAAATTATAGTAGAAGTTTGACTTCCAAAATACATATTCATACTTCCATCTCCTCTTCTGTATACTAGCACTTAAGTCATAACTGGCAATCAGGAAGAAACATTCTTGTCAAACCTTCAGGTAGCTGCCAGTTCTGTTGTTTTATTTGTAAAGAAGCAGGAAACAATAGTTTCTATATCATCTGTAGGGCGAGACCAGAAGCCAATTCTGACTTGGCTGAAGTCCTGAAATTTTGAATCTGTTCAAAACTGAGCTGGCACTAAATATATGTATTTCTTAGTAAAGGAAAAGAATGGACAGAAGAATGTTGAAACATCTGTCTCTTTATTCCCTCCCTGTTTTGTAATAAACTGGAGTCAAACAGGGCAATTTCATGTAGCTCTCAGGGTTCCTCTTGTGTAATGGCTATTCCCAAGTCCATAGTGCTCAAGGAGTAAAAATAGTTTATCCTGAGATATCATATGTAAAGCTCATTATAAATCTCAAAGTACTATATAATGTTAGCTATTATTACAACCCCCTTTTCCAACAAATTCCCTTGACCAAGTCAGAGTAAAACATGTGACAAGAAAAAAAGTAAAGTGCATTGACTTAGAATACAAAGTACATAAAAATCTTATCCCCTCCTATACATATGAGGACATATCCTTCCACAGATTTCCATGCCACTGGTAGGAGAGGGAATACTTATAGCCTGGATGATTATCATTTCTAGAGTTGTTTCCCAGTTGGAATATCCCTCTGCCTCCAAACTGCCACTTGCTATTTCCTTATGGAGCTACTGATGTCATCTGCTGGGCTGCTTTTTCCAATGAGCTGCCATCTGCTGTCTCTTTGTTACAGCCATTTGCTATTTCTCCACTGACTTTCAGCTGCTAGTTGGCTTCTCTCCCTTTGTTGTTGTTCAGTCATTTTCAGTCATGTCCAACTCTTTGTGACCCCATTTTGGGGTTTTCTTGGCAAATATGCTGGAGTAGTTTGCCATTTCCTTCTTCAGCTTATTTTACAGACGAGGAAACTGAGGCAAACAGGATTAATCAACTTGCTCAGAGTAAGTGTTTGAGGCTGGATTTGAACTCAGGAAAACGAGTCTTCCTGACAACAGTCCTGCCATACTATCTACTGTGCCAACAACAGCAAAAAACTCTCAAGATAAGTTTGTAATTTTGCCTGAATCTCCTACCTCGGCAAGAATTTCCTTAGACCTGCTAGATACTTGGGATGGAGTAAGCACATTTCATTCAAAAGTACATATAGACCTGATGTCAGGAAAAACTTCCTAATAATTAGAGCTGTTGTCCACACTGGAGGACTTCAAGGTGACCATTTGTTGGGTAGGTTTTAGCAGGGATTCTTTTCAAGTTGTAGCTTTTACTGGATGATTGCTGAGGTCCCTTCCAGCTCCACAATTTTGTGATTTTGTAATTCTGTGATTCTAATTCCAATCATGTTCCTGGCTAGCTCCAAGTCCAGGAAAATTACCTTGGAGCTTCATTTAGTATTATTGGAGGGAAGGGTCCAAGTGCTGACCTCTGTCCTTCATTCTTGCGGCTGAACCTGACTTGCTCTCCTCCTCTCATCTATATGAGACTAAGAAATCAGATACTTGCAGCAATTCAAGTACTCTAAATTCAAAGGTACGAATTCCCATAGAAAAATAATGCCAAGGAATAGAAAGGAGGGGAAGATGGATTGAATTGTCTTTAACCCCTGCTTGATTTTTTTTTTTTTTTGATTCCTGGATACTTAGGAATATGCTAGTTTGCATGATTTATTTAATAATTTCTATTTGTGATCACACTTGATTAGAAGCAATGAAATCAAATGCCTTAAAAATGAAGTTTTCAGACACCTGAAAGGCACCTTTCAGGAATATTTTTAATCATCTACTCAGCACTTTCCCTTTTCACATAACTACTAGAGCTGGAAGATCAAGACCGTTGAGGGTCAGCATTAGATTGTATTTGCTTCCATTGTTTGATTATATTTACTTTGTTTTAATTCAGTGTGCTTTTGTTCTGTGAATAAAGAAATAGAAATAGGTCTGAAATCTGAACAGAGAAAGGAGTAGCTAAGTGTATGAGAGTTGCAAATGAAAGGATAGTATGATGATATAAAAATAACTCATTCCATTAAAGTTCTAATCCGGTGACTTATCATGATACATCGGTCTCCCTGCAATCTCATGAAAATGAATGAAAGAATGAAAACTCTGGTAGGTTCTACCAACAGAGAAAGGTTTTGTATACAAGCCTTGTGGCAGACTGGCTATTTGTCATTCAAGCACTAGCCTCACTAAGGCTAGTGTCATTGTCACTTGTCATTGTCATCTTTGTTCGATAGTTTCAGTCTTTTTCAACTCTTTGTGACCCCATTTGGGGTTTTCTTGGCTTTAATGGTTTGCCATTTCCTTCTCCAGATCATTTTACAGATGAGGAAACTGAGGCAAACAGGGTTAAGTGACTTGAACTGGATTTGAACTCAAGATGAGTCTTCCTGACTCCAGGCCTGGCATTCTATTGACTATTCCTCCTAGCTGCCTGAAAAATGACTTGGCCAGGGTCACACAGGTGGTTAATGTCTGAGGCTAGATTTGAACTCAGGTCTTTCTGACTCTAGATCCAGTCTTCTATCCACTGAACTCCCAGCTTTCTGGACAAGTAAGTTCAGAGATACTTATTATCAGATTGGTCACAGTAGCAACTCATGAATATTGTTGACTATGTGCAGAAGGGTTATAAGCTAGGGTGACAAAATCATGGTTCCTGAAGTAATAGAAACTCACATTTATGTAAGGAAACTGTAATTTTTGCTGGCCAAAATATGACACCAAAGTAGGTTTTGCTGATGACAGATACACATAATAAAGACAAAATTTAGCATAGATGGTTGAAGAACATGAACTTTGCTTCTGCAGACTACCTTTTATTCTGGCTCAAAGGAATTTACATCTGAACTAGAGAGGATCTTCAGATACCATGTCAGAATTCTAGGTGTTCTCTGTAAAGGAAAGCTGATCTTTCCCTTTTCTCTAAGACATAGGGGTAAAAAATGAAAGATATATATCGTTATCTATAATAAAAGTCTTCATCTGGGGGCCCTCTGCATAGCTTTTGTTAGCTGCGTATGGTAGCTATGATTGAAGAGCTATCAACCTACCCTTACTAAGATGATCTTTCAGTCATAATACCCCAGCAGACTGAAGCTGAGATGGTTTGGTTGATCCTGAAGAGATGAACCCAGACTGTAGTAGCAGAGAGCAACGCCCAGGAGAGACACAGTGAGACTAGCTGAGCAGTGTGCCAATGAAGAGACTAAATAAGACAGTCGAACCTCACTGAGTGCTGTGTCCAGACATGTTGTGCTTCCCAAGGAGCAGACCCAGTAAGCACAAGATGATGACATACCAGCAGATATCAGGGGGCCTGCAGCATCAGAGGTATGACTGTCTCTCCTGTGTGTGCACCCCTTATGTGTGATGCCTATGAATGCTTACTCCCTGTGCTGATGGAGTGCATATTTGATTATTTACTATTTTATTGCAAACCTTCTCACAATGCCATTGACCTCTAGATGGTTGGAGAAAAAGTAAACACACTAGTGGGAGCTCATGAGATTATTTCAATGAATCTGCACCTTATGAGAGTACTTTCAACCTGGGGTAGTGTTATAGGAATGGAATGGAAATTGAAGGAATGGAAATTTAAGATCTTCCCTTCCCCTAGGTTAAGTGTACCTGGAGCCTGTGGTGGGAGGCTTGTTTTTCAGGAGATACTTTGTGATTGGGTGGTGGGGTCAAGAGGGTTGTTACATTCTCTGAGCCAGGAGAAGGCTATATAAACCCTGATGTGAGACTTTGTTTTGGGGCTCACTTTGAGAAGTGCTGTGTAATTTGACCAGATGAGACTCTGGGCAGCCGTTGAGAACTCCTTGGCTTTGAAAAACCCAGACGTTGATGCTTCCCTCTCTGGTGACTGACTAGGTATGGATGTAATGGTTGGATAGTTGGAGGCCTGTCTGCTTGAAATGTTTCTCTGTCTTATAATTTCTGCTTGTAACCTTTGTATACTCTGAAGTTCAGGATGCTGACTTTTTCCCCTGAACTAGGTAAATGATATGTTTGATTGATTAAAGCAAGATTGTTAACCTATTTTGAGTTGTTTTCCTTTAGAAAAGCAGATCTAAGAACCTGTGTTGGCAGCCACCTTGGGGATGCTGGGGTGCTTGTTGCAACAGGTAGCTAGTCTGGGGACCCCACATGTGAGAGAAGGGTCTTGCAAATGCTTCATTGGCCGAGAGCTTGAAATTTTACAGAGCACTTTATTCCTAACAATTCCATGAAGTTGGCAGAATGTGCAAATATTATTATATCCCTCTTATAGATGAGAAACCTAAGATTCAGAGCAGAAAAATGACTTGCTCACAACCACATAGCTAGGGAGTACCAGAATTGGGATTTGATCTCCAACGTGAGGCATACTTTCCATTAAACCATATTGCATCAATACTACTGGTTAGAATAATAATCATAATAATAACTAACATTTATATAGTCCTTACCATGTGCCAGGATTGGACCAAGTGCTTTACAAATATTATTCTTTTGAGGTCCAGTTCAAATTCCACTTCTTCCAGGAGGTCTTCCCTCATCTCCCAAGTCAGTAACAACTGACTTCTTCCCTAAAATGTCACATGTAGTTTTTCTTATGTGCTTCTGTATTATTGTGTGTGTGTGTGTGTGTGTGTGATACTTCTACTAGTCTATGAATTTCATGAGGTGAAGGACCCTGTCTTATTTATCTTTCCCCATTTATCATCATCATAATTCTGTGGGGTGATGGAGGTGCTATTTCCCCCATTTTAGAGATGAAGAAACTGAGGCAAACAGAGGTTAAGTGGCTTGCCCAGAGTCTGCAACTAGTAAGTGTCTGAGGCCACATTTGAACTCAACTCCAGAACTAGCATTCTATCTACTATACTGCCTAGCTGCTCCTAATATACTTATTTTCAGAAGAAAAAAAAAAGTTTGCACATACATCTTATTTTTCTGTTTTGGGGGAATTTTGTACCTGTGATTTTATAAATATAGTTAGCTCTAGTCAAATGGGCAAGTGTTTTGCAATTTGCCTAGGGCAGTCAGATGATTTATTTAGGGCTTGAGCCCAAGTTAACCAAGTTAACCTCTAAGATGGGATATGTATCAATTACTTAATTATTTCAAATACAGATCATGGCTAATTTGAAACTAGGTTGCATTCCCAAAGTTCTTTGGAAAGTTAGTTGTTTGGAATTCAGAATAGTGAGATATACTGTTATATACAGTAGCAAGGTTCCCATGCACAGATTTGATGATTTTATGCCTCTGCTCAAAGTCCTTTAGTGGCGCTCTCTGTCTGTGTCTGTCTCTGTCTAACGTTTTAATCTGGTTTAAGCCCTACTCTGGAGTGTTCACTACTGGTCCCTACATCTGACATTTCTATTCTAGAGAATGTTAGGAGCTCTTGACTTAAAACTTGGGTAGGGATGTTGGATACAATCTCCCATAGCTAGGATGGGGAATGCTCCTAGAGTTTCTATGTGGTGGGTGTGTCTGGAAGGAAGAATGTTGATAAGAGAGGTGGAGTCCTTGGCATATGAGACCCCAAAGGAGGTTGTTTCACTGAGTCAGATGAGAGCAGGGCAATGATTCATTGTCTGACCCGGGTGATTTTGAGAATGGCCATCTTTGGTTTTGGGGAAGGCAAAGTAAATAGCATGGAGGTGATTTATCTTCAAAGCAAAGTGAGCTAGAGCCTTGGAATCTGGAAAACGCCTATGAGCATAACAGTCTTGGATTTCTATCCCTAAACTTGTGGGATTTATTGTGGGTTCTCTCCAAAAGACCTGGAATTTAGTCAGTCAACTTTTGTTTTTTGTTGTTCAGTTATGTCCAACTCTTTATGACACCATTTTTTGTATTCTTGGCAAAGACACTGGCAAACTCAGGATTAAAGTGACTTTGCCCAGGATCCTACAGCTAGTAAGTGCCTGAGGCTGAATTCAAACTCAGACTTTCCTGACTCCAATCCTGTAGTCTATCCACAATACCACCTAGCTTCCCTAGTCAGTCAACTACAGTAGTATTTATGAAGTGCCTACCAAGTGCTAAGTAGCATAGTAAGAAAGGCAACCCCTTCCCCTACCCAGGGACTACAAATCCATGCTGTAAAGGGGCTTGCAGTCTACTGTCAAGGAGACAACATGCAAATAACATAGGAACAAGATATGCACAGGGTAAACTGGGGGTAATCTCAGTGAGAAGACACTAAGATTAAGGAGGACTGGGAAAGATAGGTATCTTGCAGAAAGTGTGAGTTTAGCTGAGACTTGAAGGGAGCCAGGGAAGCTAAGAGGTAGTGAGGAGGAAGGAGGGTATTCCTGGGACTGGAGGATAGCCGATGAAAATGGAGATATAGAGTGTCATGGGCAAGGAACAGCAAGAAGGCTGGTGGATCACAGACTATGTGGAGGGGAAAAAGTTTGGAAAGGTAGGAAGGGGATGGATTATGAAGGACTTTGAAAGTCAGACAGAACGTTCATATGTGATCCTAGAGGAAATAGTGGAGCCACTGGAGTCTATTGAAGAGGGGGACAGTGCGTTTTGTAGGACTTGCTAGTGGGAGCCTTATCTGTTTCCTCAGTGCCAGGGTAGTAGGAGTAATACAAAGCTGTGACTTGGTTTTCTTAGGTCACCCTGCAAGAATCAGCTCATGATTAGTGGTATCTGACAGACAGAAATTTGTCTCTAGCCCCCAATGGCCAGCAGGCAGTTCCATAGTACTTTCCACTTCCTTCAAAGAATGAAGAAAGGCTATTATTGTGGATTCCCTTGAAGGGTTATTATCTGTGTTTCCCTTTCCTCCCCCATCCCCCCCAAATTGGTATACTTCAGGGCTCTGACCTGGGCCCTTTCCTCTTCTTTCTCTATCCTCTGTCTTGGTGACCTCATCAGTTCCTACCACTGTCTCATGCAGATGACTCCCAGAGCTACATATCCAATGTTTTTCTCTCCTGAGCTCCAGTCCCAAATCTCTAATCAACTCCTTGTTGGACATTTCCACCTGGATGTGATAGGCTTCTCAAACTCAATGTATCTGAGACAGTTTCATTATATTTCCCCTTATTTCCCCCTCCTCCTAACTTTCCTGTTTATGTAGAGACACTACCATTTTTTTGGTCACTCATGTTCATAACCCTAGGAGTCATCCACAACTCTCCAGCTTCACCCCAACACTCCAGTCCCAGTTAGTTACCAAGGCTCATCATTTCTTTATCTTCCACATCTCTTGACTCTATCCTCTTTACTCATACCATGACTACCCTAATCCAGGTCTTCATTACCTTTTACTGGACAATTGTGATAGACTCCAATTGGTCTCCTTGCAACCAATCTTCTCTGTAATCTGTCCTCCACAGAGCTGCCAAAATAGCATTCCTAAAGTATATGTCTGACCAGGTCACTCCTCTGCTTGAAAAGCTTCTGTGGCTCCCTATTACCTTTAGGAAAAAAATACAAATTCTTTTACACCCTATTTAAAGCCCTTCACAATCTGGCTTAAGTCTATGTTTTTGGGCTAATTATACATTATTTTTCTTCATGTACTTCATACTTCAGCCAAGCTTGCCTATTTTTGATTCCTAGCATGCAACATTTTCCCTTCCTTCTCTGTACCTTAGAACAAGCTTTCCTTAATACCCAGTTTTCTCTTCACCTCCTCTTCACCTCTGACTCTTGGAATGATTAATTCCCTTCAACACTCTTAATACCATCTCCTTAAAGAGGCCTTTCCTGATTCTTTCAATTATTTAGGTTCTCTCCCAATCACTGCATATTTATTTTGTATATATTTTGATTTATGTATATGTACATATAATTGCATATATCTTTATTTATATATAATATATATCTTTATCTTAATTTACTTCTCAGTTGTGCCCTCTTCCCAATCCCCAAGTAAACTATATAAGGTAAGGAACACTCTCACATTAGTATTTTTATCCCCAGATCCTAGCACATGGCAAGCACTTAATAAATGCTTTTTGATTAATTATTATTGCCTAGTATGAAGTTATATACACAGTAGGGGTTCAGTCAACTTTAATTGACATGATGGGCTATGCAAATGCTTACTATAGGCCATAGTTACTAGCTGTGACTAGGGCAGTGGGAGAAGTGCCAAATGTTCATCAGATTGTTAATAATGGTGAGAATCTTGTTTGAGGCACAGCATGATGGGGAGTGCTAGACAGTCTAGGCACAGAAATAGAGTGAAGGAACCACTATGTTTTTTTCTAAAACCTTATTTACCTCCTTAATGAGAGGGGTTGTTGCCGAGTGAACTGGCTAGAGGGCCAAGGTAGCTATTTCTTCATTAGGCTCAGTAGAAGGGAACATTTCTTCTCACCTTCAGGTACGAGAAAGAAATGACTATTAAATAACAAATTATTGGGGAAATTTCTGACCTTGCCCCCAAAGTTCACCTTGGCTAGACCATCTAGAAAAACTTCACAAAGATTCTAATCTGGTGAAATCTGGCCCACTGTGTTTTAGTCAGCCAGGTCTGAGTAGAGGTAGACCTCCCTCCCCGCTTTTGTCTAGATTTCGGTAGGTGGGAGTAACATGGATAATAAATAAGTTTCTTTGTCTAAGACTGAGTGATCAGTCACCCCTTCCCCCAGGCCCTCATTAGAACAAGCTGACCTCTCATTATAAGATACATTCTTATTGTTAACCAATCAGAGTTGTTTGCTATCCTCAGGAACACCCATTCTTCCAAGGGCATATAAGATTTTTTGAGGGGTCTTTGGCATTTGAGAGTGCCATTGACCCCTTTTATTAATTATCCTCTAAAATGATTAATTATTCAGAAATTATATCTCTTGAACTTTTATATGCCACAGGCACAAGAAACTGGAATAGCCACACTTCTAAACTGACTTCATAAGATGGGAAATGAGATACTGGAAAGACAGTATGTAGGTATAATCTGAGATGCTTTTCCTACACAAGGGAGTATAGGCAGATTTATTTAAGATGCTGTCAGAGCTCTTGCTGACTTTGAGACATGTCCATTTTGGGTTCTTAGGAAGGCAGAGTCAATACCACTCAGGTGACAGCTAGTTGGTTATTATCCTTTCTGCTTAAAGAAGACCAAAATGACATCACTATATCTGGTTCAATGTACAGTGTGTCTGATTGTGTCTGATCAGACCAATATGAGGTCAGAAGACTCTACCACAGGTCAGGCACAAATAGATAACTATATAGCAGAGTTGTTTGCCCTTTGCTTTTGAAGAGGATCATGACATCAGGGATGTGATGTCGGACAAGAGAAAAAATGGATTTAAGTGGTGAAGGGTTGTGCAAAGTCACCAGCCTCACTTTCTCCTCCAGAGCCAAATGGGTCCAGTGGCCAGATATATATCAGGACCACTGGAGATGGCCCAGATTCAGTGGGAACACATAGGATAAGATGGAACTGGGAGATCTCCCATACACATAATGGCCTTGAACTTCTACCCTTTCTTGTCTTTATTTGTAGTTTATTTGTAGGACTCCCTGTGGGTTCTTTCTGAAGGGTCTGGAATTGAATGGGTTCATTTGTCTGTTTTCTGAAAGAGGAATCTTCCCCCATGGCAGTTGTAGTGTGAAGGGAGTAGGAGTAAGAGAGAGGTCTGACCTGGTCTTCTCATGTCAACTTACAAGAATCAGCCTTTAGGGAGGGAGTGGTGGCCTTAGGCTTGGCTGACTCAGAGTGTACCTGAGACTTGTAAATCTGAGGCTTTCCCTCTCATTAGCATAGTAGGCAGGCAGGTGAGGTGTGACAGTACCTAACAGTTATTAGAGATCCTCCATCCTCTTTCAGATTAGAAACATAAGAAGGTTTTTTGAAGATGAATTGAGACTAGAATGAGGATGGGGAGAATATGGTGAAATCAGTGCCAGGGTTTCTTGATCTCACTGATAAATCATTAAAGGCAGGGCTCTTATGTTCCCTCCTGAAAATATCCTCTGCTACTCAAATCTAAGGAAGCTCTTAATCATTGTGTTAAATGAGGGAGAAAAAAAGCCTTTGTAACAGAATATAGAAATTAACAGTAATAAGCAGTGGTAATGGTTCTTGGAGGGAACGAATGCCATTTCTGTAATTAAATAGACAAGTAGAAAACTCCAGTCACAACTTGGGCCTTGGACAGCTCAACTATCTCCAGCTAATTCCCTGGCCAGTAGACATTGCATCCTCCTTCCTGCCAGAGCCCGGATGCCTCACTCCAAAGCTCTCCTAAGAAAAGGAACCGTCTTCCCTGAAATAAAGAGAATGTATACTTAATGACATCCAACAGCTCCTAATTCTGCAGCACTGATGACTGCACATTTCTTCTTTCCTTTTAAGTCTTCCTGTCATGCATTGTTTGTTAATGAGTAGCTGGCGGAAATAGTTGGGGGTAGGGCATGGAAAATGGCAGCCAGCCTGGCCTTTAGCCTGGAAATAAGTATGTTTTCTAGAAACAGAATACATTATTTTTAAAGAAGCAGCTTCCAGCATGGAATATTACTATTCAAGAATCCTGCTGGGCTCCTTCTGTCTCTGGGTGTCTGGGCCTCCCTTTGCCACTTCCTTCCCACCTCCTCCCCAGATGGAGGCTGGCAGACTTCCTTTAACACCAGAGAACACTTTCAGAGGCTACCTTATCCGGGTACGAGGTTAGCAAAAGTTTGTTGTGGGTTTGGGGGAAGACCTAATGTGATTTGAGAGAGGAAAAACCATCACCATAATTAAAATGGTCAGAAAACAGCAGTAAGTTATTTTAAAGCATCTGAAATCCAATCTGTTCCCTGAACACTAGCATACATGAGGCAGGATAATGCAGTGAAAAGAGCCCTGACTTGGAGAAAGAGAACTTGATTCTAGCCCTAATTCTGTGACTCATTACTTCTGGGTCCTTGGGTGCTATTTAATCTCCCTGGGTCTCACTTTCCTTATCTATAAAATGAAGGGTTGGACAAGGTGGCCTTGAAGATCTTTCTCCTCTAAATCTATGATACTACAACTTCCCAGGTTCATCAGAGAACACCAGCTTCTCTCCTCCTAGAATGTGAAAAGCTAACTCCTGAGTTCTATCCAATGTCCTTTCCAAGAAACAAAGCTATTCTTCTTTAATTTAGATAGGACTTCTACCCTAAAGCAGATTTGGTCACCTTTGAACTGGGACCAATTGAGTATTTACACTTTGAGAATCCACAAACACTGCAAATCAGGGCTTGATTCATTGTTTTGTTGATTGTCTACACTTAGGAAAGTGATGGAGGAAGCATTAGTGATGTGGCTAAACTTTAGAGTCCCTTGTGCCTTTTCCCAAGAGCCAGTTGGTAAATATCTCCCTGGGTTCTCCTGCTATAGACTGGAGTTCAGTCTTGAAGGCTTCTTAGTAATCACACCATTTGATTTAAAACCCTAGGAACTTCTTGTCCAGGTGTCTTCATGCCTTTGCGAGCATCAGGCAGTGATGGGATAGTACATAAGACAAATTTGCTATATTGTATACAACAAAAACAGAGAAAGGACTCATAGTTGGACCCATAAATAGTGAAGAAAACCTTCTTTATGGGGCCTGGCCTTCCCTTGGTACCATATAGTTACCCTGACTGAATGCTATTGTGGTGAATGAGTATCCATTCTAAATATAGAAAATGTCATATTACAAAAAAGCAGAGCTGGGATCGGCAGAAGCAATTAAAGAATAACCAATTGTCCTGTTTAGCTGGAGCCACAAGTGCTCCAGCTAAATCGAGCATTTTCATGCTACATGCATCAAAAGCGAATTGGAGCTAGATTACAGAGGGCCTTGAATGCTAGTCTAGGAGTTTACATTTTATTTTGTAGTCAGTGGGGAAGCACTGAAGGTTTATAGTAGAAGTGGTATCACAATTACGTATTAGGAAGCTTCCTCTGGCAGTGGTGTGAGGGGCTGGAAGACTGGATTGGAATAGGGAAAGGTCAGATGCAGAGAGGCCAGTTAGGTGGTTACCATAATTATTCAAGTGAAAAGAAAAGAGGATTGAATTAGGATGATGGCAGTAGAAATGGAAAATAGGGGATAGAGACAAGATGTATTTTGGACATCAACAGGACTTGTCAGCTGGTAGACTTTGGAGTTGAAGGAAAGGGAAGGGGAAAGGATAACTTTGAGGTATCAGAGGACATTGGGTAGTTAGGGAAATGGCAAGGCCAACATAAGTAGGAAAATTAACACTATGAAAAGTTCTGGAGGCAAGAGAATGAAGTTACTTTTAGATGTGCTGAACTTGAGGTGTTAGCAGGGCATATAAGATCATTTTGCAACAGAGGACTAGAGCTTAGAGATATTTCTATTAGATTATAGATAGTAGTCAAAATTGTGGGAGTAGATGGGATCACCAAGGAATAAACAACAGTGAGAGAAGAGGGCTGAGAACAGAGCCTTGGGAGGACACCCACATTTAATAGAATTAGATAATGAAGAGGAAGCAACATAGGAGGTAGAGAAGAAATGGTCAGAGTAGTAGTAGGAGAACCAGTAGAAATTAGCATCAAGGGAGCCTAAGGCTAGAGAGTACCAAGAAGGGGAGGGAGTCAACAATGTCCAGAGCTACAAAAAGGACAAGGAGGAAGAGGATTGAGAAGAAGCCAGTGGATTTGGTTATAAGGCAGCCACTGGTAACCTTGGATTAACTGATTTCAGTAGAATGATATGGGCAGAAGCCAGATTATAAGAGAATGAAGGGTGAGTGAGCAGTAAGGAAGTGGAGTTAGCTATTGTAGACTATTAGATGATGGTGAAAATCATTTATTTGAATCATGTTGGTGCCCATGACCTCATGTGATTGCTTGGGGTTAGCTCTAGGCTGGCAGAAGAGAGAGCAAGGCTCCTAGTGAAGAGGCTTACCCTGTCCTGGAAATAGTTGCCCTTCATCATTCCTTGCCCTATTCTAGGAAAGTAGAGGTTCAGGGGTCAATCCATCAAGGTCAATTGAAATGTTTCCTAGTGAGAACCATATTGCAGAATTTGGTGATGTTTTTGAAAATTTCTATTTATCATTTCACATTATGAATGTAACCTGGGCTTCTAACCAAATGGGGTGTTTTATGTGTTGTATGTTGAGTACAGAAGGAAAATTGACTCCCAATTGGTGGAGAGAAAACAGAGGGACATTGTGTGCCTTTGTGAAGAGTGGAGTTGGTGCCAGACATTCTTGGGACAGAGACATATATATGGACTGACACATGGAAGACACTTCCAAACACCCTAGACTTGGTTGGAAGCCCAGGTTACATTATTTCCTATTTCCCATGAACCAGAACCTTCTAGACAACAAGATTATATTTTCCAGAATTCAGACTTTGGATGTAACATATCTATATCTACCTATAGGCATATAGATATACATTGATGTTTAATGATATATAGTTCAGATGAGTGCCAAGAGACTATCTCTAGTCCTTGCTGTATGTACTAGGTTTCCACTTCCCCTTCCACCAGGTAGAATATTTCTTGAAGTAAGTTATAAACTGGTGCTTTGAAATATTTTAGTTACACAAGGTAATGGTGACTGCTGTGATTTGATTAGACTTTGTATGCCACAGGGTGTGTGTAGAACATTCTTCTTTTGGTCTGTTTTTGATCTAAAAATAATGTGTCCTGTAGAAGGTGGGTCATATGCAAAACTGGTAAGTTTATATTTTGCCTCTCCCACCAGGGGTGAGGGAAAGGAAGAGAACAAGCATTTATGTGGAGTCTACTTTGTGCCAGGCACTGTCTTAAGTGCTTTACAAACATCTTATTTGATCCTCACCTCAACTCTGTGAGGTAGGTACCATCATTAGCCTCATTTTACAGTTGAGGAAACAGACACAGAGAGGTTAAGTAAATGACTTGCCCAAGGTCAGCTAGTAAGCTAGTAAGTGGCTGAGATTGGATTTGAACTCTCCCTGACTCCAGATTCAGTGCTATATCCACTGTGCCAACTGACTTCCTCTTCCTATTCCCTTCTCCACTCTACCAGTTTCTTATCTCACCCCAAACTTTCCCTAACTTCTGCCATTCAGGTTTTCAGTACCCAAAGACCCTTAGTTTGTGCCCCACCAAGACATGTCCTCTCTAGGTAGCACTCCTATCTCTCTTCCTTCCCTCTTGCCCATAACATTTTATTTTCTGCAGGGCTTTTCAGAGTTTGCTAATCTCTGATAAATTTATCCCAGCTAAGGTGTTAATGGATTAATGTGTCCACTCCCTAGGTATTTGAATATTATTAGAAGACTTCTGGAAATGGTAACACATTAACCCAAAGGGATGAAATATATTTTTAGAAGGGAACTTTCACATAGCTTGGCAAGTTGGTGGAGATGATGGTATTGGCCAGTCCCCAACCAATCCCACAATTCAGTTCACAACACATCTCTCTCTCTCTCTCTCTCTCTCTCTCTCTCTCTCTCTCTCTCTCTCTCTCTCTCCTGCTCTCCTGTTTTCTCTCTCTCTTGCTTTTTGGAGGGCAATTGGGGTTAAGTAATTTGTCCAAGGTCACATGGCTAGTTTTTGTGTTGTGTCTGAGGTCAGATTTGAACTCAGGTCCTCCTGACTCCAGGGCTGGTGCTCTATTCACTGTACCACCTAGCCACCCCACTATACATCTCTACACATACAGTTTATGCTCTAAGATCCTAGAGGGCAGGTTATATGTCTGTATAGTTTTCTCATAAAAGCATTAACTGATGCTGTCTAGCATCTATCACAGAATCCTATGTGGTGACAGATAACTTTAATGATTTTGGAAGGTTATTGTTATTATCATATAAATGTTTATGGTTCATGTCAATGGCTCACTAATTTGTCTCACAAACATCCATTTTCATTACCATCAGAGACTGAATCTCTGGGCTGGATGGATCATGGTTCTAAGTGACTTACGCTAGTGGTTCAAAATAAGTGAGCATATTATAATCCCAGAAGTTTTTCTTCAGGGATATTTTTTTGTTCTAATACTTAAAAAGAATGACATCAACTATAGATCTCTGGAGACTCAAAAATGGATCAACAACAACAAAACATTTCTTAAGTACTTACTCTGTACAAAGCACTATACTAAGTGCTGAAGATATAAATAGCAAATCAGGACATTGCTTGCTTTTGAGGACCTCCCATTCTTATAGGGGGAGACAACACTTATAGAAGGTTTGGGGGGGTATCAGATGGAAAGGTCTCATAGTCCTTTAGGGCACAGCAGCAAAGCAGATGGCAATGCCTCTTCTTTAATGTTTTCATTGAGAAAATCATATCAGTTTCTGATATGGAACCATTGGACAGAGTTCAGGACGTGGGTGGCAAGGACCTCCTTGCTTTTCTAGGTCATCAGTAGCTGTGGCTCCTGCAGGAAAGGCTATCAGGCTGTACCTCCCCAGGGCTCCCTTCCCAGATGATGTCTGAGGGAGGAAGGCTGGAAGTCTTGCTATTCCCACAGCTGTTGGGTTCAGGGTCCTTGGGCTTGTCTCCATCAGGATCTGAGGGAAGAAGGCAAAAAAAAGTGACAAACCAAAAAAATTCCATCGGAGAAACTGAAGTGGGATAATGTGTTGGTTCAACTCTTTGACTGATCTGGTAGAGTCAAATCCTGCCTCTGCTCTTTACTAGTAATAGCTATTTATATGGTGCTTTTAAGGTTATAAAGTATTTGGCATACTAGCCCCAAACTAACCTTTCTATAGCACTTTAAAGTTTGCAAAGTGTACTACATATATCATCTCATTTGATCCTCGTAACAATCATGCAAAGGACCTGTAGGATCACAGCTCTGCCACGGCTTAGAGATATGTTTTCCCAATCCTTTTGTTTTACAGACGGAATCCCACCGAGGTAACGTGATATTTGCTCAAGGTACTAAGCAGCAGCGCTGGGATTTGAACCGAGGACTCAGTAGTCTTTACAGATGAAACTGAGAACCAGAGACATTAAATGTTTGTGGTCACACAGCCAGTGAGTGTCCAAGACAGATTCTTTTCACCACACTATCTGTGTGACTGTCAGCAAGTCGCATAACCTCTCTGAATGGCCTCAGTACGCTTATCTGTAAAATGAAAGCATTGAATTAGACGACCTCAAAGCTGAAAAGAAAAACTCTCAATCTCTTGATCCCAGGAATGTTAGCCTCAGGTTACTAGATTAGTTTCTCAGACTTTCCAGCAGGGGGCATTGTGTCCTTGATTTTTCTGAGATAACTAGAAAATGGCTTTCTGGTACTCACTCTGCATTCCACCCATTAATAATAACAACAAAAAGTCCACATGGCAAAGATAAATAGTAAAAAGAATTATTAATGAAGCAAAACAGGAGCTATTAAGGAATCTTACTTGCAATGCTTGGCGTTTGGGGGGCAAACATCCTTTAAGTGAAGAGGTGGCCTTATTTTCTCCACTGTTTACTTATGTTAGCAATGAAGTGACAAAGAATGAAGGCGCCGGGCTTCTTGCTCGCGAGGAACAGCGGATAATATATTTGTTTGTACTATGGGATTGCAGTTCTACTAGAAGGAACACTTGACATTTTCATGAGTGCCTCCAGGGAGAAAAGGTACTAACTTCAGAACTTAGTTTTAATTATACTAAGGAGATTACATTATTCAAAAGCATCCCACTGGTAAGGTGCAACATTTCCCGAAACAGTTTAGTGGAAAATGCCACATTAATCAGTTCGATATTTCACTGAGATGGCTTAATGATGGGGAGAAGTTTAAAGTACCATAGCACTAAAATGCAGAAAGGGGTGAGTGGGGGTAGGAATGGGGGGGTGAGGGGATGGAGACGATATCCGTTTAGGGGAAAAGATGAGCTTAGGCAGTTTAGAATCTGCCTTTTACATTCCTTATATTAAAGCTGGCTGGCTGTGCTGGTAACCCAGTAGGGATCAGACTCAGCCTATGGGTCCCCCGTGATTCCTGAAATGAAGGAGACAGTAAAGGTCTGAGAAACAGCACCAGGGGAGAAGGAGCAACATGCTACCATGTTCAGGGAATCCTGGCTTCCCAGCTCTTCTATTCCCAAACCCAAGCCCTGCTTATCTTGGCACCTCTGCTGATTTCTTCCTCATCCAGATGGGCAAAAGACCTCTGTAATGTGCAGGAGGAGGGCAAAAATACGACCCCTAAGGGACTCCGTCTTCCTCATGCCTTCTCCTTTCCCCATCTCATTCCCCATCTCATTCGAGGTCCCCATCTCCACGCTCAATTTGGTAACTGTAAATAATCCTGGCCCAAATATCTGTCCCTCCTCCATCTTGGGTTCCCACTGTCTTCCAGAAATCACCACCAGCAGAGATCACCCGAATAAGAAACTGGCTGTAGAGTAATAATAGTTTTGTAGTTTCAAGACAATTCTTCTCATCTGCCAGGATGCCCATGTGAACTATTTATAGCCAAGAATGGCCTGATACAGAGGTTAAGTCATTTAGAAAAGAACTAGCAAAAACTCCAGGATTTGTGACCAGATATGCTGAGGCTAGGCTGAGGCCACAGGATCCTAACTCTAGAACTGGGAATGGACTGGAGGCCATTTATTCCTTCTGCCTCCTTTTTTTTCCTTTTTGGAGGGCAATTGGGGTTAAGTAACTTGCCCATGGTCACACAGCTAGGTTTTTGTTTGTGTGTGTTAAGTGTCTGAGGTCAGGATCCGAACTCAGGTCCTTCTGCCTCCAGGGCCGACCCTCTACTCACTGTGCCACCTAGCCGCCCCCAAGGCCATTTATTCCAACTGCCTCATTTTATAGATGAGGCAGCTGAGGTCTAGGGAGGCTGGATGAACTCCTCTTACTTTGGGCAGCTAGGTGGCACAGTGGATAGAAGGCTGGTTCTGGAATAAGGAAGACTCATGTTCTTGAATTCAATTATGGCCTCAGACATTTACTAGCTGTGTGTCCCTGGGCAAGTTTGCCTCAGTTTCCTCATCTATAAAATGAATTGGAGAAGGAAATGGCAAACTACTCTAGTACCTTTGCCAAGAAAACCCCAAATGGGGTCACAAAGAGTCAGACATGACTGAAATGAACAAACAACAACTTCTGATTTTAGCACCTATGTACTTGCCACTGTGTGCCAGTGGTATAATAAATGAAATCAGCAGCCTTTTCTGCTTGTCTGGGAGTATAGGGCTGCAAAGTTTGAGAGCTAAAAGGTACCTTTATGGCTCAACTATTACTGTAGCCAGTCAAGAGACTGGATGACAACCACTACTATAGGCCTTCATGCCCTCAAGGAAGATGCCAGCAAGGGACAGGGCACATAGAGAAGCAGGAAGTATCACAACTTTTATATTTGTTGAAATCTGTAGCCAAGAGCTAATGTCATTTGTCTTCAGCCTGTGCCTCAAGGAGAACCTAAACCGCCTTCGGATTAGAGGAGAAAAATCAATACAAAAGTAGCCTAGCTAGATTGTCCTCAGTGTACACACTTGTGACATTTCTCTGCTAGGTTTTCTTTTCTCTATTTCTCAGTAAATGTTATAAGGGGTTTTCACTGTGTACATGCTATTGGTTCTCTGCTGGCTTATGCATCAAGGTCAAGCTCCCTGTATATATATACCTTTAAGCTTCTCCCCTTGTGCTGTCACACTTCTTTCTCTCCTAATCACTTTTGTTGTTCAGTTGTTTTTAGTTATGTCCAACTCTTTGTGACCCCATTTGGGGTTTTCTTCACAGAGATAACTGGGGTGGTTTGTCATTTCCTTCTCCTCCTCATTTTATAGATGAGGAAACTGAGGCAAGCAGAATTAAGTGACTTGCTCAGGGTCACACAGCTAGTAAGTGTCTGCAGCTGGATTTGAAGTGAGGAAGAGGAGTCTTTCTGCCTTCAGGACTGGTACTCCATTCACTTCACTACTTGGCTTCCCACTCCAAATAACTACTCCACTCCCTTGGCATGGATTCAGCTCCCTTTATGCCTGCTCTCCTCTGAGCTTTTTACTTGTTATATTTTTAAAGGCAGTAGCCCATTTTCACATGAAATAGTATCAACCTCACCATCTTAAAAGCTAGCTGTTTTCTTCAGTTGTTCTACCCCCTAGTTAACAAGTGCCAGCCCATAGGCTGCCCATCACCTTTCCTGACCCAGTTTGTGAGGTCTAGATCATATCCTTGGGTCTGGCACTACAGGTACATTGGGATGCCCTCCCCTGCCTGCCCTCTTGCCTATGTTCTCTTCCCCTTTCTCTTTCCCCGGTGGATGCTAATCCATTCCCTCTCCTGTGGAAGAGACTAGTAATAAAAATATAATAATAACTAGCATTTTCATAGCACAAAACACTTTCTATATGTCATTTCATTTGGTCCTCAAAACAACCCTGTGGGGGATAAGTGCTGTTCTTAATCTTCTTTTACATATGAGGAGACTGAGGCAAGCCACTCAAACCTGTTTGCTTTAGTTTCATCATCTGTAAAATGAACAGGAGAAGGAAATGGCAAACCACTCTAGTATTTCTGTCAAGAAAATCCCCAAAGGGTCAGACATGACTGAACAACAACAATAAAATATATCTTTTCTCCTTCAATTAGAATGTGAGCTCCCTGAAAATAGGATCTATTTCATTTGTCCCATTGTATCTTTCATGCTTAGTGCAGTGTTTGGTGTGTAAGAAATGCTTTTTCATTAATTCTTGTAAAATGGGAATTGAAAATTAGATAATATATTTAAAGTGCTTTGCCAAGTCTTAACATGCTGTTCGTGTGTTGATTATTATTATTGTAGTAGCAAAGGATGCTGTGAATGACCTTGACATCTTTGATGTCTGACCAAGCTCTAAGTGTTCCACAGCCCCTGCTTTAGCCGCCTTCGTGGCCATTGGAACAAATTGTTCTCGTCCATCTATTCCTATGATGGAAATTTCCACATGCTTGGGGTAGGCACCTCCCTAGCTCACCAGGTTGGTTACCCTCAACCTCAATTAGCCTATCTGCTGGGGTGGTTTCACCATGTGGGACAGCTGTTTCTTAGAGCCACAGAAGATCACTTTGTGTTGTCATTGGTCCTCTTTGAAAAGGAAGGATCAACAACAATAAAAATACATAGCAACAATTCTGTGATTCTTCATTTCTTTGGTATTGCAATACCTTATCCATTTTGGTTTGATTTTGCAACCCCATATAAAAGATAAGATAAGAGGCCCATTGTCCTTAAAAGATGAAACTGAATTCAGATTTTGTGTCGCAAATTTAAAAATATTCTATGAAATGAATGAAGAAGCCTGTGAATAATTAAAGGAAAGTCAAGAAGCATGATCACTAAAATCATATCACTGACATTATGACATCAAGTAAACTTAACATACTCATAAAGAGGTAAGTCCTATAATAATATTTTTCTCTCCGTGGCTTCCCTTGCCTTTTGCCACTGTCTTGGAGTTCTTGTGAAATCAGGTATAGAAGTCACTGGTTTTTCTCATTTCAACCCATTTCACTAAAACCCTTTTGTTATAGTTTGCCTGTTACTGTTCTCCCTATCAGATGAGATGTGGGGCCCTTGATTTGCCAGTCCTTGGTTCCCTATAATTTCTTAACCCTTAGTCCTAAAAAAGAGGCAGAGAGACTGAGGGAATTCCTGACCAGCTTAGCTGTCTGGAGTCCTGTTTTCTCACCATTTGATTTCTGAACTCAGCTCTGCTGTTTTACATTTGGTCATGTCCATCTGGCATGCTCTCTCTCTCTTTTTTTTTGCTTTCTGGAGGGCTATTGGGGTTGACTTGCCCATGGTCATACAGCTAGTTTTTTTTTGTATTAAGTGTCTGTGGCCAGATTTGAACTCAGGTAATCCTGACTCCAGGGCCGGTGCTCTATTCACTGCACCACCTAGCCACCCCTTAATATTTTTTTTTCTTTTGATCTGGCATGCTCTTAACCTGATAACACAATGATAAAATTCCTTAGGTAGGAATTCTTGTGCCTTGGGTACATGTAATTGTGCCTCAGGAATAATGGATGGTGGCTTAGTCATGATTCTGAGGACAGTCTAGCTCTGAGTGTGGCTGTGCTGGTAGAAGGGGCAGTCTACTTCTCTGACAACCTGACTTGTACCCCTATGCAGTTCAGGGAGATTGGGAGATGGTAGGCCCAATGAGATGGGAATGAAGGTAGTACCTAAGAATGGTTGCATCACCTGGATGGGTCTGGTCTGTAGATGCAAAGCAAGGCATAAGGATGGTGATCACCTAGAAAGAGGGTTACCCCTTCTATGTTAGTACCCTGGGCTAAAGCCCTGGTCACTCCAGGCTTTAGTTACAACTCTTTCTCAAAAGAAATCTGAACACATAAAGCTTCTGAGAATCACTCAGAGAAGGAGGAGTAGCCTGCTGTCAAACTGACTTGGAAATATGGAGTGTTAATAAACAAATGTAAAAATACATTATGCCACTCACTGGTGCAATGTCTTCATTGTGAGTTTAGACTTGTTTACTTTTAATTTGCTATTCTGGTACTCCTCCATAGCCTCTCAATTCCAGAGAGCAGAACTCCAGAGTACTTTTAAAAATTGCCATTTTAGAACAACTGGAAAAAAATTCCATCAAAACACAATATCACATCCAGAAGAGCAAACTATTAACAGTGCCTGGTATAGTCCAGGGCATTTAGACCATGTTCAAAATACATGTTTTGAATGAGTAAGTGGTTCCTGGTCCTTTCTGGGTAATGGTCCTGACTGCTCCCTTGACATCCTCTTTCTATGTTGATAACCCTTTTCTTAACTTAAAAAGTCTCATGTTATTTATTTGTTTATTTATTGTTGCTGAAATAATGCATTTTTACTAGATCTACTTTTATTTTGAGGATAATATCTAGAGTTCTCAAACATTGCTTTATGGTGATGGGTTGAGGATTCCACAGCCTATCACTGTAGTAGTCTGAAAAGAACTTTTTTGGGAGCCTCTCTGAAATCATATGTAATGGGAGAGGCAGGGCTGGTACAATCCCTCTTATGGACGAAACTAGGGAGCCTGCTTCTAGAAAGGCATGTTGATGCATAATGGAAGCACCTTGCTTCCCAAATTGGCACATATGCAGATACTCTATAACTGGTTCTGGTCTGCTAGTACATGATGTCCACTATTGATTGACTTTGTTGTTGGTAGAAGGATGTATGCAAAAGGCACCCTAGCCTTTGCCCTTGATCTAATTCTTGCCTTGTTGAAATCTGGTTAGAGACGATGCTATAAGGGGAGAGGCCTTAGGACCTCCCCATTCCAAATTTACAGGTGACTTGTGAATATAGATTTTGCCTCTTTGTGCTGGTGCTTTCCTGTTTTGGCTAAAGGAAAATGGTGAGGGCTAAGACTCTGTGAGCTGTGAAAGATCAGGAGAGTGAACCATTAAAGTCCCAGAGCTGAGGTCCATGTCAAGATTCTCTGGAAGCTACATGACAAGGAACAAGATTCCAGGTGACTTGCTTGACCCAGCCCAGTAGTAACAGAGACAGAGACTTATCCATCCATTGGCCATGTTGCATTTGGAAGTGAATTTGGCAGAGTATGAGTACTATTTAGAAACCATTTGAAATCGGAGCCCACTCTCTGCAGAGATGGAGGTTGTTCAGGGGACAGTGTGCCCCAGGAATTGGGCTAATTCTCATCCCAGTTTGCTGTCACATTTCTGCCAGTTCATTTTCTTACCTCAGTCCCTTCAGGGCAGTTGTCCTCCCAGGTTCTGTCCTAGCCCCTGTTGAGCCTTTGTAATAAATATCTCTTTGTGAAAATGAATTTATGTTAATTGGTTAAGTGGAACTAGGGTTGTTAACCACTTGAGGCTAACAGTTGGTGAACATTGAATGAATGGGGGTTTGAGGTGGTTCAATCAAAGAAGGGATTCTCCCTAACTTCTCAGAGGAAGAACTAAAACACTAAGAGATGCAGCTGGCTTCATTCTGGGAAAGTGTGGCCAGAATCTTCACTACAGATAGGATCATAGCTTCAAAAACTGAAAGGGATCTTAGGGACCAGTGGGGCTAAGACTCTCATTTTATAGATGTGGAAACTGAGGCACATCTTGGTGAAGTGACATACCTATGATCACATAGTGCATTTGAGGTGTTTCCCTGACTCTAATTCTAGTGCTTGATCTACTACTCCATAATGCATGGCATTGGTCCTACTCTAGGCATACCCCCCTCCCCAGTGCTCCAACTTTGTCCTTCTCTGGAATCTTCAGTACTAGAGCCTTGATGGAAACTGCCTGATCTTGTGCATCTTGAGTGAGGGTCAATCCCTGGCAACTCCCTACTTGTGACATCAGCTTGGCACAATCTGTCTATAATAAGTCTGAGGGTAGCTTCTCACAAGGGCATTGCTGAACACTCTTCCTCCTCCTGTCTTGGCCTGAAGATCATCATGTCTTAGACACAGTAATTCTCCTCCCTTCTATCATCACCACTCTGCCCTAGGATAGAGACCAGATTATATCCTCTTTTCTTCTGGTGACTGAGACCAGGCAGTATCCTTTTTCCCCTGAACCCCTCTTCCCATCCCCCACATTTTCTCACATTCAGCTACTCAGAAGAGTATATTAAGCATCAAGGCTTCCATTGTGTGAATTAAAAATGAATCTGTGATAAAGACTTATTTATCTTTAGTATTTATTGGTCTGTCTCATTCTTTTCTAAAGGCCTTTAGGTCCCCATACTTTTGGAATAGATTGAGGCAGACAAATCTTCAGTGTATATGATTGATTGTGTCATCAGAGGCTTACCATCTGACAAGGGAATCCCCCCACCCCCATCCAGGGCAGGAACCAAGCATGCCAGAGAACATGGAACACAAGAGTAGAGGTGGGCAGTTAGGAAGGTCACGATTTATGCCTGCAACAACTGCCTTTAAGTGGGACAGCGTACTAGTGGAGGATAGAGAAATGCCAACCTATGAGATAACTCTGACTACACCCATGCAGCTGTAGATGTGACCTTCCTTACAACCTGAAAGCTTACTCCAGTTGGTTCCTCACTCTCGGAAAATCCAATTCTTCCCAAAGGCAACAGGGCTGTGGCCAGTCTTACATCTACCAAAAACAGTTACTGCCCTAACTTCTCCTTCAATACCCTAGCTGATTGTTACCTCTGCATGCTGGAATGGTGGTACGATCACTCATCCCCCCCCCTCCCCCATTTACTTGCTCCACGTGGCTCTGCTGGACTCTCTTATTTCTCATACATCATATAACTCTGCCAGGTTGAATAGAAGCTTTGAATCTCTAGAGTGTGAAGAAGTCCTTTTGCAAATAGTAGACACTTAATAAATGATCATTGCTGTCCCCAGTTACTGTCAAAGACATTCTCAATGACTGGGAAAGGATTATCTAGGCAAGGCAGGAGGATTTAGTAAAGTGGAAATGAAAGTGGAGATGCTGTAGATGGAGCTGACAGAGAAAGCCTTCTCAAGCAGTAGCAGGACTGGGAACTTTGTTTTCTGTGGCAATGGAGGTATGTATGTGGGTGGGTGCGGGGGGAGGAACTGAGGCAGAGTGTGTGTAGAATAGCAGCTGTTTTTCTGAGCATTGTGAACAGGGTACTGCCCCCATCAAAGGCTGGACTAATATGCTTCCTGATGGGGGCACCAGAGCATGCATTTAGCAGCCCCTGGGCAACCACCAGGGACTGACTCCATATCATTCCCCAAGCTTTAGTCACTAATGTACTAAGTCATCTTTCAATGTCTCCCCTGTTTTGGTGCCTTAGCCACTTGCATATATATGCTCAGTTCCCATCTGGCCTTCAAAAACCTTGACTCAACCAAAATCTCCTATACCTAATCACCACTAAATTTCTGAAAAGAGTCATCGACACTCCCTACCTCTGTTCTTTACTATGTTATACTCCTTAACCCGCTATAATCTGGTTCCTGATTATATTATAAATCTAATAACTGAAGTCTGAAGACCTTTCTCAGCCCTCTTCCTCCCTGGGCTTTCTGCAGTTTTTGAAGATGCTGGCTTCTCCACCTCCTTCTGGATGTTCTCTCCTCTCTGTGCTTCCATGACAACACTGTCTCCTAGTCATCCTCCCAACCTCTCATCCTTCAATGGTCCATCTTCCATCAGTCCCCTAAATGTATCATAGTCTCCTCTTCTCTCTCTCTCTCTCTCTCTCTCTCTCTCTCTCTCTCTCTCTCTCTCTCTCTCTCTCTCTCTCTCTCTCTCCTCCCTCTCTCTGCCTCTCTCTCCCCCTTTGTCCCCCCCCCCCCAATCTCATCTGGTTCTATGGGTTCATTGATCATTTCTGCATGTATAGGGAAACTGACATTTTCACTGACCAAAATATTGAACCAAGGCTCTCAGATAACAGCTGTTAGGTATAATAATGACAGGAACACTGGCTAGGTGGGTGGAGAGTACCAACCTCTCCAGCCCTTCCATATAGGTTCCTTTATCCTATTCCCTTCTATCAGCCCTCCTCCCTTTCTACTTCCTTTCCTGCTACCTTCAAATATGCCCAAGTCTTTCCATATTTAAAAAAATAAATGAACTTCCGTAGACCTTACCCTTACCATCCCTGCTAGCTAACACCATTTCTCTTCCTCAGCCAAGCTTCTTAGAGCTGTCTACTCTCATGGTCTCCATTTCCTCTTCTCTCACTCACTTTTCAACCCTTGGCAATCTGACTCCCAGTCTTCTGACTTTAGTGAAATGGCTCTCTCCAAAGTTAGCAATGATTTCTTAATTGCCAAATCCACTGTTCCTTTTTCAATCTTTATCCTTCTCAACTGATTGGATTCAACTGATACTGTTAGCCACCTTCTCTTCCTGGATACTGTCTATTTATGTTTTCATCACAATACTCTCTCCTGATTCTCCATGTATCTCTCTAAATGCTCCTTTGCTGGCTCACCATCATTCATATCATGACCCCTAAACATGAGTATTCCTCAAAGCTTTGTCCTGGGCCCTCTTTTTTTGTAATCTCTGCACCTGGTAACGTCTTCAGCTTCCATAGTTTTAATTTTCTTCCCTATTAAGATGACTCACAGATCTATCTAGCCCCTCTCTTGAATTTCAGTCCTGCATCATCAATTAAATGCCAATTGGACATTTCAAATTCAACATGTCCAAACTCTGGCCCCACTACCAATTGACAGGTCCTTCTGAAGAGCTTTCCTTGTTTTCTGACAATTAGCTTGTTTTGTTACAATGGTATATCAGTTCTTGGCATTGTTTTTTCATTGTGATTGTATATTTTTGCGTGTCTTGGTGCAACAGCTATTTTTTGATCATGAGCTAGAATGATTCTTGAAATACTTGACTTCCTCAAATGAAAAGTTGTTGCAATATCTCTAACAGTTATTGAACCATACTCTTTAAGAGCTACAACTTTTGTTCATTTCCTTATAGTAATACCCATTCTTATTTTTAATAGTATTTTATTTTTTCCCATTACATGTAAAGATAGTTTTCAAGGTTTGCTTTTTTAAGATTTTGAATTCCAAATTTTTTTTCTCCCTCCCTCCCTCCTCTCCCTCCTCCCCAAGATGGTCAACAATTTGATAGAGGCTATACATGTACAATCATATTAAACATATTTCCACATTAGTCATGTTGTAAAAGAAGAATCAGAACAAAAGGGAAAAATCATGAGAAAGAAAAAACAAAACAAACAAAAAAAGAAAACAGTATACTTTGGTCTGCATTCAGACTCCATAGTTCTTTCTCCCATTCTTATAAACCACAGAATTAAAGATGCAACAAAAGAAAGCAATGAAACATGTGGGTATGGCATGGAACATGATACTCAACTGACATAGAGTTAATTAAAGCTGGGGAAACCAGTTCTTCTGACTTCATCTGGTCAAGGTCAAATATTCTGGGCAGCCAAGTATCAGTAGAGGCACAACCTCATGACCAGTGTTGTTACAAAATAAATCCTTATTTTTATTATTGTTGCAAGCAATTTATGTAACATTGTGCACGATCAACTTTGTCTCTTTTTATTAAAGCTCTCTAATCCATCTAGTTTATTACCCATATTTTGTTCATTGGCATATCGAAGCATGAGGCCATAGTTTGCCTTCAGCAGAATCTTCTGTTGAAGGCTGACACAGTTCTTGGATATTGTCTCTTCTGAATTACTAGTGCTTTCTTCTGTTCTTCATGATACTCTCCATGGTATCAGGCTTAGCCAGCTTATCTGGGCAATTTTCTCCCTCTCTGCCTACTTTTAAAATTTAAAGCAATCTTAATCTAATTCTCTTAACTCCAGAAAAACATATTTTTACTGGACCTTGTTGGATATGTTCTATCGTTGGCAAATTTTCCTCTGTTTTATGCTGTATGCCAGAATTCCAAATCCTATTCTCAGACATCATCTTCTTAACCAACTGTTCACTTTTCAAATCCATCATCCTAGTCTGATCCCCTGCCTTCATAAGGAAGTAGTGATGAAAGCACCACTATAGCAATTTTGGCAATTTGGGTGACTTGGCCAAAATGATGCCCTTAATTCATATGAGAGAGAGAGAGAGAAAGAGAGAGAGAGAGAGAGAGAGAGAGAGAGAGAGAGAGAGAGAGAGAGAGAGAGTAGGAAAACCCATTTGAGAGGGTGGAGACCCTGGGACAAAGCTAGGGAGAGGGCAAGGAGTACATCAGAGCTGTGGCACACTGCTGGGGAGGGAGTGGTGGGTAGATATTAGTCACTGGGTGCTTCTGAGTGAGGCTTAATTTGTCTCTGGTGAACTTCCCACCTTTTCTCCTCATCAAAGCTCTTTACCTAGTTTCCTTTTATGGCAATGACTACATTCAGGTCATAAACGGAGGCAAAGAGAAGGAGACAGAAGCTGTTTAAAGAAGACGCAGCTGGAGAGGAGTGTATAGAGAATTGGCTTTAGAGTCAGGAAGTTTTGTTGCTATTCAGTCATTTTTCAGTCAAGTCAGACTCTTTTTGACTCCATGGGTGGTTTTCTTATCAGAGATTAAGGAATTGTTTGCCATTTCCTTCTCCAATTCATTTTATAGATGAGGAAACTGAGGCAAATGAGTTAAGTGACTTGCTCACATAGCTAGTTTGCCTTTGACACATTCAAGAATGAAGAAGAAACCAATAACCACAAAGAAATACTGGCTATGTGACCCCAGGCAAGTCACTTAGCCTTTTTGTGTTCTAGGCAGTTGTCAGACTCTGAGATTCATAACAGGTGCTGATCTGCATTGGAGGAAGGAGTTTCCTCACTAGGAATTCCCCACATGGATGAAATCACAAATTTGGCCAAACAAATAAAGTGCCAGCATGAAGTCTGATGCTGGTAGTCATTAGACTAGCCCACTCAGTTCTAGAGGGTCAGAAGGATTACTGTATAAAAGAAACAGATTGAAGCCTCATTAGATTGGCTTGGGAGACCATGTCTCCCAAGGTATGTCAGGGAGACCACTGAACTAATTAGTGGTGGTCTTTGAGCTGTGTCCTTTTCCAACCACATGTGAAAGTGGTTATTATTCTCCATAATTTCCTTCTATAGTGTGGGAGTGGATGGTAGTGGTTCTGGTGTTAATCTTAGTGTCAGGAATAAAAGGAAATCTGGAACAAGGTTCTCTCCTGTCAAATTTGACTATGTGCTGTGCCAGGGAGCTTGGATGTGGTCTGGTAGTTTCATGTCACAAAAGGCAAATTTTATCCTGGGCTCTGACAGTTGGTACTTGTCATCTTAGGCTCTGTCTACTTTTGAATGTAAGTTCCTTGAGGGCAGGGACTATTTTGTTGTTGTTGTTGTTGTTGTCTTTGTATCCTCAGTGTCTAGCACTGTGGTCACCTACCTAATAAATGATTATAGAGCAAGACTGATCCAGGAAGGGTGGCTATCAGAGAAGGAGAAAGGAACCCATCTCCTTTTCAATTTTTCTAAATGTTTAGAAAGGAGAAAATTATATTTGACTTTCATAGTTTGAACTACTCTCCCATCTCTCAATAATGCCCCTCATCTTTCCTTAGCCTCCTCTCTCCTTTTTCTGCCTCTCATCTCACTGGACCAAGAGAACAAAAATAGCCTATAGTAAATATACTTAGGCCCTCTGAACAAATCAAGAGTCTCAAGAAAAGCAAACCCAAAGAGGATGAAAAGGAGAATTGGATTGTTTTTAGATGATTTTATGCCTCTTGCCTAATTTTCTGATTCTCTCCCCGATTTCCTTGTAGTTGCATCCCGATTTCTTTTAGGTTCTAAACACATGCTCCCATGCTTCTTTTTCACAGGAATGTTGTGAAGCTAAAATGAGAAAATGTATGTGAAAGCACGCATGCTGCCTCTTAAGGAGGAAAAGTGCTGAGAAATCAAGGATAATAGGAATAATCTTTTTAGAGCAATGTTTTGACGGAGATGACTATCTACTAGAAACTAATGTGAGCTCTGTGCACTTTTCTGAATTCTGAGCTTGCTTTCTCCTCTGTAATGCCTTCTTGGCTTTCTATTCATTGTTTTGAAGGAAAGATTCTTTCAAAGAGAAGAAAAAGAATAGCTGTTTCTGGAAGTTTCAAAATACATGCATAGATATAGATATATGAACAATATATATATATATATATATATATATCATGTCTATGTACATATCCCAATGATATAAATTGATTGCACATAACTGCCCTTTAATTTGAAACCAAACTAAACCACAGTCCTTCAATCTCTCCTCAGCAGTTGGCAACAGAGCACCCAACTCTAGCTCTCAGATCTGGGCCATTGGTCACAATCTATTTCTAACTCAAGCAGGTGGTCCACAAGTGATGGATGCTGTGCCCGCTGAGGAGAGGACCAAACAACAGCTAAGAAAGCCTCTCCCACTCCAGAGACAATGTGCTTTCAGCAAGGTATTCAGGCTTTGGGGGCTTGGGGCCTGGCACTTGGGGTTTGGGGACTTTAGAATTCAATGTTCACTCAGAGTTGTTAATGTGGCTCTTAGCCTGGGGACTTTTCTGCTTCCAAACCACATATGTTGTGTTTTTTCTATTTCAACCTTCTGCTTATTTCCTCCAAATTTTGTACTTTAAAACCTAACCCCATGTTTCTTTTGTGTTTTAAATTCTTAGAACTGGAGTTGTAGTTTTAGTGTCTTTAGGGCATTAAAATCTATATTTTACTGTAAGGAACAGGAACAAATCTCAAGATTTCTAACTGAAATTCTTTGCAGCCTCCCTCCCACCCCAGCCTTCTATTGATGTTTGCAGTTTCATTTTGCTCTAATTATCCCCAGTGGTGCAAATAGGCAGGAATTCAGCCATCACCAATGGCTGCTGAGCCACTGCCACCTTTTCTTGCCTAAGAAATGGAATGGGTCCTGGGGGAAAAGATTAGGCCTTTTTAAAAAGCGTATAGAGTTGGAGATTAATACCTTAATGTCTCAATTTTAACTTTATCTATTGATTATTCCTGTTGTCATTACCTGTACTGCTGCTGGCAAGAAGCTCCTTTTGGAAAGAAGAGAGAGCAATCACTGAATTAAGTCAGCGAGGCCATACAAAGGAGGTTCAGGAAGCCCTTTGGGATCTCTCAGGCTGAAAAGGAGCCATAAAATGTAAAATGGCATCATTAATAATAATACTTTTATGATCATAAAATAGAAACAAGTATAATACAGCTGATTCACTGTGCAGGGCTTTTACTGGGCTACCTTAAATAGGCTGCTGGGTTACCCGCCCCCCCCACCTCCTTCCCTTCCTTCAGCTTTCAACATTGCTCATCTTGTATTCTAGAACATGTACCTCCTCAAATGCTATAAGCAAACTGGTCAGCTTACAGGAGCCAGGCTGAAAAGCTGGAACATACATGGCTGATGTGAGCACTGCAGGGGCTGGGAAGAACAGTCATGGCAAAACTCGGTGAAAGTATTTACCAACATGGCATGTGGCACCAGTGTCAAAATTGTTACAACTGATTATTAATAGCATATCATTGGCATATCAAGCTGTTATCCCTGGGACCAAGCATCCTCCTCTTCATCCTGACCTTCCTTCTTTCCGTCCTTCCTTCCTTCTTTCCTTCTTTCCTTCCTTCCTTCCTTCCTTCCTTCCTTCCTTCCTTCCTTCCTTCCTTCCTTCCTTCCTTCTTTCCTTCCTTCCTTTTTTCTCTCTCTCTCTCTTTCTCTCTCTCTCTCTCTCTCTCTCTCTCTCTCTCTCCCCCTCCCTCCCTCCCTCCTTCCCTCTCTTTCTCTCTCTCCCTCTCTCCTG